>VFIW01000032.1:82667-518417 GCA_006386115.1 Globisporangium splendens
GCATATGAGCACACACACAGGAACGGTAGCGTACAAGTGTGTCGTGTCGAGAGACGCACTGGCGGCGAAGGCGCCGTAGGCGAGCCGCTCGGTCCACGGCAGCAGCTTCGCGACCATTTTGGTTTGTGTGATGCGTGAAAATGTATGCACACTTCAAGAAAGGAGGTGGGTAGTACAGTGGGTGTAGGAATAGTACCTCCTACTGTTATGATGACAGCAAACGGGTTCACATGATGAAATAGCGTTTGGAAAAACATTACCATGGACAGACACGATTTTTTCATGACTTGCCAATGTCTGCAATTAATTGGCGTCGTCAAATGTGGAACACTTCATTAATTGCATATTATTGACACCGACATCAAAGGATTCGAGTTTGACATCAGATGTCACTCACAGAGTCCTAGAGCTGTGTTCGAACCTGAACGAGTAATCGACACCTGAGAGCACAAACGATGCCACATCAACGCATGTCAGCGTCACCTTGCCAGCGAATTACTTGAGCACTCTCGACGTACCATTGTGGATGAGCAGACACTGGAAAACGATCATCCGATAATAGAAAAAATCGTTCTTCGTTGTCGCTGTGTTTGTATCCAAGTCCCTACAGATTTGTTTCAGTGCTGGGCACCTGTCTTCTGTTGCCTCTCAGCCCTGTTCAAAGTGTGCAAACTCGACCTGCACGCATTGATGGCATTCTGAAGTGCCTTGGAAGTCTGATACTCGTGACGTAGGTGCCCTGGGGTCTTCTGGGATCTGGTCGGCCAAGATCAGTCACAGCTCCGCTGTATTATATACTCCCTCCGGTCCGAAACACTCGCACTTTCACAGAAAATACCCAACTCCAAACAAATCACACCAAAAATGCTCTTTTTTCTGTGAGGTTGCCTCATTGGGGTATTGGTATCAACGCTTCAGACTTTGGTTCCAAGCGCCACTACTTCTGGCACCAACTGCAATATACCGGTATTTCGAACTTATATCTTAGTCTCATCACCAGCCTCAGTCGAGTTGTCGAAAAAGCTCCACGTGAGTGCAGAACAAGAGTTTAGGAGAAAGGATGCTCGAGTGGCTGCTGAGCGCAACGGAGGGCAGCACGCTGTACGTGGGCGCAGGCGTGGCGGTGGCCGCGGTGCTTGTGGTCAAGTACCTGAACGCGTCGGCGGACGCGGCGAACGCGCGCGCGTACGAGGCGGCGAAGGCGCGCCAAGCCAAGGCCAAGGCTGAGGCCGAGAAGAAAGCCAACATCAAGCGCCGCAACTTCACACTCGAGGAGCTCAAGGAGTTCAACGGCGAGAACGGCAAGCCCATCTGCATCGGCGTGCTCGACGAGGTGTACGACGTGAGCTCGAAGCGCGACTTCTACGGCCCGGGCGAAGGGTACCACCTGTTTGCTGGTCGTGATGCGTCCCGCGCACTGGCCAAGATGTCGTTTGAGAAAGAGGATTTGGACAGCGAAGACCTCTCGGACTTGGGCTTCATGGACCAGGAGACGCTGCAGGACTGGGTGACCAAGTTCTCGGTCTACAACCAGTACCCGAATGTCGGCCGCATCGTGCGCAAGCGTGATCTGACGGTCGCGGAGCTCAAGCAGTACAACGGTGTCGACAACCAGCGCAAGACCGTGTACGTGGCGCTGAACGGCAACATCTACGACGTAACGCTCGACGGGTGGAACCACTACGGTCCCGAGGGCGGCTACAAGCAGTTTGCTGGTCGCGATGCGTCGCGCGCGCTCGCGTGCATGTCGTTCTTGGACGAGTACCTCGACAACCCGACGCTCGCGGAGCTCACAGAGCAGCAGAAGACGACGCTCGAGAACTGGGAGAAGAAATTCGTGGAAAAGTACCCGGTCGTCGGCAAACTCATCGCCTCGTAAACGAGAAAAGGAGGGAAGGCGTGGAGGAACAAGGACGAAAGGAGGGCGGTGCGTTGTTTGAAGCGTGCATGAGTATGTGGATGTGTGTTTCCTGTTTTTTTAAGGCGCATAACAAGAAAAAGCTTATGGCAATGCTATTTGCAATTAGGTCGAGCATGTCCATTTTCCCTGGTGTTCGCCTCATCTGTTGGCTGCTTTTTTTTACCAGCTGTGTTTGACTTTTCTCCATAACGGTGCAATAATGGTGGTTGGCACATGAGCTGATCCTGGCAGCAGCCCCCAATTCCATTGCGTGATCATGGGGAACGCCGCCGCGACACCGAGCAACGCGCCGCTCACGCGCACCGTGGCGTCCATCACCCGCTAGACCAGCAGCGAGGCGGCTCTGGCGTCCGGTGCCGCGGTGGAAACCAACAGCAACGCGGCTGCAGTCGTCGCTGGCGTCAATCCGTCAGTGCGCAACTTCACGCTCGAGGAGCTTGCCAAGTACAACGGCGTGGACAATCCGCGGCACACCGTGCTGGTTGTACTCAATGGAGGCGTGTACGACGTGACGCTGTATGGCTGGGAGCACTATGGTCCTGACGGAGGATACCACCAGTTTGCTGGTCGCGATGCGTCGCGCGCGCTCGCGTGCATGTTATTCCTGGACGAGTATCTCGACAACCCGAGCCTGGAGGAGCTGGCGCCGGCGCAGCGCGACGCGCTCGCCAACTGGTCGACACGCTTCGACCAGAAGTACCCTTTGATCGGCAAACTAATCGCGTACAAGGAAGGATAATGAGATCGCAAGGCATCCAAGGTGGAGTTTTGACAGATTCACGAGAATTAAGGCTGCATGTATTGTATGCTTTTTTGCTTACGCTTGCATCATTCTCATTGAAGTCTCCAACCGTTTTTCTCATGAATGTCGGTGTCTTGGGGTTCTCATATGCAAATAGAAAATGCAGGGTGCGTGCTCGAGTTAATCCCTGCGTGGAAGCAGTTTATCACTGTGGCCGACGATCTGTTATCACCGTATTTCGTCTCTCTGAGAAACACCGTGCAACAACATGCAGAGAAGCGTGCTTTCAATTCTCCCCCCGTGTGCTCCGCATGGCTCGCTTTCGTTATCGGCGGCAGACCTGTGCGGTGAGCCTTGCGAACGTGATTCTTACTCGGTTGCGCTCAAAGTGTCATTCCCTCAAAACAACATATTCATCGTCTTTGCGGAATGACATATTTTAATGGATTTTATTCACACACACAACAGCAAAACACAGCGTGTCGCTCACACGATGGATCGATACCGTTTGACAACCTCTTAGATCGCGCTCGTCATGCTCACTTCCTTGTACTGCGCGAGCGCTCGGCGACGCTGGAAGAAGCCGCCGCCGACCAGACCGACACCAACGATCACACCGACGATGAGCACCGGCAGCAGCGAGCCCAGCAGTCTCTTGATTGTCATGTACTGGTTGACCTGGTTCTTGGCCACGGTCGCGGACTCCTCGCCCCAATACGCCGGGAAGATCACCTCCGTCGGTAGGTGCGGCCAGAGCACGTCGGTCATGGCCGTCGACGCGTTATACGGCGACTTGGAGAGCGCGTACGCTGCCTGGAGACGCTTGCGCGCGACCATGGTCTTGCCCGTGCCGGCTTCGATGTCCAGGTACGTCATGTACTTGTCGGCGTACGCCTGCTTGAGCGCGCTGTCGCTGTCGTACATGGTCTCGTGCGTGGCCTTGGTGCCGTCATCCATCGTCAGGTCAATGGACGCCAGCAGTGAGCTGTCTCCATACAGGAACAATGGATACGACACGTACGTCAAGAAGCCATTCACGAACCCAAGCGGCTGCACGCCGTCGACCGGGTACCCCGTGCCGTGCGCTGCGTTGGCAGCGGTGGCCACGAGCAGATCCTTCGAGGGGGCAAAGCGGTGCAACGGGATCTTCTTGTACTTGACCTCTTCGTTCAGGTTGTACAACGCGATCTCCTGCTTGCCCTGGTCCAGGTACATGTTCGCGCTCGCCTGCTTGATGGTGTCGGCAAAGCCGCTGATGCTGGCGCCACCAGGCTTCAGACTCTGCGCGTCGGCGCCTTGCACTTTCGAGCACGTCATGTTGGCTGTCGGGTTGGCGCAGTTGCCGTACCGGGCGAACGCCGCGAGCTCCGCGAGACTCGGGTTGCGGCGCGAGTCGAGCGTGGCCCACAGCGCGATCGCCGTGTCGCCGTTGTACATCTCGTACTCGCCGATGGCGCTCAGGTCGTCGCAGCCCGTGCGCTGGGTGTACGTGTTGAGCGACGAAAGCGGCGGTGGACCTGCGGACCAGTCCATGCCCGAATCCTCGGCGATCCCAGGCAATGGAGCCGCACAGAGCCCGACCATGGTGCAGAGACCACATGTGCCGACAGCAAAAGATCGGGCCTCGGTCGCGCCATAGCTCTCGGCCATGATCGACTCGATGACGCCGCACGTGACGTTGTTGACGGCGAGCACGCTGGCCCCGAGGCGGCACTGCTTGCAGTCGGCCCAGATCTCGAGGCACGCGTCGCCCGTGCACGTGTTGCACTTCTCCATGAGCCCTCCCTTGTCGCATACCTCGACGTAGTTGGAGCCGAGACCCAGACCAGCCAGCAGACTCGGGTACCCGAGCGCCCACTGCTTGATCGTGCGCTTGACGAAGAGCCCGTTGTACGCGAAGCCCGAGAGATCGAGGTTCGCGATCGCGTCGAGACCCGTGACCAGGAACGTCGCGACGGAGCCGCCGACGTTCTTCATGGCGACCGGGTCGAGCGAGTTGAGACCGTTGACCCAGCGCATCATGTGCGTGCCGTTGGCGCGCACGAGCGACACGATCTCGTCGTCGCTGAGCGTGCCCTTGCCGAACGAGCCGTTGACGAGGCTCACGAGGAAGTTAAACTCGCCGCCGGCCTGGCCCAGCACGTTGAGGTACCCGACGTCAAAGCTCGTGTACACGTCGGTCTCAGCGCACCCGGAGCAGCTCATGGACGGCTCGTACGTGTGGTACGTGTACTGCTTGTAGCTCACGCGGTTGTTGTCGTCGAAGCTCACGTCGAGCTTGATCTGGCGGCGGCGGTACACGTACGGTCCGACCTCTTGGAGCGCGAGCTTGGCGCCCGTCGCGAGGTACTCCTCTGGGTTGGTCACGTTGAACATGCGCAGCGTGTAGTAGTACGGCGTGCAGTCATGGCAGTCGCCGTACGGGTCCGTGTAGTCGATCTTGACGTCACCCTCGTCGCACACGACCACGCCCGACTTGATCTTGTTGTCGATCACCTTGGGCAGCACCGTGCCGTAGACGATCGAGATGACCACGAGCAGCGCGCCGACGATGAGCAGCGTCTTGGCGACCGCCAGTGGCGAGCAGCCACGACGTCCGCCTCGACCAGAGGACTTGGAGTGCTCGTCATGCTTGGCCACATCGGGCGTCGACACCTGACTGTTTTCAGAGCACAGCAAGAGCACATTGTCAGAGACTAGATATAGGATAACGAGTGGGAAGTATTTGTAGCGTTATTACTTTTTCTCGTAGTGGTCGTGCGCGGATCCGGGTGTGTCGATGGCCATTTTCGCGTTCGTGTATCGAGGTTCCGTCGATAGCCGAGAGCGCAAATTCGCGAATGAAGCCTGAGCCTGAGGCTGCGCCTCTGGTGCACGCGCTGTGCGCTTCCAGAACTTCCTCCCCTCCACCGTTCTCTCTCAGTGAATGAGATGGGCGAAGGTGATGAGGGAAGTTCTTTTCACATTTTGGTGGAGTCGAGGTTCTTTCATGTGTGGATTGGTTGAGTTCGCGTAAAGTGCAAGAGGCATTCAGTCTTCGATAGGGTGGCTGAGATGAGCTGAGAGAACGACCGAGAGAGACGAAGGAAGGAAAGACTGACATACACACATACACCTAGAGAGACTGTGGCATTCCGGTAATGGAAGGAAGTGCATGCCTGCATCCCCAGAGCGTGTTGTTGTTTCTTTTCTTCTCTGACAGGAAGCGCTCATCTCGAGCACCATGTGGGACCTGGGATGCGGCCAAATTGCCTTTATAAATAAATGAGGGATGCATACAAATTATAAATGCATAAGAGGTGACTGAAGCTGAGATTGTTGCAGTGCCTGAGAATGACTGCAGAGGTTTAGATTGGGATCTTATTTTGTAGTGCATAGGGTCTTTCTTTTGGAAACATGTGGAGTCAGACTCATACCTCTGGTGGACCTGATTAGTCCCGCAACTTCAACGAGCACATCAGGAAGAGCAACTCCCACTCTAGAGGTATGTGCACCTCTTCCCTTGCCGAGGTTCCTCTGGTATAAAATGACGCTTCAAGCGTAGAGAATGCAGCAATTGGCGTGGCTGGCGGGATCAAAAGGACAGTATGGTGGACAAGGTCGCATGGGAAGCATGAGTTAGTTAGTTTGCACGGAAGCACGAGTTCTTTCCCCACATTTGGTCACTCTCACACTTGCAACACGACGCAAAGATGGTGTTGACATCGGCATTGCCTTGTTGGCGCCTTCCTTCCAATTGTCAGTGAAAGAAGTCCATTTTCTCAGTCTTGCGCCGCCGAGTTGGCAAGGTGCGACGCCATTGAGACCATGCCTGAAGCTAGACTGGTTTCCCATGTGCAGTGTTGAGCATGAACGTCACCAAATGCAATACCTCAGCGCTCAGCGGAAGAAGTGTACGACGTTACGACTACCAAACGAATGGTGCAGTCATTGTGCGTGCCATTCGCCCGCGTTTTCGCGTCGCTGTTTTCAAAATGACCAGTATCAGTGATGCCAACTCTCTCTCACACACACAGTCGGCATCAAGCACCAACACGTTTGCAGTGGCATGCTGTTAATTCGAGAGAGTCGTGCTGCAACATGTCCAGCTTATGGTATTCATCCATCCACTCACATTGGTACCGGCATGAATACCGGTAAGCTGATGCTTTTCAAGTTGCTCCATGATACGCATTTTGAAACCGGTATCATCCAACCTCATACCGGTATTATTTGCAGTTTTTGTGCTGTTGATGTCTCCAACCACATTCTGCTGGTCAGCGGCACCATCAAGCAAGATGGCGGCGCTGCAAGTGCGACAGTTTCTCCGCCGCCACGAGCAACGCGTGCTGCTGCGCGGCCGCACACAGCAGAGCGCCCAACTTCAACCGCACAAGCGAACGCTCTACGGCAGCAACGCACACTACATCTCCTCCAGCGCCCACCTGCATCGGCATGCGCGTGCGCCTCTCGTTGGCGAACGGATCCGCTGGTTCTCAGGCGCATCACGCGGTGGCAGTGGCATGAAGTACGTGACGTCGGACCACATCGATGCGCGGCTGCTGGAGGGTCTCACAGCCGCGAACGACGAGACGCGGCCCGTGAACCTCATCCAAGACAAAGAAGGCGCCAAGCGCGTGCTGCAGAAGATCCGCGAGCTCGGCTCCGCGCATTTCCACGCGTGCGACACGGAAGTGGGTCAGATCGACGTCAAGGCCGTCGGACCCGTGGGCAACGGCAACGTGCGTGTGTTTATAGTGTGGAGTGGCATGATGCACAGGGAAAAGCTGAGTTGTGCTTGTGCCTTTGTAGGTCACATGTTTGTCGCTCTATAGTGGACCGGACGTGGACTTTGGCAACGGTCCGTACGTGTGGGTGGACAACCTCGACTGCGCCGAGGGCACGCTCGAGTACTTTCGGTACGTCTGTGATTGCTATGTTGCAACGAGGAAATGCATCAACTAAGACAGACGAACACCTGGATCTCTGTGTGCTGTATGTTATGCTGCAGTGAGTTTCTCGAGAGTAAGGAAATCAAGAAAGTGTGGCACAACTACAGCTTTGACCGCCACGTGCTGTACAACCACGGGATCAACGTCCAGGGGCTCGGCGGCGATACGATGCACATGGCGCGGCTCTGGAACACAGCGCGGTTCCAGAACGGCGGGTACTCGCTCGAAGCGCTCTCGGAGGATCTGCTGCTGCAGCGGAAGCGTCCGATGAAAGAGCTCTTTGGGATTCCAAAGCTGAAAAAGGACGGATCCGAGGGCAAGGAGCGCATCATGCCGACGGTCGAGGAGCTCCAGCGGTTCCCCGAGTTCCGCAACCGATGGATCCGCTACAGCGTGTACGACGCCGAGAGCACGTGGTACCTGCACCGCGTGCTCAAGCACAAACTCGAGCAGACGCTGTGGTACGAGGAGAAAGA
This sequence comes from Globisporangium splendens, assembly GCA_006386115.1. Lineage (NCBI taxonomy): Eukaryota > Oomycota > Peronosporomycetes > Pythiales > Pythiaceae > Globisporangium > Globisporangium splendens. The sequence goes on from VFIW01000032.1 coordinate 90,738, forward strand.
TCCAGCGAGCGACAACAAGCTGAAGAGCGGGTCGATGTACGACTTTTACCAGGAGTACATCGTGCCGTTCGGCGAGTGCCTGACCGACATCGAGCGCAAGGGCATGAATGTCGACCTGGAGTACCTGAAAGACGTCGAGAAGATGGCGCTGGAGGATCGCGCGCGACTGGAGCAAGTGGTGCTGCAATGGGCGAGCCGGTATTGTGATGAGTCTGACCGGATCAATGTGTACAGCGCTGCACAAAAGCAGCAATTGCTGTTTGGTCCGTACGTTGATACGAAAAAGAATCCTCCGAAGGAGATTCTGCCAGCTGAGCGCACGTTTGAGGTCGAGAACGTCGAAGAAATTGTGGAACCCGGAAAGCAGAAGGCGAAAAAGAAAAGAAACATCACGATCAAGGGACTCGGTATTCCGCCGACGCAGTTCACTGCGAGTGGTCTGCCTGCTGCGAGCGCGGAAGTGCTCAAGGAGCTGGCTGGAAAGGTATGTGCACTTTTCATACTGCCACTTTGACCTTGGATAAACCGACTGATTTGCTTCTGCTGAAATAGCCAGACGCAAATCCTCCAAAGTACGGCCGCGCGTACGACCACTTTGAGGACAAAGACGAAGGCGCGGCGGCGTGTGTGGCGCTGAAAGCGCTCTTCGATATCAGCAGCATCAACACGATGCTCAACAATTTCATCTTGCCACTGCAGGAGCTCGCGGACGAAAACAGCCGCGTGCATTGCTCGCTCAATCTGAATACCGACACTGGGCGGCTATCGTCACGCAAGCCGAACTTGCAGAACCAGCCTGCTCTCGATAAGGATCGATACAAAATTCGCGATGCGTTCACGGCGCCGAAGGGGAAGAAGCTCATTGTGGCCGACTACTCGCAGCTGGAGTTGCGCTTGTTAGCACACATCACGCAGTGCAAAGCGATGATCGCGGCGTTCAAGGAAGGTGGTGACTTCCACTCGCGGACAGCCATGGGCATGTATCCGTACGTCGCCGAAGCGATTGAACGAGGTGAAGCACTTTTGGAGTGGGACCACTCGACGGGCGAGAAGCCGCCGGTGCCATTGCTCAAGGACAAGTTTGCGCTCGAGCGTAAAAACGCCAAGATCCTGAATTTCTCGATCGCGTACGGGAAAACGCCGTACGGACTCTCGAAGGACTTCGGCGTGAGTCGGAAAGAAGCCGCAGACACTCTTGAAAAATGGTACGCGGACCGCCAAGAAGTGCGCCAGTGGCAGGAAAACGCGATTCAGACAGCGCGGCTGTTTGGGTACACGCGCACGCTGATGGGGCGATACCGCCGCTTACCGGATGCGATGCTGTCGTCGAGCTCGTTTGCATCCAAGAAGGCGAAGTCGCATGCGGAGCGTGCAGCGATCAATACGCCGATCCAGGGTGCAGCAGCTGACGTCGTGATGCAAGCCATGCTGCGCATCCACCAGAATGAGCGCCTTCGAGAGCTGGGCTGGGAGATGGTGTGCCAAATCCACGACGAGATCATCGTCGAGGGACCCGAGGAGACGGTGCCCGAAGCGATGAAGCTGGTCGTGCATCTCATGGAGAACCCGTTTGAGAAGCCGCTCTCCGTAGCATTAGAAGTCGACGCCAAGGTCGATGACTCTTGGTATAAAGCAAAATAGAGAAGAGGCGCAAGCTATTGTGACCACACATTTGACTGCCGAGGTCTGACACGTTTATTGTGAAACTAAAACTAGATCTCGTACGCAAATGGACGGATCCCAGCAAACGACACAGCACCATGCGATCATGAACAACGGGAGCCACGCGGAGTGCACTAAGGAGAATTGACGCACTGACCGCAAGCACATTGTTGCACTCTTGCTTCGCGCGCTTTCCTTTCAGACTGTTCCTGCTTTCGCGCCAAAAACACACCTTTTCAAATATATATTCTATATCAGTACTCTACATTGCGTTTTCAACTGACGAGTACTTTCAATAGTGAATGAACAAGCAAGTCCACTGTAACAAATTAGTGATGGACTGCATTTCAGCCAATGAGCATCGCGTTTAGATCAGCGGCATCGTCCTTTTGTATTGGAAAGGAAGAGCTCCTCTTGTTCACATTGCAACAGACAAACATGGCGACGCCGACGAAGACCGCGCTGCCGGCATGGGTGGAAGTGATCGACGTGGACGACGAGGACGCGGCCGTGGAGGTCAAGACAGAGGTGCAGCAGCCTCTCGTGGTCAAGACAGAGGAGCCAACGGCGGTCGTCGACGTCAAGACGGAGGCGGTGGTCCATGCGTCTTCCTCTGCACTCGCAGACACCGAAGTGGCCATCGAGCCTTCGCCAGCAACACCAGCGCCTGAGGTGCTCCCGCCGCCTGAAGCCCCCGCGAACAAGGTGATGATCATGGGCTACAACGTGGATTTCCCGATGGGCAAGAAGCCGTTTCCCGCGCAGTTGGCTGTGATGAACAAGGTGCTGCTGTCGCTCAAGACGAGCCAGCATGCGCTGCTGGAATCGCCCACAGGCTCCGGTAAGACGCTCGCGCTGCTGTGCTCGTCGCTCACGTTTCAGCGACAGCATGCGGCCGAGTTGCTCGCGACACATGAGGCACAGCGCAAGATCGCGAAGGAAGCGCACGCGCAGAAGATGAAAGCACTCATGGACAAGGTACACCAGGCAGAGGCGGCGGCTGCGCTGCAGCAGCAGTATGGCAGTGCAGAGGCCAGCGGCATTGCGAGCGTGAAGGCAGAGAGAATTGATGATGACGATTTTGCGTCGTCGCAGCCTTCGTTCGATCGCTTCCGCTTCCAAGGTCCGAAAAGCGTCGCGACAGGCAGCGGATGGATCTCCATGGAGAGTAAGAAGAGCGCCGTGAAAATGGAAAGCGAAGCGAACGACGACTTCGACAGCAACGTGATCTTGTTATCGACCGTGAATGCGACAACAGAGAGGAAGAACAAGCGCGTGCTGCTCGCATCATTCGCGGGCATCAACAAGAGCAACATCGACGGTGGCAGCGAGGACGATGACAACATGGAGAGCCCACCAGAGTTGAAAAAGCTCAAGACCGAGAAACGGATGCTTCCGTCGTCCTTTGCGGCGGCAGGTGTTGCTGCATCCACATCCATGGAAAGCATTTCTCATGAAAGTTTCCACGCGACGTCATCATCAAGCGACGCTGCGGATGCATCAACAACATCCACAACTTCGCGACTCATGCCGCCCAAGATCTTCTTTTGCTCGCGCACGCACTCGCAGCTATCGCAGGTCGTCGACGAGCTCAAGAACTGCCCCGTGTCGTACATGCAGAACCCCGACGCCACGAATCCGTTCACGTCCGAGCTCAAGATGTGCGTGCTGGGCTCGAAATCGCACTTTTGCATCAACAAGAAAGCGAACAAGGACCCGGGCGAGGTCGACGACAAGTGCCGCCAATTGCTGGATGTGAACGCGTGCACGTACGCGAGCAAACGGCGCAACACGAACGATCTCCGCCGTCTGGCGCCGCCTGTGTGGGACATTGAGGACCTCGTCGCACTCGGCAAGCGCCATCGCGAGTGCGCGTTCTTCCACGCGCGCGACGTGCTTGTGGACGCCAACATCGTGTTTTGTCCGTACAATTACGTGCTGGACCCGTCGATCCGTTCGGCAGTAAGCATTTCGCTCAAGAACGCGATCATTATCTTTGACGAGGCACACAATGTCGAGGACACGTGCCGTTCGAGCGCGAGTATGGAGCTCAACACCGAGGTCCTGGCGTTAGCGATCAAGGCGTTCACGACTGTGATCAAGAACGGTAATCGACCACCGACGTACCACAGTCTACTTAAGCTCCTGAACGGTCTCAACCGGTGGCTCCAGACGATCAACAAACATCCCAATACTATGCTCCAGCCAACGGGCTTTGAGGAGGAGAGCAAGGTCTGGTCTGGCGCCGAGTGCATTGCGATGTTTGCGGAGTACACTGGCATGACACCCGAGACTTTTAAGCAGATCAAAGCGGACTTGGCGGCCGTCTCGGAGCTTGAGAAAGAGCTTTCGAGTGCGTCCAGCGAATCCCAGTCCTCGCAATCGTCGAAGAGTGCTGGCCGTGGTGGTGAGGATGGTAATCAAGAGGACGCGCTGCTTCTCGGTACGTTAGCGCTGAGCACCGTCCAGACCGTGCTCCACGTCGCGGATTACATGTTTCGCGGTGAGCTCAAGTACCTCGACGATTTCAAGCTGGTGGTGCGGAAATCACGCGTGAATCGGAACTCAGGTGGCCGATTCCGTGGCGCGTACGACATGAAGGCAGGCGGTGATGGCTGGGAACTCAAGATGTGCATTTGGTGCCTCAACGCTGCCGTAGCATTCTCAGACGTCGTGAAGCAGTGCCGCAGCGTCATTTTAACCTCTGGGACGTTGAGTCCCATGGATTCGTTTGCCGGTGAGCTCGGTACGGATTTCCCAATCCGCCTAGAGGCGAACCATGTCGTGAATATGAGGAAGCAGGTGTTTGCTGGCGCGATTATGAATGGCCCTGGACGCGTCGACCTGTCAGCGACATTCAAGAACCAACAGGAGTTCCGGTACCAGGACTCGATGGGGCAGTTGCTGCTGCAATACGTGAACGTGATCCCTGGTGGCGTGCTCATGTTCTTCCCATCGTACTCGCTCATGGACAAATTGGTTGCTCGGTGGCAGCAAACAGGAGTGTGGGCGGAAGTGGATGCGGTCAAGACCATGTTCAGCGAACCGCGCAAAGCGGGCAAAGATTTTGATGCGCTGCTTGACGACTACAAGTATGAAGTCGCGAACGCCGGGGCAGGACGCTCAGGAACCAAGACTGGTGCCGTGTTTCTCGCCGTGTATCGAGGCAAAGTGAGCGAAGGTATTGATTTCTCGAACGACAATGCACGCGCCGTGCTCTGTGTCGGGATCCCGTTTCCGAATGTAAAAGAACTCCAAGTATCGCTGAAACGCCAGTACCAGAACGAGAAAAGCCAGGTCGACAAGAAGCTCGTGAATGGCGCTGTGTGGTACCAATTGCAAGCTTTTCGAGCACTGAACCAGGCTCTGGGTCGCTGCATTCGACACCGGAAAGACTATGGCGCCATCCTGCTGATCGACTCACGCCATCGTTTCCAGGCGCATACGAAATCGCTCTCAAAGTGGCTGCGGCCGTTTATCCAGGAAATCGAGGACTCCAGGCTGTGCCTCCCGTATTTTTCAGAGTTCTTTGAGCGCAATGCGCTGGAGTTTCGCACCGAGGCTGCAATCACGGCGGCGCCTACGCCAGTGGAACCATCACCGATGGTCCTGAAGTACGAAAACGCTAGCAACACACCAGTGCACCGTGCTCCGCCTGCAACCTTGGAGTCGTCGATGAACTCGGTCAAGGCGTACCTGGAGAAACAGCGTCTGGAAAGAGGCGAACCGCAGGTATTCTCTCTTTTTCAGAAGGGCAAATCAAAAGGAGACGAAAAAGCTGTAAAACAGGAAGCCACATTACCAGACTCGATTTCAAGGTTCCGTCAGCCACCTTCGTCGACGTCGAAGTAGTTATCGACATTATGCAGCAGAGAACAAAATCGAAGACCCCTACTTATTCGTCATCCTCGAGGAGCTCAACAATGGAATTACCGAGAGACGACCTCAAACTGCGTGTTTTCGCGGTCGACGATCTTCGTAGTGGCGTGACTACAGGGGATGAGTTCGGTGGAGCGAGCGGCTCCGATCCAGTCGGTAAAGGCAGTTGGGGAGCAGGAGCGTGTACAGGTAAATCTGTGAAGTGAACGACGGATCCACGAGCGCCATATTCGCTGACTCCGTGGTCATTGGCCGAAGTCGTATTAGAAGCCGTCTGTTGCGCACAGTGCATGACGTGCAGCATTTCGGCCTCGGATACGCTATGGAGCAGTAAGAAGACGGAATTTTCGGCCTGGAATTTTTGATAAGCGGCGAGTTCTTCCAGGACGTTGTAGCGAGATTCCATGCGTCGCATTTGCTGACGACGAGATCGCCATTCCTCACTGTTGGCAGCCGATTTGGCCGACAAGCAGAGCATGCGCACACAAAAGAACACAGGTAACGTGAGTATAGCAGAGATCTGACCAAGTTAACCCAAGAATGGAGAAGAGCTTTGTGTACCGTTTCCTGTCTTTGGTGACTTGGAACGCTTTGCGTTTCTCGGACAGTAGCGTGCGCAGCATGGATACTTTGAGGTGCAGCGACACTTTCTCGGTATGCGAGGACGGTGGTGTCATGACTGCACCCGCGAGTGCATTCCAGGAAGACGACGGCGATGCGGTGTGCTTGCCGCGAGCGGGATGCAGTGGTAAGATCAGTGCCAGTGGCGAATGCAGGTGTGTGTGCTTTGGATCGTTGGTGCTGTGCAAGTTGGTCGTGTAGAAATCCTGCATCGCGTGCTGCAGGTCTTTCTCCATCTGGTGGCGAAACTCGAGGTCGTGCTTCACTTTGCTGCTGATATTGTGCTGTTGTCGAGCGTGCAGCGGCAACCCTCGCGTCAGAACACGGGAAATGGTGGCGATGGACGGCGTGTTGTTGTTGTTGTTGTTGTTGTTTCCCAGCGAAGCCGAGGTCGCTGAGATCGGAGTCTGGATCGTGCCGCCGTTTTTTAGGTGACGATGATCTGGAAATCCCGGACGCGTTTTCGGAACCGCAAAATCAGCCTCCGAAACTTGACGTCCTGGAACTCGAACCACGACGTGACGATGATCGCGATCGCGACGATCTTGTGCTTGTTCTGCTTGCGCTGGACCCACCGGCGCATCGACGATTGCAGCAGCTGGATCGCCTTCATCACCACGGGCATGCGATAGAACGGCGACTTGAGCGACGCGTTCGCTGAGTAGCGGAACCACAAGACGGAGTTGCAGCGCGCTTTTGCTCGTATGCGCCAAAAATTCTGTATTTTCTTGGCCGATGTGACTTGCCGAATGGCATCGCGACGCACTTTCCAGTCGTGAAAGGTGTCGAGCCACTTGACCGTGGACTGGGCGAGTGTGGAGACCAGCAGCCATTGGCGCTGGTGGTAGGTTCGCCGCGCTTCCTCCTGCCGCTTCTGGCGACGCGTCTGCTATCGATTCACGGAGTTGCGCACAGCGGCTTCCTCACTCGCATCGAAAAGCTGTTTCCGCTTGAGCGCGTGCTGCTGCTTGTGTTCGATGAGGGATGGGAAAATAGGCGTCTGCGACGGCTTCTACAGCAGATTGAGGCACGATTGCCGTTTGTTTTTCAGGATCAAGTTTTCGCCGTGGCTCAAGATGAGCTGCTGCTGCTTCTCGCATTGCCTTTGCACCATCTGCGCAAGCACCTGCGGCAGCGAGCGCAACTCGTCCATGCGCGACACGAGATTACGGCTCTTGAGCGCTGCAGATGTTTGCTCGCGGAGTTCGCTGCGTCGAGTGGAGAATTTGGGCTTCGTATGAGCCTTCAAGGTCACCAGGAGCTCAGGTGGTTGCCGAGGCATGCTGCTCGTGGTTCCTGTGCCATTGCTCATATTGTTGCTATTCAAGATCGCTGCTGGGTTCTGGAACAGTGTCACCAAGAGCCTGTCGACGTCACGATTCGTTTCTTCGTGGGACACCAGCAGCGATTTCTCGGTCTCGGTGAGTGGTGCACGTTCGCTGAGTGGAGCGAGACCATGACGTCGAGGCGATTTAGTGCTGCAGCTTGCGAGCACGCGCTGGTGATACGTGGACCCAGAGAACGACAGCTGTCGTGGCCGTGTCGGCGCCAAGGTCTCGTTGGCTTTGGTAGTAGTTGGCGATAAGACTCGGTGCGCTTCTTTGGTTCGTGGAGTCAGGATCACCTTCTGGATCATCTCTTCGACCCGCTGCTCGCGTCGCCGCGGTGCCAGGTTCTCGCGCTGGCGGTAGATCAGCCAATCCGTCGACTGCAGTTGTTGCACACGCGTACCAAGCGCGTTTGCATCGGTCGATGCGATTGTGGTGTCATCACCTGCAAGTGAAGCTTCAATCAGGCGTGCTGCTCGACTTGACGTTGTGCGAGGACTACTGTCAGCGAACGCGTCGTCTTCTCTATCGTTGTTGCTGCTTTGGGATCGTGCGATTGGGAGATCGCCATGGAGTTTTCGACGCCCTAGAGCAACGACGGGGATCTCTGCTGCATGCGGACCGTAGTCTTCCACGATGGTTGTCGCTGCTTCCGGTTCGGTTGGTCCAGTGACTTCAGCTGCGTCTTCCCCCTCAAGTTCTTCTTCGTACTCGGGCAGCATGTCCTTGTCGATCGCGCGCCGCTTCTCGTCGTTGCGGCTCTTGAGGTGGAAGCCATCGCGCACAGCAAAGTGCTTGTCGCTTGTCTTCGATGTTGCTGCTGCAAGTTTTTGCTTGGATGTCGACGACGGCGGGTCTGCAGTCGGGTGATTGGACGCATGCTGCACGCATAAATGGGCATGTACATAACGAACAAAGAAAGCGTGAGTCGTCAGTGGTGGAGAAGGAACGGGGATGATGCTCTTCACGTGTAAACGCACTCGTTGCGATTGCACAGTCATGGGCACAGAAGAGGAGTCGACGACAATATGCAGTCAGTCATTCGTCCTCTCTCACATTGTCTGTGCTGGCAACATGCGAGGTTTAAAGGCGACGAAACCTATCAAGAGCGTTTTACACGGCCGAAACGGACCCCAAGATCCGTTCAATTATGGAGAAGGTCCCAGTTGTGGAAGGTGTGACTCGTTTGGAAATGAGCTCGAGTGGTTCGCGTTTTGCTTCATCGTCCGTGAGCTCGGCAGTCTCAGTGACTGCATCGCTGGTACTATCGACGGCATTTGGTGCAGACCCATACGAGAACAAAGCGTTCGATGCAGAGAGCAGTGCGAACTTTGACATGGTAGACGCTGCCGGCGGATCTTCTAGGAGCCGTGAAGAAGGTAGAGAAGGTCAGCGCGATCACAGCGACAACGAGGAGAACGCGTATGACGAGGACGAGTTTGAAGGTGAATTACCGCAGAGTAGTATCGTCAGTCCATCTATAGATGCATCTTGTGTTGGAGACTACAGCGACGACCATTTTGAAGATGCAGAAGCGTCATTGAGTGAATTATAGGAGCGCAACTACCTCGTGCGTGGATCGACAAGCTGATGAACAAAGCGAAGGTCGAGCGATTCTTGAGCACGTGCGTTGGCAGTGCCTTGAGCAGCGATAATGAGGACGGTCGAGATGTGTCTTCATTGCGCGAGTCGATGCCAGAGACAAGAGCAGAGTATCGTAAACCTCTATCGCCTAGTCTTCAGACGTTCTGCTCGGTAAAGCAAGCACGCTTGGAAGGCAAACTCGCGACGTTGCAGATGGAAAATGAGTGGCGCCGTCACCACACTGGGAATGAGACCACGGGAAACGCAATGAGCATCGCGACGCTGGAATTCATGCACGGCATGATGGTCGAGCAGCGGAAGATCGCCTGCGTTGGCAATGGCACAGGTCCTAGTTTGGAGCATCGCGCGTCAAATAACTTTGAACCAACCACGGTGATGGCTCAAACGTGCCTCGAAGAGTCCAGGATGCTTGTGGAGCGAGCTAATCGACTGCTGCCGTCTACAAAACACGAGCGACGCGCCGTTGCATCCAACTGAGTAAATAAAACTATAACATACTAATGTATTACCGCATGATGCTTGGGCAATAATATCACGCATCATCTGCACTCCTTGCTTGAAGGTATCTATATTCGTTCAGACGCTGTTGTCCACTTGTTTACCGTAGCCGTCGTTGTACTCTTCAGGGTAGATCTCGAGCCACGCGCTGTGCAGTCTCGCGTAGTGATCTGGTCGCGTCAATTGCCATCCGTGCGGGTCTTCGGCCCAGAGCACAAAGATGGTCGTCACAGCACTCGCGATCACGGTCATGAACAGGTTGTTGACGCCGTAGCCGATGAGGAAGGCGAAAATGGCGACGATCACATCCGGGTGCTCAAACATCGCCAAGCGTTCCTTGTCCGTGTCGTGCACCATTTTGACAGCGATGTACGCGCTCACAGCACCGATGATCAGGTTGCCCAGGAAGAACACGTTGCCGGTCAAGTCGTCGTTCACAATCGCGCTCCAGCCCTTGCTCTTAAACAGCTTGAACACGTGGCGACTCGCCGTCACGAACGAGTACCCGTAGCAGCCAACGTACGTGTACGCAAAGCGGTTGAAAAACTCGATCCAGCTCTCAATGCAGCCGATGATGCACGACAAGCAGGAAAAGATGCACGCGACCGCGCAGTTGCCGCTTTGGTTGGCCATGGACGCCAGAATCGACAACATCCACCGAATCGTTTCCAGGATCGCGACGATCAACGAGCCGAAGCAAATACTACCCAAGTTGAGCGTCACCGCACGCAGCCAAGCCCCCAACGTGATGAATGGAGATGTCGACGCATTTTTCCATGCCGCCACCGTTCCAGCGACTGTCACGCCAATAATGTTTTTCAGTACGAATGTGCACCAAAAGTAGACCAGCATCATCCCACAGAGCACGCCAAGCACAGCACCAGTGACGACCTTGACATCACAGTTATCCACAGTGCACACATCTTCGATCTTGAGGTAGTCCTGGTGGAACATGAGCCCGAGACTTCCCAGCGACCACGTGAACGCCCATCCGACCTGTACGAGCACCATAACCGCGGCGACGACCAGCGTCATCGGCAACCGAAACACCGCACTCCCTGCCACGCGCAAGTGAGCCGCGGCAAATTTGATGCGCTTGCGCACACAGCAAGCGTACAGGATCATCAGGAACGCGAAGAGCCCGAACACAACCGCTGGCCACCAGTAGAACTTGGTTCCGCTGTCATACGACAACTTGGTAAACACGTACGCGGCGACGATGTTGAGCAGGATAATGACGCCGAGCGCGAGCCAAATGAGGATCTTGCCTGCGACGATCATGATCCCGATCCACACGAGCGACATACCCATGGCGGCGAATCCGCTCGTGAGCACGTACTTGAGCAGCACGCGGATGCCCGTGTTCTCACTGAGCCCCTGGACCTGTGTCGCATCGATAAAGTCGCTGCCGTAGCTGCCGGCGAAGTAGATGGTGAGCCCCACGAGGAAGAGGAACGGCAGCAGGAAGAACACATCGTTGCACTCGCGCTTGGACTGGATCGGCTCGTGCGCCACGTACTCGCGCTGCTCCTGCGCCGTGTCGCTGCGCGTGTACACCATTCTGTTGGTTTCCCTTTGGTTTTTGTTTTACGGTATACTGGGGGCTTGACTTGAACTTGTCTGGCTCTTTGACTTGTGCACTTGAGCGCAAATGCGGGAATGGGACGCTCCAAGTGCGGGGCGGTGCAGGAAACGGATTTTTTTCGGGTTTTTTCTGGCTTTGTGGATACAGGACGGTGGTACGCAGCTGCGGCACAAAGGAGCGGGCAGATTGCAAGTTGGACACAAACGAAGGGCGATGAGGGAATTCAATTGCTTGTGAAAAACAGTCGGGTATGTGTAGTATCTGATGCTTTAGTAAAGGCGTTTTACTTCCTCGAGAAATTGTATCCTGCTAAAGTGGATGATAGTGTCAATGATCTCTGTGCGGGTGGGATGGCTGCTTGCACGACACAAATGATATATAAATTTTAGCAGGGACTAATCATTTGCATCAAATCGATTCGTTCCTTTTACTAATAACAAGAGGCAAAGGGATGGGCTGCGACAACGAGCACTTGTTTACCCCCATATTTTGGCAGCGAAACTGAGCGTAATGACGCGGTGCTGTGAACCGTGAAGGAGATTTGAAAGCGGGTCTTTCGCTGAGACGACCTTGGTGCTGCCCTACAGATCAATGTGGATGGAGACTATCCCAAGATTAAACAAAAAGTCGAGCAACCCACAATGGATTCGTGCGTGAGGACAAGCTGGGTGTTTCCGCTGTAAAGCTGAGCATATCCAATGCTGCGCAAAATGACAGCGGAAATAGGATATATTTCTTCCCAGCACAGAATTTTGCATTCTTGATCTCAGTCTGATCATGGCACTCCGCTGCGTGTTTCAACTGGATGGTAAATTAATCCCAATGTTCTCAAAAGAGCAAAGGAACATGGCTATTTTTTGAGTAGATGTTGCATTACCTGACCTAAACTTGTTCTCACACGTGGTCTGACAGCAACATTACCTCGCGTGATATTGTGAACGAACCGCTAGACCTCGAAAAGTCGGCGACACTCATTCTGTTCCAGGCACCAGTACAGTGCTGGCAATAAGTATACTGCCTCACACATTTTTGTCAATTATTAGCGAATCAGGGAGCGTTTCGAGCTGTAATTTAAACCGATGAAACAACACTCGATTTGGAGTCGATTGACACATTCCATTTGAAAAATCGGACGCGAGCAGCTCCCTCAACGCAAAAAAAAGACCGAATTGGCGGTCCGGTTGGCTGGCAACAGCCATACTGCCATAGCGTCTTTGCACGCTCTGGAACGCTCTCTATTTTGTGTATCAATGTCGAGAGACCCGCACTCATCGAGGACGAGATGGGGAAGATTCTGGCCTTCCATCAGTGCGGGGAGAGCCAACAAGAGATCGCCAAGCGACTGGGCCGTTCTCGACCAATAGTTGTGTCATTTTAGGCTGCGTCAGAAGCGTACGGAATGCAAAAGAGGCTGGATGGCCACCCAAACTGACCAAGACCTCCCAACGGCTGCTCATTCGCACGGTTTCTACTGATCTACACAGATCCAAAGAGGTGTGTAGGTCAGTTGGGACTAATAGCCATCCCCAGTGAGCACGGCAACTCCTCCAAGAGCACCCTCATCTAGCCTATGCAAAGTACATGGTGGAAAAATTGCAACTGAATTGAAATGTGGTTATGGTTCATGTCGCTACTCACAAATGAACCCCAAGGGATCCTACAGGCTTTTATAACTAAAACCTAAGCATACACAATAAAACCTAAACATAAACAATAAAACCTAATAATCTGATATATAAAATCTTGGGTACACTGAGGTTGAGTCTACGGGATCTTCTAGAAGCTTGAACTTCAAGTCTTGTGGAAATTTCCCTGCAAAGTGATTGGCTCGCGCCACTCACTCCAGGCGGCAGAGACACGTCGGTCTCGTCGCCAGTCCAGTTTCCCAAGCAGGAACCATCACTCAGTACTTGATTAGTACAGAGAACACTCGTGACGTCATCGAATGACGTCACACGTGCATGTGGGGACTGTATTACCGTAATCCCTTTGTTATTTGTGCCTCCACAATGCACGCTGAAGGTGGTGTGTGACACACTAGATCTGTGGACAGATCCGCCTTCATGTGATGGCTGGTTATAGCCCACTACATCATCCCCTCCTTAAAGTCACAAGTACCTTGCGTGCTTTTGCAGACCTTTCGGAGCAGTTCACTTTGCATTGGCAATGAAGCGACCCAATGACCAAGTGAACTCGTGAAGAACGTCCTGCGTCCAAGCGACAGCAGACAGCTCCAGAACCCTTCTTCGACATTTCTCCCCCCGATTCTGAAGAAGAAGGGGGAGCTCGAGTTCTACAAGAACGGTCTTCAGTTGCGTCGATCAACGATCCGATGATCACCCAACACCCGGAGCTCAAGAGACCATGGCGAACAGTTGTCGTCTGAGACGGAACACTATGGAGCGTCTTCTTCGTGTGCAATGCTCGTCCGAAAGAGAACTCCCGCTGACGACAGAGCGAACCGTGATTCTGGTTGTCGTAGTGTCGCCCCTGGCGACGCTACAAGTCAGTTCTCCATAGCTGCTGAACCCCGCGGGAACATCAGACTCCAATGTCTGACGAGGCTCCCACGTGTCCTAGCTCGGTGGATATCCACGCCACCGACCTTGTAGAAGCGTTGATGGTTCAACTGCGTCTTTCCCGACGATGAGTCTATTGATCTTCATGATCACAATCGACTCAACCACCCGCGATGCTCTCCCTGAGAGTCTCACAACGGGGTGGGTTGAACGAGAACACGGTGAGCGACTCTGGAAGTGGAAAGTGCTCATCGTGGGCAATCGAGGCTTTGCAGTCAGCGTTGTTCGACGCTTGAGGAACGCTGCGGGGAGAGTCTCGAGAACCTTGTCGCCGATCATGTCTAAGATCACGATCTGACAGAAGGTTCTTTCCAGTGTTCGGCTTTGAGTCCCCGTTCGCGGACAGTGTCCAACAGGTTCAGACGAATTTGTTCTGCCTCCGGAAGAATGATAATCCTCGTGAGTTGGCTCACGATCGCCTGTTGCGCTCTGTGGAATAGGCAGGTTCGCTCTCGAGGTACTTCGTGGTGAGTACCATTTCTCGTCTTCAAGCGTTGGAGGCAGTCAGGAACCCAATCTTCGACTTGGTCGCCTTTGCAACTCCTGACGCCGATAAGAATCTCCCAAGCGGGAAATGAGCTGTTGCTCTTCGCAATCAAGTTGGAAAGCTTCACGATCAGCTCGTCGTTTGGCGGAGATCTTTAGGTCCGCAGATCACTTGGAGGTAAGCTTCAGTCTACCCGACATAAATGTCGGGTAGACGCATGCGTGTAGTATGTCTACGTGTATGCATCACATTGCATTTCACTACCTTGAACTTTCCGATGACCTTGGCAGAAGCTTCGCTCTTTCCCTTGGAGCACGCATTTTCATGCAGGTTCACCGTGCTAAGTAATACAAGATCGTTGATCTTATAAACTTGCTTGTTCTTCCTTCCGCTCTTGTCTGCTTGTTCCTTTTGCAGATCCTGAGCCTTCGCAATTGCGTCTCGAACAAACCTCACAACGGCTTGCCTCCTCACAACAAAGTCATCGACTTGCTGCTCTTCACGACTTGTTAGGTCGTCGAGGGGTTTCATCGAGTCAAAATTGGCTTTCAACTCGGAAGCAGCATTCAGGTCATAAGACGACTTCGGCTTGTTTCCATGAGCCGGAGTCCCTCCCCCACTTAAGGTAGAGACCTCACCCATTATGGAAGCAGGCACTCGAGGGTGAATGCCATAGTTCACATAAAATGGAGAGTGACCTGTCGAGGCATGCGTGGAGTTGTTCAACGCAAACTCGGCAAGAGGGAGATAGTCGCTCCACTCTTTGAAAGACGTTGCGTAGCTGCGCAACACGTCTTCGAGGACGCGATTCACTCGCTCTGTTTGACTGTCCGTTTCAGGGTGCGCCGCTGTTGACAAGGACAACTTGGTGTCCAGAAGTCCGAACAGAGCACGCCAGAACTTGGACGTGAAACGGGTGTCACGGTCATACACATCTAGACCGGTATTCCCGTGTAGACGGAATACGACTCTACAAGACCTTTGCAGTCTTCTCAGCAGAATATCTTGTCCGATAACAGGCTCAAGATGAACCATCTTGTGAATCGGTCCACAAACCAAGATGCCATTGCGTCCACGTGTGTCTCTTGGTAGCCCGAATATGAAATCCATCCCTCACAGACTTCCGAACTGTCCGAATTGGACAGCCCTGAACTAAGTGTGCTGCTGGAACCAGAGGGTTTTGCACCGTTGGCAGATCTCGCAGTCATTCCCTACTTCGAACCCACTGTGTACTGTGTGGAGTAGTAATCCCGGGAAAGACTGAGAAACGTTTTCTCACGTCCGAGACGGCCAGCCGAAGGACTGTCATGGTACTCATACAAGAGTCAATGACGCAGACCTTCGTCGTTGGGAACAACAATCCTTGCTGTATCCCCTTGTTCGACCGCGTAGTACAACAACCCATTGTGTACTCGAAAGCGGTGAACTCGCGATCTTGTGCGCGACGGAAGACCTTGCAGTGCTTTGTCGGAAGGGTCCTTGAAGTACTTCAACAAGTCCCGACATGTTTCGTCAGACTTGTACCCTTCGACAATCTCTTCTCGCACTGTAGTCGCAGCTCGCACCGCGATCGCTTGAACATCTTCACAGAGTCGACACGCTCCGTCCGTGTCTTCACTCTTGGTCTTCGGATCGTAATCGGACGTCTTGACAGCGCATCGGCTAAGATGTTCGTCTTGCCTGGCTTGTAGTGTACAACAAAGTTGTACTCTGCAAAGAAGGAGAACCATCTCGCCATTCATTTGCGACAAATGAGGAGTCTTCACTGCCGTACGCAGAGATGCGTGATCAGTGTAGATAGCAAAGCGCTCCTCGCCAAGCAGATACACACGGAACTTGACCAAAGAATACTTCATCGCCAGAAGTTCCTTGTCGTGAACTGGGTAGTTCCGTTCTGCGGGTCGGAGTTGTCGTGACTGATACGACACAACTCGCTCGTGACCCTCATCATCATGTTGCATTAAGGCGCAACCGATGGCATAGTCGCTCGCATCACAGACGACGTGGAACGGCTTGTCGTGGTTTGGCAGAGCCAACACAGGAGCTTCTCGAAGACCTCTCTTGACTTCTTCGAATGCCGTCTCATGGTCTTTCGACCACTTCCACTCAACGTCTTTCTTCAAGAGCTGTGTGAGGGGTTGCACCAACGCTGCATAATTGCGCGTGTACTTGTGCAAGTAGTTGGCTAGACCCAACCATTGTCGCAGCTGTTTGACGTTCTGAGGCACTGGCCAATCGTCAATAGCTTTGACCTTCTCCGGATCGACTCGAACACCGCTCTTGCCCACAAAACAACCGAGAACAGGGATCTCGGGGGCGAAGAACATGCACTTCTTCAAGTTTGCGTAGAGTTTATTCTCACGCATGACCTGGAAAACTTGACGAAGATGATCGAGATGAACATCGACATCAGACTTCCCATCGTGGCCTTACTATGAACGAAAATGTCGTCAAAGTAACTTGGTGCAAATGTTTCGCAGAGGACGAAGAACGTTCGTGACCATTCGATTGAAGGTCGCAGGAGCCATTCTTCAGTCCCTGTGGCATCACTAACCATTCCCACAGCATACCACTCGGGGTACTCGCTGCGGTTAGTGGAACATCGTCTTCGCGCATTCGAATCTGATAGAAACCATCTTCAGATCGATAGCACTAAAGACGTGCTGCCAACCCATTCCATCAAGGATCATGTCCTTGCGTGGAAACCGGAGTCTGGGCTGGAATTGTCGCGTCGTTCAGCTTGTTGAAAGCGTGAACAATGCGCCAACCTCCAGTTGCCTTCTTCACACAGAAAGTGGGCTGCAATGCGGAGACTTGCTCTCCCGCACATGACCAGCCTTAGCACGTTGTGCAAAGAACTCGTCGATTGCCTCGACTTGTTCCTTTGGCAACGGCCACTGCCTCGTGATGCAGTACTTCGTGCCAGGAAGTACATCAATCTCGTGACGAATGCCTCTGTCGAATGGCAATTCGTCCGGCACCTTGTCAGGGAAAATGTCTTCGTATTCCCTGGCAAGCGCATACACGGGGTTCTTCTTGAGGGCGTCCCACGACTGCTCCTCGAACCTTTCCTTCCGTGTCTTTTCGTCCAACACATCTGCATCCGCACTAGATGCTGTGTTGACGAAGCCTTCATCGACCATTTCGACGATCACACACACCTGCGCAATGTCGCCTCTCGCTAGGCTACGCTCCAGTGTCTTCTTGCTCATCGATGGCAAGGAAACCAACTCTTCGACTGAACTTGGAGGATTTTCAATCTTCACGTGACGCATTACATCCACGTCACCTTCTTCATTGTAGACCGCGATATTCACAAACTCGCTTGGAATGTCTTGTGCTTGGACACTCCCTTCGTGTAATGGGCTGTGACCAGCCATCACATGAAGGTGGATCTGTCCACAGATCTAGTGTGTCACACACCACCTTCAGCGTGCATTGTGGAGACACAAATAACAAAGAGATTACGGTAATACAGTCCCCACATGCACGTGTGACGTCATTCGATGACGTCACGAGTGCTCTCTGTGCTGATCAGTGCAGAATGTTGTTCTCATGTACTAATCAGTACAGAGTGATAACATCCATGTACTAATCAAGTACTGAGTGATGGTTCCTGCTTGGGAAACTGGACTGGCGACGAGACCGACGTGTCTCTGCCGCCTGGAGTGAGTGGCGCGAGCCAATCACTTTGCAGGGAAATTTCCACAAGACTTGAAGTTCAAGCTTCTAGAAGATCCCGTAGACTCAACCTCAGTGTACCCAAGATTTTATATATCAGATTATTAGGTTTTATTGTTTATGTTTAGGTTTTATTGTGTATGCTTAGGTTTTAGTTATAAAAGCCTGTAGGATCCCTTGGGGTTCATTTGTGAGTAGCGACATGAACCATAACCACATTTCAATTCAGTTGCAATTTTTCCACCATGTACTTTGCATAGGCTAGATGAGGGTGCTCTTGGAGGAGTTGCCGTGCTCACTGGGGATGGCTATTAGTCCCAACTGACCTACACACCTCTTTGGATCTGTGTAGATCAGTAGAAACCGTGCGAATGAGCAGCCGTTGGGAGGTCTTGGTCAGTTTGGGTGGCCATCCAGCCTCTTTTGCGTTCCGTACGCTTCTGACGCAGCCTAAAATGACACAACTATTGGTCGAGAACGGCCCAGTCGCTTGGCGATCTCTTGTTGGCTCTCCCCGCACTGATGGAAGGCCAGAATCTTCCCCATCTCGTCCTCGATGAGTGCGGGTCTCTCGACATTGATACACAAAATAGAGAGCGTTCCAGAGCGTGCAAAGACGCTATGGCAGTATGGCTGTTGCCAGCCAACCGGACCGCCAATTCGGTCTTTTTTTTGCGTTGAGGGAGCTGCTCGCGTCCGATTTTTCAAATGGAATGTGTCAATCGACTCCAAATCGAGTGTTGTTTCATCGGTTTAAATTACAGCTCGAAACGCTCCCTGATTCGCTAATAATTGACAAAAATGTGTGAGGCAGTATACTTATTGCCAGCACTGCACTGATATTTGGTCGGTGCTTCGATGCAGTTCTTTTTTCTGTTCGGTATTTGCTGAAAGACAACAGAAACAGTGCTGGAACGAATGCGAAGATGCGTCACTTGGGAAAGGAGGAGGATGAGCAAACGCGCGACGATGATATCCTCGGCGTGCTATATCGGTCAACAACCTTCACTCATCCTTTGTGGACTCGTGAATTGTGTGAACACTTGGACTCAGTTGCTCAAAAGGAGACCGTGACTCCTGAACAACGGTCATTTCGTCTTGGCCTCTCTCTCCGTTTGGTGGCTCTTTAAAACCGATCATAGGGTTATCCTTGTGAAAAATGGGTGACATAGAAACGCAACGAACGGCCGTGGTCTAGATGATTGGACGTTTTAAACGTCCGCCTGTTGATTATTTTCCCGCGATACGTGTCATTTCTCGATCTTTCGAGGGCAGAGCAAGTATCAGCACCTCCTCCAATGTGGCACCCGCGTGTGCATCTCGTGAGAGAGCCTCCAGCATGTTTCGCATTCGCAGACCCTGCCGTTGCCTCATCATGGTCATTTGGTTCGTCAAGCGCGATCGGTCACTCTCTACGACCGCGCCTTCTTCCCCGCCTTCCTCTCCAGTCGTCCAAGCTCAAGCAGCAGCATGTTGAACGGCGCCTATCAGCAGCTATTTCGAACAGCGAACGCGGCAAGCGCTTTCGGCGTCGGCAAAAGATGTACGAAGAAAGTCTGAGACGCCAAGTCGATGCACTTCGGAAGCAAATAGCCCAGTTGAGCGTGCAAAAGAACTTGGTTGCCCAGAACACACTCATGACAAGAACAAGCCCATGCGGTTCGCTTGTTCAACTCACGAGGGAGCTGTACAAGCTGTATCAACGTGGGCTAAACAATGTGGCAACAACGCACGAAATGCACAATCTACCACGTTCGGTGTCAGTAGTGGAGTACAAGGAGAATTTCCTGAGGCACTTGCTGGATGCGGACGTCGCGTACGGCACTCTGGTAGGCGCAAATTCGGTGATTGATCAGTGGCGGAAGCACACAGCATCGTACGCGAAATTCGAGCTTGAAGTGATGTACATCGAGCCAATCGATGACTTGGAACAAAATCCAGTCGTCACAACCCACGTCAAGCAGCACGCTCGCCTTTCGCGCGAGACTTTTCCTTTGCTGTTCCCGTTTGTGCCCGGAAACCGAGATGATCTGATGGAGAAAATGGTGGAGAGAAATCACATTCGATTGCGTGTCGCGGTTCCAGTTCTCGAGTCATGGCCAGATCACGATGTACCTAGTGGAGATCAATTTCATTGAAGCGCTGATCGGCGTCTTTGGGAATGCACAAGACGCAGCCGAGCTGATTCAGCTTTCTGTGATCGCGCCGGCAGCGACGCTCATGAACGCAGCGCCGAATTCTGAGCGAAGGTTTCGAGAGCCACGAAGGCAAGCGACAGAGATGCAAATCGGAAGCTCTGCTGACCATAAAAGCAGCGACGGCTCTGTATCGAGCAAGTTGAATGTAGAGTATTTGCTTAGTTGAAATCACAGCAGCAAAATGTAATCACATGTGCTTCATGTCAACTGCTCGCTGTCACCCAAACTGCGACCTTTTCTGAGCTGCGAAGGGGGCAAATGCTTGAACTGCACGTCATCACTGCGCGACGAGTAAGCGACTTTTCGAAAGTCGAATCGGAGAATGACGTGGCGAGGTGAATGTTGGTGGATGTTTTCATTTTTTAACCGATATTCTTTTCGAAGGACAGAATCGCGCCATCCCCCACCCTCTCGTGCTACGTGGGACACGGACGACAGGTTTGCGTGGGACAGTAACAATGCGCGACTTCGCTCTGGCGCGGCCCAACCTTGACTCATTGACGACTCGCATTTTAAGTTTTTCTTCAAACCCAAGCTCGCCGAACGCGACCGAACTGCAGCAAATGATGAAGGCGCCACAGCATCGCAATCAGTCATTTCTCCAGTTGATCGACCAGGCTGCAGCAGCGGAGCAACTCAAGAAAGGTGGCAACCTGTCTGCAAGCATAATCTCAGCCACCGCAGCAGCAGCACCGAGTGCATTTAACCACCCAGTTAAGTCAACCATTACGCGAAATGCCTCACATGCCAAGAACGTGAAGTCACGATCGAGGAAGAAGACAAGCAGTGAGCGAGGTTACACATTTCGCGCGAAGAAAGCACAGTACGAAGCGCAGCTGGTCGCCGACGTCGCCAAACTCCGCAAGGACCGCGCAAAACTCGATTTTATCAAGACCCTGTGGCAGCAGAAAGCGGTGCTGCTGCGAAACACTGCAAATGGGTCGTTAGTGCGCCTCACGCAAGAGTATTTCCGCATCCTTGAGCATGGACTGGAATCTTGCAGCGCGCTTGGGTCACCTGATCATGACGAGATGAACCAGACCATACAATACAAGGAAAACTTTATACGCCAAGTACTACATCCGGAGGTTCAGTTTGGTGAGACTGGCGGCATCGACGCTGTGATTGAGCAATGGCGGAAATACACAATAGCGTTTGCGGACTTCCAGGTAAAGATCGGTTCAGATGTGGTAGTCCATGGGTCGGAGGAAGACCCTTGGGTCGAGGTAGTAACCAAGTTGCACGTTGGCTTCACACATGACACGCTTCGACTGGTATTTCCCGGCGCGGTTGGTCGTGACGATCTGGTCCGTGCTTGCGTCGGCAAGGTACTTGTGCTCAAGAATACGCACCATCTTCGATTCTCGTCGGATGGGCGAATCAAGCTGTACTTGATCGACATCAACTTTGTGGAAGCTCTTAGAAGCGCGATAGGCAATTTAGAAATTGTTTCCGAGTTGCTGCAATTGTCAACGATTACGCCGTGGAACACAATTGCAGATGTGGAGAGCAGATTGACGAACTTGAATTTGGGGAAAGAACAGCAACCAGAGGCAATCCAGCCCAAGTCAGTTGATTCAGCCACCGGCAGCGACACTAGACGACGTGCACCATTTTGGGTTTCAAGTTTGGAGATGCCGTTTTTGCTGGATGACGTGCCAGTCGAAGGAGGCGAAAGGGACAGCGATTATATGTCCCAGCTTCGCGAATTTGGAGCAGCTATGCACGACGATATGGAGGAGCTTCTCGATCCCTAGCAGGAGATGAAGGGGTAAATCGGATGCGTCTGATTCATGTCTAGCTTAGATTAGTGTAGGTCAGCGTGGCAAGTTTAAAATGTGTAGGTTTGTATATATTGTAGGAGCGAAAATCATATTTCTTGTTCAGCATTGATAGACTGATCCAGGCACTAGTAGCCAGGGACGGATATCCACTGCCCCGCGCTCTCTCTCAAGCAAATGCCACGCTCTAGATTCTTGGACAGCCAGCAGCGCACTATCTAAGTCGAGATATGCTGCTACAGCCCGAGCTTTCATCAAGCACAATATAATCTACACACAAACTTCACAACCGCAAAATAGCAGCTGGGATAAAAGCGCCGAGCCCGAGAGAGATAGTGCGCACAAGCGAAAAACAGCTCTGAGTTTCGGCATTACCTGGGTTTGCTTTCGTTCATCCATCGAATGATCCGTTTCCGGAGAGATGTGGTTGAAGTTCGTCCGTGAGCAAGTACTCAACACTCAGCTTGACACTTGACAAGGACGGTGTGGCACTGGGACAGCTACGAGGCGGAAGGCCACTAAAGACGGGTTTTCTTTCTTCGTCGCACGCGCCGCTGCAGTTGCGATTTCGTTTTCGATTTCGCTCCGGCACCGCATTGTCGACGAGCCTCGCACCGGGAGCGATCACTGAGAGCTGCATTAGCTCAACAACGTCGTTCGCATCACCCAGAAGTTTGAGAAAGGCCTCGACGAAGCCGATCTCGACCGTGTACGATGTGACTCGGCCGGCTTCCGAGAACTGGAACCGCGAGACACAGCTGAGCGTGATGTCCTTGTCGACGACTCTCTCGACCAGGTCGTCTCGCCTCCCTGCCACAAATGGAAACATGATCGAGAACGTCTCCCGCGCAAAGCGTACGTGCATCTTGGTGTGGATGACGACGATCGGGTGCTCTTGGGAGCCAGCGATGGGCTCCACGTGGCTGATCTCCATGTCAAACTTGGCGTACGACGACGTGTGTTTGCGCCACTGGTTGATGATCGCATCGACGCCGATCACATCTCCACGTCGGACGTCCGGGTCGAACACTTTGCGCAGGAAACTCTCCTTGAACTGCACACTCTGGTACCGTGCTGCTGTGGATTTCGACATTGTCAGCGCCGTTCTATCAGCATCGTCGATGGTCTCTAAGCCGTGACGATGCACCTTGTAGAGCTCCACCGTGAGCTTCTCGAGCGACCCGCAGCGACTGGTGCGCGTCACTAGCGCCTTCTGCGCGTACACGCTCTTGAGCAGACTCAGCCGCGCGATGTGCTGGTGCAGCTGGTGCATCTCGCGATGCAGACTGTCTTCGTGAGCCTTCTCGCGCTGCCGGAACTGCCGCGCTCGCTCGCTGTTCGACTTGGCGCGCGCGCGACCGCGACGGCCGTCACCGAGGCTGCTATGAGTATCTGCAAGCAGCACGGGGGGATGGGGAGCGATCGCCAAGGCCGCTGTAGACGCAGCGACGCGCGGCTGTGGCGGCGGACACGCTGGCATGGTGGAGGCACAATGTGTGTGTGACATCGCCGACTTAGAATGAAGCGATAAAATGGCTGTTTAAAATAGCATAGGAAGCGAATATTTGTTATCCTGGTAGTCAAAGATGAAAGCTGTTTTTATTTTCTTTACTAAATTCACGAAACTTTGCTGCATCCGAAAACTAGGATACTGACATTAGGTAGGAAAGAGCAACCGCCAACCCGTTAGAGATTTTGTTGGGAGTTTATAAAATGTGGGGACAAAAACACAGACTCATGTGTGATAAGCTCCGCCTTTGCGTCAGAAAATCGAAAACTTGCTGGACTCACCTTCAAGTATCGGATACAAGAGGGCTCAACTGTCCATCGATGTGGACGCTTCTTCCCGCATGCAACAACTGCCTCTGTACCGTACTACTTATCTATTGGTTTACCAGAAGCGACGATGCACAGAGATGTGGTTGCTGCAAGGGGGCTCGAGTCTCAAAAAGTGGTGAGAGCGCTCGCTGCCATAAAACCCAGCAACTTCTGTTGACACAAACGAAATGCAAAGTGTGGTGGAAGAATACGGCGAGGTCGCAAAGAAGCTGCACCAGCCTTTTCTATCCAAGAGGCGCACTCATAAGCGTTTTTGGATCCAAAAGTTCAGCTCTGCCGTTTTTGCAGAACACACGACAGCGTCACTTGCCTGCGGTCATCGGTTCGCTTGAGTTTCGTCCTGTGCTCAAAACTACGTTTGATCTTGAGGTGCGTCCGACCCGACCGAACTGATTGTTGCCATGGAACAAAGCTTGGCCGTCTTCAAACTCAGATTTGCACCAAGTTCCACATCGCTTCCTAAAGTAGTTTTACGGAACGCATACTGAGCCAATGCGAGCCAGCGAATGCTCGTTAGTCGGCATGAATTCATGGACATAAGATGCTGCGTTTTCCGTCGCGATTGCATTTTCTGCTACAAGGATAAGCAACAGAGCAATTGCGTCCCAAAGAACTGCTTGAGGTAGAATCAAATTGCACAAGTACGCCACCAATACACAGCTAAATTTGCGAAACCAACGAATCCACCGACTCGCATCCTGTCAGAATTATCCCTACATCCGATACATTGTCGTACGAGTTGTTCAGTACTATTCGCAACTCGGGAGTCCAACTTGGGACCAGGGAGCAACGCCACTCGACTTTAAAGTTTCGTAGCAGGAAAGACTGCAAGATGCTAGTGCGAAGTCACTGTGCTTTTGGATCATCAGATGCATCGGCGCGCTTATTACGCCGGACGAGCAAAGCTTCTCTAAATCAGCGCGTGGCTTGTGGTCGATCAGTACCAATTGATGCAACTCCTTGTCCGCGACCCCCGCATCTGAATTTGGCCAAAAGGCAGCAAGCACAGATCACGCGGCCACCACGTCCTTCACCGGAAGCATCATTCAAGGCGCCTCTTCCATTGAAGCCTGTCGTCGCGAATACTGGAAAGCACCGCAGTGACACGCCACACACGCGGAGGAAGACAAGCAGCGAACGTGGGTATGAGTTTCGCGCCAAAAGAGCGAAACACGAGGCTGAGCTCGTGTTTGCTGTAGCAAAATTGCGCAATGAACTTGCACAGCTGAGCTTTCTGAAGACGATGCAGCAGCAAAAAGCGGTATTGCTGCGGAACAGCGATTTCGGGTCCCTCGTGCAGCTCATACGCGAGCTGTTTCGCATCTTTGCTAAAGGACTGGAGTGCGAGCCTCAAGATCCAACGACAGTCGACGGAACGGCCACCGCACATTCGGTTGTGGAGTTCAAAGAAAACTTACTTTTTGCGGCACGTGGTCGACTCAGATGTCAAGTTTGGTGAAGGTGTTGGTGGGGTGGACATGCTCATCGAGCAGTGGCGGCGGCACACAGCTGCCTACGCAGACTTCACGTCACAGTTCAACCTGCAATCGCGGACCACCAGAAAACCCAGTGCTCGAAGTCCCAGTAAAAGTGAACGGTCAGTTCACTCACGATACATTCCGAATTATGCTCCCGTATGCCGTTCATCGCCAGGATCTCATGCAGCATTTCGTTGGCAATACATTTGTATTCGGCAATACGCATCATTTCCGGTTCACATCCGACGGACGAATCAAGGTTTACACATCGCAAGTCGATTTTGCGGAAGCGCTCGTGAAAACGACCGGCAATCTTGAAGCCGTCTCGGAACTCCTGGAGCTCTGCGATCTCTCAGCGCTGTACAATTGGCGGCGTGATCGAGATTCTTTATTGCGCAGAAATTGAACAGGAGATCGAGACCTTGCTCTCTGACCAAGTTTTTGACTCAACCGATAACCCTCAGGCTGGCGGGTGCGGTGGGAGATCGCCGTCTTGGATCACGTGCTTGGACACGCCGTTTTTGCTTGGAGAAGAATCATCGCAAACTGGCGACCAGGACACCGAACACGAGAATCCGAGTCCGCCGCCAATTCAGCCTCTTCACCCAGCGTTTTACAGTGACTCGGAGCAGATTGTCGACCTATTGCAACAGCGCCACGCAATTCTATGACCGAGCGTCCGCGTTCATTTTGAGGTGACATTGTATGTAATGCTGAACGCTGTTGAAAATCATGGTTTTCGTCAATATAGTAGTCGTGATGGCAGCAGCACACCCTGACGTTGTTGCAACATTTCGGACTGAAGATGTTTTTCTCCGCCCCACTGACCTCAAATCCTAAAGCGCAGTTGGTTTTCACGACGAATCTTCTCGAATGTTTTTCGTTGTTGCGCTTCAGCAAGATGACGAGTTGACGAACGTTGGACCGCCAGTGTCTCCTCATTTTCGAGCAGAAATATATGAAGGGATACTGTCTTGGGTTTTCTTGTTTCTTGCTACTCCAGGACTCAAGCCACTCAATTTCCAGCGGCAAACAGCATTTCTGGGGCACCCTTGCGCGTTGTGTAATGCGCTTGTACAGTATCGGATAGCTCCATTTGCAAATCCATCGACACAGCAGCTCATATCACTTTGGTTGTCCCTTCTAGTTTTGTAGGAAAGGGAGGGAGTGCTCGACCACTTCATTCGTTGAAGATGAGCTGAGAGCGCATCCTTCTTTTCGCCGTTCGTAGAGAGTTCTTGTACACAGAAAACAACATGTGGACGTGGCATGAAATCGCGGCTGGCTTGGGGGGCAGCCTCCTTCCCCCCGTACCAGGCACGTTTGGTAAAGTCTTCAAATCGGGGTTGGAATCAGCGACCGCAACAACTTGGGCATGCAACACCATCAAAAAGATCATGTACGCGTGCATGTTTTTTGATGAAAACACCGATATGTGCTGCGTTGGACTTGACCTAGCAGTTAGCTCTTGTCCGCAGCGATTTGTAATACTACATTTTCTCGCTAACGGATGGTTCAGGAGAACCTGCCAACAAAACAACCACCAGCGTTGAAGCTTGAGCCGCTCCACTTCGATTCTGCCAAAGCTCTGACTTGGTTTGCTCAATCAAACCTTCGCGTACTGAATACGGCACGATCAACCAGCAGCACGACGACGTCGACTCAAAAATGCCACGCCAACACTGTCGACTGCGATCAGCTGTGCCCTTCGTTTCCCGTTCGCACTGAGGATTCCGCGTCGATCACCTGAGTGCATTTGATAGACGAAGGCTGAGCGACTGGAAGTTCACCACTGTCAACGCTTTCGCGTCTCTGGAGCGATATCATCGCGGAAAGTTGGTGCATGAGTTTTCTCATTCAGAAACGTGGCAGGTTGCTTCTTGGAGCTTCATTCAGAACCAGTCTTTTGTCACCCTCAAACTTACAATTTTGGTCGATATGGGTTGCTGCACAAATGCTTGAACAAGCAATGTCTTCGTCTGCTGGCGCTCGACATCAGTCGATGGAACCGAGTAGAACGCTTGATCTTTGACAAAATAGGGGCGGAGACACGTTTCTTTCATAGCTACTCGGCGATGCGTCGCACCAGGAGCCTGGACGCACTCTTGGAATCCACATAGCTACATAGGCGTGTCTTGCCTTGTGCTGGGTGGCCAAGCGCAGCGAAAGCAAACACACCAAGTTGATCGAGTATACCACTCCTTGGATGTTTCCACCGTGTTGAGTGACATGGTAATTGCTTGTGCTGATCGTTTCTTCGTCGCCTGTCGCTGAAAACAACCCGATAAGATGTCTTTAGAAAACTGGAGATATGTGTGCCTGACTCAGATCGGTTTTCTGGCGTATTTGGTTTGCCCAGGAAATTGACCTGAGTCTCGTGTGCAGGACTTCGAAATGAAACAGTACAAACGCGAACGTACTTTGTAGGCAAGTGCGACTCGCATGAAGAAGACAGCCTACGAGCACACAAAGTCATTAGGACATACCTCTGCCTACCGAGTTTGTTGGAATCAAATGCCGCACGACAATTGTTTCCTTCCTGGCCATTGATCAGATTTACCAAACCAAACTCGCAATAGAACGTACATGGAACTTGGTGCCAGACTTTATAAATGTGAAAAATCGGTCTTTCAAGTCTTCGATTGCTGCTTACAATGGAACTTCTTATACGAGCTGGTGTGGATCTGCGCTGCCATGCGGAGGCAAATAATCAAATAGAGTTGAACGTATGCGTGCTGCTGTCGTTGGTGTTCTTGCTTCTTTTTTGAAAAAAGCGCCAACCTGCTGCTTCGCCGCTGGGGATCCACCGCTGTAGGTGCTGCAATCTCAACTTGGTTTGCTCCGTGGTGTCTACGTCGCTCGAAAAAAACGGTCTCCGCCCTCACTCGCTTCCAGCTGGGCGTGGACTCCTCGCTCGCGTTCCATTCTTCTCTACTGCTGTCTTCGTGTACTGCTGGCTTTAGATCCACTATAGTCGCATCAGGTGCGATCGCCGAGTGCTGCATCATTTCGGCGACGTCACGGGCGTTCCCGACAAATTTCGCGAAAGCTTCGACAAAATTGACCGGAATCGCGTACGACGCGATCAGACCGTGCTCTGAAAACTATAATCGCGCGATACCATCGAATTGAATATCTTGATCGACAGTCTTTCCACCAGATCTGGGCGGCTTGCTTCGACGAACGGGAACATCACGTCGAACGTCTCGCGCGAAAGCGTGTGTGCATCTCAGAGTAGACAGCCACAATCGGGTTCTCCTCTGCGCTCATAATCGATTCTACGCGAACGACTTCGAATTCCAATCTGGCATAAGATAACGTATACTTCCGCCGCTGGTCGAGTAGAGCTTCGATGCCGACCAGATCACTCCCCAAGTCGTCAATTAGTACATCAGGATCCACAATCTGATGCATCAAGTTCTCCTTGCACTGAACGACCGACCAGAGACTGGTGGGCTGCGTGCGCTCGGATAACATGCCACTCGTCTCGAGGGCTCGGATGCTCTCCAGTCCGTACCGATACACCTTGTAGATCTCTCTACCAATTTGCGCAAGCGAACCACCGGGGCTCGTACGTGTCAGCAGCACACTCTGGGTGTACACACTTCTGGTCAGGTTCAGGTGCTCGACGGCGCGGCGTAGCTGCTGCGCTTGTGCCTCGAGACCATCTTCGTACGCTTTTTGCCGCTGCCGGAAGAAGCGATCGCACTCGCTGCTGGTCTTGGACCGCGGACGAAGTGGGCGACAGCGAGAGTCGACCGACGCGCTGGAAGAGGTTGCAACTGCGAGGACTTCCAGTGAGACGAGGCTCTATCAACACTGGAGGCGCTTTCTTTCACCATGGAGCCCGATCTCATGCTTCGCACTTTGAGGAGAAAGAAAAAATTGCTTGCAACATGAAAGGTGCATGTGTTGTAATTATCACAGCAAGAAGCAACTTGTCAGCTACCTGTGTAATATTGTTAGCCTTCGCTTGTCATCATAAACTCGACCTCTGCATTTAGGTATCAAAAGCCTCTTTAAAACAGAGATTTTACTTTCGAAGTACATAGTCTGAAAAAAATGAATATTCTACTTATTTTTACTTTGATTAGGTCGTTATATATCCTGCTTATAATCTAAAAAAGCTAGACTATTATAAGGATTATTTTACAAACATACACAATTTCTGTAGTTTCACGTATTCTATGTACTGAAATAAAGAACGCTTCTTTGTTTCCACCAATAAACGGGCGGGATTTCGTTTTTGTCCAATCATATCTATTGCAGTCGTCCAGGAGAGTTTGATGAAGACATCCAAGGACAGACACAAACCGCATTGCTGGCAGTTTTAGATTTTGCATGATGTTATACAAGAAATGAAGTTGTGCGGGTTACCTGACTCATTGTCCATCGACCCTGTGGAATGCTGCAGCGTTTGCACGAAAAGATGCAATCAACCGAGTGATTTGTGGCGACTGAGAAGATGTGGACGTGCGTGCTCGGTTGATTTTGTCCTTCAGAGAGGGACACTTCGAAATCCTGACTCACAAAGGAATGTGTGGCTATGGAAAGCCCGAACGCTTGGGCATCATGAGATGTGTCCCTCTTCGTGTAGTCTCGTGTCTTTGTCGCACGCAGAGAAAAGAGAGCAGTGTCTATTGCCGAGTTGAGCCAGCTGCTGAAATATCACAGCGGTGCTCCTTAGTAATACTAACACAAAAACGAAAAAGCAAGCAGCTTCATTCATCGGATTTCATTTTTAACGGTAATACCTCCTTCTCGCCGCGTACTTTTCGTTTTGTCATGAGTCGTTGTTGGAACACGACGACGACGAAGCTGCACTCCAAGCCCTGTCACGTTTTCTTCAGCATCATATCAACGAAGTTGCAGTTCTAATATCAAACTGGATTGAAATATTACTATTACTTGCTACACGATTCGCT
The DNA here is from genome assembly GCA_006386115.1 of Globisporangium splendens. Taxonomy (NCBI): domain Eukaryota; phylum Oomycota; class Peronosporomycetes; order Pythiales; family Pythiaceae; genus Globisporangium; species Globisporangium splendens. The sequence goes on from VFIW01000032.1 coordinate 120,884, forward strand.
CGTATTCTTCCTCCTCGTCTTTATTTGTGCTATTTGGCAAAAGATAATAATGCGAGCGTCCATTATCGTGGGAACGCTCATTTCTTATGTTGTAGGACTGCGAGGTAGTGTCGCGGAGGACGTCCCGATGGTTCGGATTTTCGTGGTCATGCCAGTCACCGCAGTCGCACACGCGCAATGGAAATGTCTTCGAGTCGTGCACGAGTTCACCGTCAAAGACATCGTAGCTTCTATCTGTATGATTGACTTTGTGGCTCACATCTTCATAGAGAATGGCTTCGGGAGCAGGCAAAGTCGTGTCAGGCGAAATCACAGAGAGGTGCGTCAATTCCGCGACATGGCGCACATCCCCCATCATATGAACCAGCGCTTCGATCAAATCGAACTCGAGTCCATAATCGATGACTCGCCCATCTTCGGAAAACTGGAACCGCGAGATGCAATTGAACGTGAAGTCTCGATCCACGACCATTTCCATGAGATCTTCGCGCCGATGACGTCGGACAAACGGAAACATTATTGGGAACGTCTCGCGACTGATCCACGCATGGACCTTTGTACGTATTGCCACGATCGGATTCTCCTCGGACCCCGTGATAGCCTCGATTGCACCCACTTCAATCTCGAGGTGTGCGTACGCCATCGTGTGTATCCGCCACTGCTCAATGACCGAGTCGATGCCTACCAGATCGCCGTAAACCACGTCTGGATGGAGGAATCTTCGAAGGAAGTTCTTCTTGTACTCCACCCTCGCAATTGCTTGTTCTGTTGCTTGTCGTTGTTCAAAAGGCGCACTGCTCTGTAGATAGTCGATGCTTTCGAGGCCATGCTTGAGTACTGTGTAAAGCTCGCGTGAAAGCTGCGTGAGTGAACCCCAATGACTGGTTCGCCGCAGCAACGCCTTCTCGTTCCACACACACTTGGAGAAGCTCAATTGTGCGACCTCTACCCGAAGCTTCTCGACGTCTCTCGCGAGCTTGTCTTCATACTCCTTCTGGCGTTGTCGGAAGAACCGTCCACGCTCGCTGTTGGTCTTCGCGCGCGGGCGAGTCCTTCGTGATCCAGCTGCTGGCGAGGCGGCCAAGATCGGAATAGGAAGTCGCGCGTTGGGCAACCAGGCGGGAAATGAAGAGTCGACGCGGGGCACGGTCGGCGGCGGTCGGGAGAACTGCAAGTGCTTGCGCTGCTGCGGCTCCATTGGTCTTTCTGTAGGTTTTGCTCTCTGGTTGAGTCTTTGTGAGCGGGGAACTTGGCTTCTCATCGTTCGTGTGGGGTCTGCTGGGTCGAAAATCTTGGAGAGCTCCCTCACACCACAAGGCGGCACCTCCCAAAATTGCTAGCAATAATAAAGGGAGTGAAGGCATGCTCTGTGCTGACTCAACCGTTTGGCTTGCAGGAGTGATCGGATTTACTCATTATCGGAGACCGATGAACGAGTGGCAACATAAAAATGCACCTCCCAAAACTGTTTCAGTGTTGACTTTTCCCGATAACCTGGCAGCCAAACCAGCCGAAGCGACTGGCGACCTGGTCCCGCATAGAGTAGTCGCCACGTCCCACACTGGATGAACTCGCACTGCGCACAGCCGCGCGCGCCAACGATGACTACAGATTTATAACGGACGGGGGTACCCTCGTCAGGCCGTTTGTGCCGAGGACAAGACTCTCAAAGATGCCGGGCTCCATGCACATCGTTCTCATTGACGGCCAGCGGATGCAGATCACCGAGAAAGCAGGCAAAGAATGGGAACTATGGTCGGTGGGTCGTTGAGTGCATGAACTTCACGTTAGAAAAACCTCCGCGCACTTCCAACATAAGAAGGGTCGTGAAGAGGAACGCGTGATCGGAGTATGAAATCACTGTCTTGAAAGCAATGCAAAGGTTTCAAGAGTGTGGATGAATATGATCGACATTTCGATCACACGAGACACCTTTTCATTCAATAAAAGCATATGATGGTAGAGCCATTATGGTTAGGGTACTTTTTAGCCCGACCATTCCCGCACACGTCATCGGAATTATAGAAGAAATATTCTCAAGCCAATCACTAAACCAAGTGAAACAAGTATTCGCAAAATCTAAAAATATGTGCAGTATGCATTCCCAACCGTCTTGCGCTGATTGTTGAGGGTTTGAGTCCTCTCAGGGGACACTTTTCCGCGGACATAGAACCGAGTGGGGTCTTCAAGGGTTTGAGTCTTGCCATCCCGCAGCTCTTTGAGCTTGGCCAAGTCGGCTCCCTTCCCGACGCATGCGAGCGTTGCACTGAAAGAAGTCACTCCAGCGACCAATCAAGTTCCGTTTACGATCGCCCTAGTCGCTCCAGAGATACGTGCCAGCAGTAGTCAATGGAGTGGCTCCCTAAGTACACACCGCTGCGCTAAAGCGTAATTCATCATCATCTGGCCAACTGCAGAAGAAATACAAGAGCCAGCGCGCTGCTTGAGTAAATAAACGGACTCTCACGAATTTGCGATTGCTCGATCACTCCAAACCTCCTTTCAGCACCAACCAACTCCTCGTGAGCATCAAGAGCCTCAAGCCAGCGAACATCATGATGACCACGAGAAATCGCAGGTCAGCGCAGTAACCGCATTTCAGCGCTTCGTCTCTGCCGGCATGGCGCCTGGACCACGTGACATCGGCTGTTGCTCAGGACCCGTCCGTCCGAAGGATCGCTGGCGTTCGTCATGGCACGGTACGAGCCTCACCCGACAATCGTTCGTGTCCTACTTGAGCCAATTGAAGGACTGGCTTCTAGAGCATTTTCTCTTCATTGGTACCGCGGTTGAGAAGCAACTGCTAAAAAGAGGGAGGGCGCTCGAGCGTACAGACTGAAGCGAGAAGAAGGTGGTCTCGTTGAGGAGGCAAATGCATACACAAAAGGTGACTCATGTTAAATAGTCTCTTATAAGCTACGAGTCTTACTGATTGCCAACACGCAACGTTGTTGACCTTAATGTGGTACCTCTTTAGTCACGCGTCGGATTGGTTGTTCAAGCAAAACGTTATCAGATCACTTGAGCAGCCTGGCTTTCATTCGTTTATTTCGTGTAAAACGTCTCAAGAGCGAAGTTTATCAATTATCTTGACCGGACTTTGCAACGTGTCCCCACCTCGCCATAGCCCAGTCGCTCATGATGCAGGAATCCCCTGGTTCATTGCTGCTCAACCAGCTGCCGATCAAGACCAACCAATCCAGCACTCGGATTGATTGGCCGTTTGTTTGCCTTTAGGCTTGTCCTTTTGTTGGCTCGAATTCTGACACGGATGCCCTTTGTCAGCATTGCTGCACAGAAGATGGCAGGTTCACGTTCACTCAATTATCATTCCATTTTCAGTTCGCAACGCGTTCATAACCTCTTACGAGGCTAATGCGACCACGGCATTCCCGCCTGCCACAAGCCCACAAAAGTGCTTGGAGTACTGGTGAATGAAATCACGATGTGTCGTCACGACACGCACCAGAATAACCTCAGCAATCTTGATCGCCAATAAGGACACCAAATTTCTGCAGCTGGCGACGCTGGCGCTCGAGTTCCAAGAACTTTTTTCAAGCCAACACCTTTCTTGTATTGATTCGTGCAAAACGCAGCACGCAACAGGATATAACTAGAGTACTTACACTTTGTTTGTCCACTCTCAAATTGTCGTTTCGTCCCCCACGCCGTTGGCTTGTTGCAAATCCTTTCCCCCCTCAATACGTCCAACGCCCGCCGAAATTGCCTCACTCTCCAGTTTATCACACTCATCCCAGTCGGCAACACGCGTCGCGTCGTTCTGCGGTCGCTGCTCAACGCTCGTCACGATACCCCACACTCGAAGACGCATCAGACATTTCTTCGGCTGCATTTGTAGAGAATCAAAGCTCCAGTTCATCGTCGGATGTCTAATGTTCATTTTGTACCTTGCAGGAGCGTGAGCCACAGCGGCGTGTTCACCGAAACCACTCCCGGTACTCGTTGACGATAATGCGCTCGTCGTCTTCGCTTCTCGTCACTTGTTTTGATCAGTTTGTTTCAATTCACTGTCCCGTTTGGCCTTGCAACCTAATAGAGCAGCAAACTACTCACCGTCTATTTCGGTGTGTGGGGTCGTGTCAACAGCAGAAGCACAGCAGCAAAGCTGTAGGAACAAACACAAGAAGAGCACACACTTGTTTCCCACGTGACTTGCAACGGGGTTACACGCTGAGTTACATCTGTAACCAGCTGCATGGAACGCAGTTCGCATGCTCGGCAAGTTCCGCGCTTGGACCTCCCAAAGACGACCTTCTTAGGTTCGTCGCACCTATGAGAGGCGACATCGCCTTCATTAGAGGACCGGCCTGTTGCTGGTCTCTGATCGGACTTATGATCACTCTCAATAGTAGAGCACATAGCGTTAAAGTGAAAAGTGACCAACTCTGTTGAACGTTAAAGTCAAGTCAAACAAATACTCCAGATCCAATCGTTCTTGATTGGTCGAAATTCATGTTTTGTGTTAAACCTATTGGTGCATTAATCGGTTAAAATGTTTTTGACCAATAGAGCATGCAAAGTGTGAGCATCTCTAATGACATTACCACACCACTCTCACACCAACTGTGCCGACACGTTTAGCATCGAGTCAAACAACGTGGTGCTCGAACCGGGGAAACGGTCGTGTTCGTCATTCACGATCCTCGCGAAAAATGACGGCGCGGCTCGTTTGCCAGTTCACCCGAGAGCCTACGACATTAACGTCTTCGTTTGGCGCTGCGATGATGTTTCTGCTTGAGTCCAACATTATCTCCCACAACCGGTTTGAGTAATTCAGTTGAGACCAACACGCATGAGGAAGTCGAAGAGATCGCGGCGAGAACCAGTTCCCTGTCGCCGCGACGCACAAGGTGCTCATGATGCAGCAACGACATCATCAGGGTTGTTGTTGCTGCCGGTGTGCAGTCGCTGTAGCTGGTCGCCGCGCGCAAGTGAGCCTTGATGGTGCTGGTCGCCACGCGCTCACTGTTGCTGGTCGCTGCGTGTGTGACATCAGCGAGCGCGGACTCTCGGTGGCTTTACCTGACACGTCGCTAGCGGACCCAGAGTCGATCTCCTTTGTCGAAGATGGCGTCGACGAGCCTTCCAATAAGTCACCTTATGAAGAGCTTGAACATGAGTCTTTGACAAGGTTTTCAGATCATCCAACTCGGAGTCATCTGGACGGCAATGACTGAGGGCTTCATTCAACGTCCGCCAAGTGTGTGGCAGCACATGCACGTCTCCCAGTGTTTCGTTGATGCTGAAATAACCAGCGTCCCCCAGTGTTTCGCAATTGTCTCACGGGAAATGCAAGGCAAGAGTCTCGAGACGCAACGAGACAATCTTCAAAGTCGCGCATCGATCGAACACTCGAGAAGATGTCCAGGGATTGGCGATCGTACTCCATTTGTTGTGCCGCTTTCTTCGTAGGAAAAGGAACAGAAGAATTATCCCAACTTGCACGAGAGCACCTGCTCAACCGCGCTCCCATGTGACCACCGATCAAGGACGAAAAAACAGCAGTGAGTCAAGGTGATGCGTTCTGAAGGAGTTCATTATCGTGACATTCCAGATAGACACGCTTGCTCGCACTTGGTCTTTCAACACCATTGACGATCTGCTGTCCTGTTGTACACTCATGAGCAATCCACAGGAACAATTAGCGCAACCCAGGCAGTTCGTCTAGAAAAACGCATCTGAGAGAATCGATTTTGCCGCCAGCACACAAAGCGCAGGTCCGTCTGTGTGCGTGCTTCCGGTCGAAGCAGAGGTGTTTTCAGTCGCGTTGTGGACGCGCCAACACATTCTCTGTCTATCTGGATCGCCGCGACAATTTGCAAGTCGACCCTCCAGCTAGCAAAATCCTTTCAAAAAAAGAAAGAAAGAAAGAAAGCGTTCTGGTGATCTTTGCAGTGAGAGACAGTGATTTGGTTGCCTAGATTTGCCCTCGCCAGGTTTGCCATTTGTAATGCTAATGAAGTGGCCAGAGCGGAGCTTCTGATGAGAGGAGCGAACGTGCCGGCGTCGAAGCCATCGAGCGAGTGAGTCCTGTGATTCCCAGCTCGAGAATTGTGACCTGTACGATTGAGCAAATCTGATTCGCTGTATCTCACTGAGCAACGCTCAATGCCACCAACAGTTTACGAACTGCAAGTCGATTGCCATTTCCGATGGTGTACTTTTCCAAGGAATTCCTAAGCACCGAGTCGTCAACTTATTCAAGAGCCTGTGGATCTTCCCCGGCAACAGTGTTGACCCGCAGCACAACGGTATTTGATGCAGTGAAAGCGAAAAGACTAGCGAGAGCGGAGCAGCACATCAAACAGATCGTGGCTTGGAGGACGTATTGCAAGCGAAAAAAAGACCACCTGTTACTAAACTGGTTGGAGGACAAGGAGTTCAGTTTGGTTTCAATTAACTTGCACCAGTTAATAAGTATGTCTTGACAGCAGGACCTTAGACAGTGATGATGTCATCTTCGGAATCGCGTAGGGCGAGGTCACAACCGATATCTGTATCGACGGGACAGGGCTTCAAGTCAACGTGAGAGTCAGTTGGATGCTCCGGGTTTGTTGTCTGTCGTGGTGCCACCTGGTCGTGTCGTCCCTATGTGGACACTGCTCCATTGATCCCAAAATGTGCTTGGATCTGCAGGAATTTGAGCTCCCAAAGCTGTACTCTCAAATGTTCTTGCACCCCAAGTCGGGCTTAGCTCTTTCACCTCTTTCTTGTCGCTAATCACGACCGACTCAAAAACCATATAAAAAGAAGACAAACGCCGTCGGCTGTACGACAAACCGAACAACGTGTTGACACATCCAGGAATGTCCTCAGAGGCTACGCTGTCAGACATAACGTCACGCCAAGGAAAGGCGAAATAAACAAGGAAGGTGGGCGATCTCATTACATATTGCCTTTCGTGATGCTATTCGAGCGTTCGAGCTGATTGTTCTCGCAATGGAAGTGTAGGCTTGTCGCGTTTAAGCTTTGCAATGCTGTTGAGAACAGAGTGACCTGTCGTTGTGGTCCATTTGCATCCTTTGTCTTCCAAACCAGACGTGTGTTCGTTTAAAAATGTACTCATTCGTGCAACATTACGATCGTTTTTAGGCGCAGTGGTGCCAGCACTAGGAGACAGAAGGAATGCGACCTGCAACTTGGATGCCGACGATTCGCGTCATATGTTGTGCTGTTCGGCGGGCTCAAGCTGCGGCTGTGGAGACTTGGGTGTCGTCGTCGTCGTCGTCGCGCTGCCCCCTTGAGGTGCAGGGACTGTGGACTCTTGGCGTACGAGGGAATGGTTGGCGATGCGCGAGTCGCGCGTGAGAAGCACCGTGTGCTCGAGACTCACATCAGCATTCTGGAACGACGTCACGCAGCTGAGCTCGGTGTCGCAAAAGCGAATGCGTCCGTCAGGCGAAAACCGCAACAACGTCTTGACCTCAAACACGACGCGCTCCCCGAGTAACGTATTCACCACTGTGACGTTGTCGAGCGTGTGGGAAACAGCGTCCTGAGAGTGGTCATGGAGATCCGCACGTCGCAGGTCGTGCCAAGCGATACGACTGTGTTCTCCTCGCTGCCTGCAATCGACACATGGACGACCGAGACGAGCATCACGTCGTCATACATCGTCGTGCACAGCCGCCACTGTTCAATTAGCGTCTCGGGGCTGTACGCATCGTCGATGAGGGTCTCAGGATGTACGTGCTGCCGCAGAAATAATTCCTTTTAATACTGCGCGCTGCTATCGTCCTGTGGTGTGCCGAGTCCGTTCTGGAACAACGTGTAGTACGTCCTTGTCAGCTGCACGAGCGAGCCTGTGTCGGTATTTCTCCGCAATAGCGCGCGTTCGCCATACAGCGAGTGCTGCATCGCCAGACGCTGCGCTTCCCCTTTCAGGACGTGGAGACTCACGATCAGATTCACCTCGCGGGATTTCTCGTGGCCGCGGTGCTAGTGTCGGCATTGCATAAACGCGTGAGCTTCGTGGTTGAGAATGGTGTGGTGCTGCGGTCGCGTTGTGGCTTCCATTGGCCACGTGCCAAGCGACTGCGATTGAGGTAGCGATGGCGACGCGGTCGTGGGTCGCATCATGTTCTCCGAAGAACGAGGGCATGCGACAATATAGCGAGACGCCACACCATCCACTGAGATGCCAACCGGAAGGTGGTGGCTGCGCACGAACTGAGGGATGCGGGGTGGGTGTGAGGGAACAAGCGCATCTTTGCACATTCCCCATTCGTTTCTTCCATAGATGCTTTTGGGTTCAAGGGCTGAGTCATCGCTCACTTTCAACTAATAACGACACATTCATTCCTCTATTGCAGCCAATTAGAACTCGTTCTGCTCCAAACATGAGGACGTCCATCTCCACGCGACGCCCCATATCTGGAAACCACTGAACCTTCTCTATCTCGGAAGGATCTTGGTGTGCTTGGTGAAGTACGCGAGCATCTCGCTCGTGTACGTGACCTGCTCCTCCAGCTGCACGACTTTGTCCCGCGACCAATCGTACAGACCCAGCACGTCGCGCTCCACTCGCTTCACGCTGCTGCTCCGAGCCTTGAGCTGGTTGCGGAAAACACGTCTGACTTAGGCTGGTGTTCAAAATGAAGAGCTGCTTTGCCAAAATGGACGCACCGTGGACTCTTGACCGTCGTGAAGCAGTTGAACTTCGTCGCGTCGGCCGCCGAATCCGCTTTGCAGCTCGTCGACGTCCTCAGCTTTGCGTTGAAGCTCGAAGAGAAGCTGATCGAGGTTGCTGTTGTTCAGACCATTGTCAGGGCGAAGCGGGGATGCTCGTTGATCGCGTGCTTTCTCGTTTGATCGATCGGCTTCGATCTGTTGAACGCACGCTCGCAGGTGATGTATCTCCCCGTCCCAAAGAGCTTGCGCCTTGAGCAATCGCTTTGATAACTCACTTGGTATTTTTGTCGTCACCTAGGTTGCGATCACGAACGCAATCATTAGTTTTCTGCGGATAAGCAACATCTCCACGTACATACTTGTCTGCTGTGGCCTGCTCTCCGACCTGCTGCATCAACTGATCCAATCGGTCTTCCGCTGCGCTCGGGAAGCTGTTTTGCTGGATCTCGATCTCATTCAGCTGCTGCTGCATGGCTTCGAGGATTTCCTGTGCGGCTTCATCGAGATCCAGCTGTTGATCCTTCTCGATCTGAATGGTCTGCAGGGGTCATCGCTGTCAGCATCCAGGCTCCATGCAAGCAATCAAACCCAAGATGTGCGATAATGAGTAAAGGTGCACCTTGGTGTCCTTGGAAAGCTCTTCCACCTGCGGCACGAGCTCCTGTGTCGCGGGTCTCAGCCAGTTCTCGGCGCTGGTGTTCGCTCACGAGGTTGTTGCTGTCGCCAAGGTAGTGCGGCACCAGCGGCTTGGCTCGCGGTTTGCCTGACAGCGCCGTAGACGCATCCGATCCCGCCTCGGAGCCACTTGTGCTTCTTACCACCATATTGATACAAGAATGAATGAATGCTCGCATCCTTTCGGGTCCAAAAAGCGTAACCCTTCGTGTACCCCTCTCCTTCTCCCCAAAATAAAAGTTCGGTTCTTTTGGGCACTTGATGGCATAGGAGAGAAAGCGTAACCTTCGTAACCTGTTCCCAAATTTCAAAAACCAGCAACATTGCCGCCTTTTTTGGAGGCTACTATTTGGATGATTCGTGTCTATTTCGTGTAATTTCCGCATTCCTCCATTTACCCGCCCAAACCAAAAGGAGAAACAGAAACCATCGATCATGGCGGCGACGCGCGAAGACGAAGCCGACGCTCCGGCGTCCCCCGTGCGCGTGCACGACGAGCACGAGAGCAGAGCAGCAGCTGAGGAAGCGCGTGGCCCGTCGACGCCAGTGCATCTGCCTTCGTCCCCCGCGGTGCCAGCGACGCCCGCAGTAGCCGCAGTTCCATCGTCCCCAGTGGCGCCAGCGACGCCTGTACCACCCGCAGCGCCGAAGACCCGACTGATGATCACGAAGATGCAGCTAGAGAACTTCAAGTCGTACGCCGGCAAAGTGGAGATCGGTCCCTTCCACCAGTGCTTCAGCGCGGTTGTCGGACCGAACGGGAGTGGCAAGTCGAATGTGATCGATGCGCTGCTGTTTGTGTTTGGCAAGCGCGCGTCCAAGTTGCGTCTGAAGAAAGTATCGGAGCTCGTGCATCGGTCCGCGAGTTTTCCGGATTTGGAGACCGCGACGGTGTCGGTGTTCTTCCATGAGATCTACGATGAGAGCGAGGACGGCAAGGAAGAAGAGGTCAGGGACGCCGAGGCGCGCGCGCGCGCGACTGTGAATGGCCACTTGGAATCATACCGCGTGGTACCGAACTCGGAGTTTGTCGTGACGCGATCCGCGACCAAGAGTAACGTGAGCAAGTACTTTGTGAACGACCGTCCGAGTAACTTTACGCAGGTGACGGAGCTGCTGTCGGGCAAAGGCATCGACTTGGATAACAACCGATTCCTGATCCTCCAGGGCGAAGTCGAACAGATCGCGATGATGAAAAGCAAGTCTCCTGAGGGTTCGAGCGAAGACGGACTGCTCGAGTACTTGGAAGACATTATCGGCTCGAATGTGTACGTCGAGCCGACGGAGAAAGTGTGGCAAGAAGTCGAAGACTGCAACGAGAAGCGTGCCGAGAAGGTGAACCGTGTGAAGCTCGTGGAAAAGGAGAAGGCGCATTTGGAAGGCCCGCGTCAGGAAGCCATGGAGTACTTGCGCAAGGAGAAGGAAGTGTACGCGAAGACCAATATCTTGTACCAGTTGTGGATCCAAGACGCATCGAGCAACCGTAGCGCTTGTGAGACGCGGAAGCAGGAGTTGCAAGCGCAATACGAAGCCGAATTGGAGAAGATGGAGGCCAACCGCAAGGAGCTCGAGAGTGTCGAGGTCGTGTACCAGAAAGTGAAGGAGGAGCACGATGTCGTCGCGGCAGAATTGGACGCGACGAAATCGATTTACGCCGATTTTGAAAAGGAGGATGTCAAGTTGCGTGAAGAGCTCAAGTTTGGCAAAGAGCAGCTCAAGGAAATGGAGCAGACCAAGAAGAAGGAGTTGAAGAAGCAGAAATCGATTCTACAAAAGCAAGAGGAAAACGAAGAACTCGTTCCGCAACTCGAGAAAGAAGTGGAAAAACTTCAGGAAAAACTGAAGAAGCAGGAACAGGTGATCGAAACCATTCTCGAAGAGCATAAAACGGAGACGGAGAAGTTGCGCAGCACGATGGAGACTTTGCAAAACGAGATGGAGCCGTTCCAGGCGCAGATGAACGAGTTGCGATCGGTGATCGATACGACGGAGACGGAGATTCAGCTTGTAGAAGAGCCCGTGACGAATGCGAAAAAGGCGCTCGAAGCGAATGTGAATGCGATCGAAGACGCCGAAGCAACCATTGAGGACATCGAGCACCAACAGGAGCAGAAACGTGGTGACCTTGAGAACATGAAGAAGCGCATCGTTGTTGCCGAGAAAGAGTTCGCCCATGCGAAGGAGCAAGACGGCGTGGTGTCGGAGAAATACCGTGAGGCTCGTTCGAAGGCTGAGGAGGCGTCCGGTGCAGTGCAATCGCAAGCCACAAGAAGCCGAATGCTGCGAGCTCTTTTGGATGCCAGCAAGCCGGGACAGCCGCTGGCAAACGCTGGGCTCTTTGGTCGTCTGGGTGACTTGGGTGCTATTGATGCGAAATACGACGTCGCGATCTCGACGGCATGCAGTGCCTTGGACAATCTTGTTGTCGCGACGACATCGGGTGCGCAAGCATGCGTTGAGTTTCTGCGCAAGAACAACCTTGGTCGTACGACGTTCCTCATCCTGGAGCAACTTGGGTACCTACACTCGAAGTGCAGCCAGCAATTCCGCCCGATCACGGGACCTTCCGGCCAACAAGCACCTCGACTGTTTGACCTGGTGCAAGTGAGTGACCAGAAGTTTTTGCCGTCTTTCTACTTTGCGCTTCGTGATACCCTTGTGGCCAAGGATCTGGATGAAGCTACCGCGATCGCGTACCAAGGTAACCAGTGCAAGTACCGTGTGGTGACACTCGATGGACAGCTCGTGGAACTCTCTGGTGCTATGTCAGGTGGTGGCAAGCGCACGAAGAGCGGTGGTATGTCGAGCTCCATTGCTTCGAGTGGGTTGAGCGAGGGCGAAATCTCTGTACTTCAGAAGGATGCCACTGACTTGAAGGCTGAGTTGGAGCGTGTTCGTAACGAGAAGTTTGCTCTCGAGAAGGAAGTCTCTAAATTGACTCGAGACATTGAGCAATACGAAAACGAGCTGCCACGACTTGAGTTGAACTTGGGTGCGACTAAGACCAAGCTCACGGATCTTCGCGAGACCAAGAAAAGTCTTGAAAAGCAAACTACTCTGTCCGCTGACGCCAAGAAGCAGGTTGCGAAACTGAAGAAAACGAAGAGCGCCAAGGAAGTAGAATTTGAAGATATCAAGAAGAAGGTGCAAGGAATGGAAAGCAAACTCGCGGAGCTGAAGGAGAAAATTCTTGACGTTGGGGGTGCTAAGCTCCGCAAGGAACAAGATGTGGCGAAGAGGATCACGAAGCAGATTGACGAGAAGACGAAGCAGATGACCAAGATTCGTGTGGATTTCAAGAGTAGTCAGAAGAACAGTGAGAAGAACATCCAAGCCCTGGCGCAACTGGAAGAAGACATGGAAGCGCTCAAGAAGAAAATTGAAGATATCCGCGGACAGATCACGGCCATGGAAGAGAAAGCCATGGAAGTCGTCCAGAAAGTGGAGACGATTGAAAAAGAGGTCAAGAAGAAGGAAGAGTCTTTGCGGAAGGAAGAAAAGAAGTATCACAAGCTCAAGAAGCAGTATGATGAGATGCGCAGCGGAGAAGTCGATCTCCAGAACAGTTTGGAGGATTGTGAGAAAATGCTGGAAGAGAACACGAAAAAAGAAGCGTATTGGTCGTCGAAGTTGACGACGCTGCACGACGCCTACATCGTGGAACAAGAGCAGAATGCAGGTGTGTTCGACGACGAACCGCGAGCTCCACGCAAAGAGCGGGAGGAAAAGAAGAAGAAGAAGAAGAAAGCGCCAGGAAAGCCTGTGGCTGCAGACCCTGACAACGAGGACGTCGAGATGGAGGATGTCGAGGAAGAGAGCAAAGAAGCTGAGACCGATGAAGCTGCAATGGAGGAAGATGCCGAAGAAGAGAATGACGACGAAGAGGAGCAGGAAGAAGAGGATTATATTCACATGGACAAGCTTCCGATCCTGGACGAGAAGGCGCTGGCGTCGTACAACAAGGAAGAAATGAAGTACGAGATTTCTGTGATTGAACAGCAGCGCGATGAGCTGAAGGCGAATGTCAACATGGGTGCGTTGATGGAGTACAAGGAAAAGGAGATCGAGTACCGCGCTCGTCTCCAAGAACTCGAAGACGCGACGAAGCTTCGTGATGAAAAGCGCCACGAGTACGACGAGTTGCGTCGAAAGCGATTGGAAGAGTTCATGACTGGGTTCCGCATCATCACGTTGAAGTTGAAGGAAATGTACCAGATGATCACGCTCGGTGGAGATGCCGAGTTGGAACTGGTCGACTCGCTCGATCCGTTCTCGGAAGGTGTCGTGTTCAGTGTGCGTCCATCGAAGAAGAGTTGGAAGAACATTTCGAACTTGTCTGGTGGTGAGAAGACGTTGGCATCGCTCGCGCTCGTGTTTGCGCTGCATCACTACAAACCGACGCCATTGTACGTAATGGACGAAATCGACGCGGCACTCGATTTCAAGAACGTGTCCATTGTCGGCAACTATATCAAGCAGCGCACGCGCAATGCGCAGTTTGTGATCATCTCGCTCCGAAACAACATGTTTGAGCTCGCGGATCGCCTGGTCGGCATCTACAAGACGAACGACGCGACCAAGAGCGTGACAATCAACCCGAAGGTGTACGAGTCGATGCTGCCGTCGCGACCGCCGATGAAAACCACCGACGACCTGCGAACGCCCAAGAAATCGAGACGAAGCGAACCATCTACTCCCGCGAGCGTGCTGCGGGATCGAACAAACCAGTCGTGAGTGGGCTGCAACTTTGGTTTTCTCGAAATAGTGACTGATGCGTCCTTCAAGGTAGCGAGGTAGTAGACATGTTCATGGATGCTTTGCAGGACCTTTTGCGACTTCTAAAACGATGAATGAATATACACGTGCAGTGCGTTGCTATTGTTGGTGGGAGTGTGGTCTCTTGATCAGCAAAAGTGTGTTGATGTGGACGTTTTTGCATCGGATTTCACCAAACACAGCTCGGCCTTCTATTTATTTGTGTCCCGTCAAAAGCTCTGGTATTTTTATACTTGAAACTTGTACACTAATCGGCATTGGACTTCTAATTGCATCGGGTGTCTGCTTGGTGTCCCTGCAGCTTCAATAAAGGGACGTTTCTTCTGAAAGCCCTTTTTCAACTGCAAGGTGAACCATTGCCTCCCAAAAACGGGACAAACAATCGTTAAAAACGGGAAACTCAGGTCTAGTGATCTCAGTGCCAAGCACAAGCATTGATAGACGTGATCGGCACGCATGAGCGCGTGCGCGCGGCTGTGCCCGTGAAGCTGCTCGCCAAGACGCGTCCGCTTGGTCACGTCGGCGAGCACGTCAAGCTACTGCAGCGTGACTGCATAGCGCTGCCGCCTGTGCTCTCGCCGTCGTACTTTGTGGACCAAGTGTGACACACGCGCATGATGCACCCGCAGGTGTACATGTCGGCGTGCCGCGTGTTGCTCACACACATGCACTTGCGTCAACAGGTGGTGGTGTATGCGTCCACGCTGCTCATAGACGCGCGGCGCTATCGAGAGACGCTCGAGGTGTACGCGGAAGTGTTTGTCGTGGCGCCCAGCCCTGTCGTGTGACCCGCTGCTCGAGTTGAACCCACTGCTGCTGCTGTTGTTCGAGCACCGACGCCGCCCTCGAGTCCCGTTCGCGTCGTCAGTTCTCCACCTCCTGTATCGTGCAACGCGCCTATCAAGAGGGAAGTAGAAGTGATTGATGTCTCCGATGGCAGCGACGCATTGCCTGCAGTGCGGACTCAAGCAAGCCGACCTTCGCCAGTGACTTCTGGTGCTGTTGGTAATGCCAGCACAGCTACGTCTATTACTGCCAGCTTACCAACGCTCGAGACTACGGCTATGACTGCGATGGTCGAAATGGCTACTACTACTGCTACTACTACTACTACAAGTGCGAGCGGTACTAGTGCTACAACGCCTACGGCTACGAGAGCAGCCACGCGCAGTGCAGAGTCGTCGTCATCCAGGAAGCGCATCACACTTCACGTGAAGACTCCCGGCGGTGAGACCCACGACGGTCGGCATGTTCAAGCGCTACATTATGCACGCCACGGGCATTGCTCCAAACGAGCAGCGCCTCGTGTACTGTCCTCTCGTGCTTCGCGACTCGAACAACACCCTTGAACACTACAGCCTGCAGCACCACTCGGTTGTACACATAGCGTTGTGCCTCCACGAAAGCTGACGCGTTCCTCGGTCGTATTTATCGTCTATCTACTCAGCCACAACGGAGATTCCAGTGCAGACAAGAAAGACGAGTCTTGTGGGGTCATCCGACATGAGCTCATCTGAATGCGAAACCTGGTAGTCTTCCACGCGTGAGGTGGCACCCATCAAGCCCAGGTTGAGTGCTTCAATCTTGTGCGATACCTGAAGGTTTCTGAATCAAGTGCTGGTTGCGAAAAGCGCCGTCCCAGACCAAAACGATGTCTCGTCGAGCAGCCGCGAGTTCACGACATTGTGGATTGATCATGCGACCTTGTCGCCAGGAAGACTTAGAAGTGGACGGCCACCATCCTCGAAACGTTGCTGCGTCACGTATTGAGCCGAGAGAAGCAATGCCAGATGCCAAATCGATCATGAAGTTGCCATATCGCTGGAAAGGACGTGAGTATCGATCCTGGACGAAGGTTGATGGGGGGGAATGTTGAGACGTTTCCGTCCGCGTGATGAGGAAATGAATGAAGACATTTTTGAGAGCGCGAAGCTCTCGGCAGCGCGTGTTTGCCTTTTGAGGAAAAAGATCTTTTTTGCTGAAACATCATGCTGTCGGCGATTCCACACACGTATTTCGCCTGACAGCAAGTCAAGAAACGACATCATAGGATTTTTAGTCTATTCGACCATCACGAGATTAATCTAATGGTGGTGGTTGTATGGCAGTCGTACTGGTCGATAAGCGTGCATGCTCCCTTCCAAAAAGCGCGGGGAGGGATAGGGTTCGAAAATGTGCGCGATCGTCCTTTTTATTTTGCTGTTGTTTGTTGCTGCTGGCAAAGTCTGTTTGTCGGGTTTGCTCAATTATGATCGACAAGCAGACACACAAAATAAAGCTGCAGCATCCAAAGCATTGCAACTCACACACTGCACTGGAACGTTGTCGCCTTTGTCAGGGAGGGAAGGAGGGAGCGACTCCCCCCCATCTGCCTCCTTTCGCGAAAGTAACGCCTTTTGCTGCAATTCACGATGATGAAAAACACCCCTCCAAGTCAGCACACCCCAAGTGATAATAGTATGATCGACTCCCCAGCAGATTCATTGCTGTGTGCGCATCCGGCATACGACAGCCTGTCGAAGGAGCGTGTGAAGCCAGTGAGTGAGTGAGTGAGCGAGCGGTGCTTCTGGCAATGCAATGCGCATTGTTTTGTGCTTTGGATCCCAATTCGAATCATGCTCGAAGCTGGTTCTGGCAGCACATGGAGCTGCTGCTGGTTATCAGGCCGCAACTGTCGCATTCGGGACCCCTAACCGTGGCGCAGTCCACCACCACCTCCCCTTCCCCTCGATCGTCGTGTTCTGTTTTTTCCAGCAAACTTTTCGTTGAGCAAGTGGTGCTCGTGTTTGTCAAATCTGCCCAGCATGCGCAAAAAACAAAAGACTAGACTTGGAAAATGTATGCAGCCATCCAACAGCAAACACAAAAAAAGCGAGGCATCCATCCATCCTCTCACAGAATAACGGCCACCCACACAACAAGCAAGCAAACAAATGGCAAAGAGGCTGCACACAGACGGTAAAGAGAGAGAGCTGCAGACCTCGTCGGTCCTCATCCCCACAACCAACAACAGCAGCACAATGCGCAATAGATAGAACAACAACAACAATCGCTGCCACTCACCACGCCACGTACGCATGCACCCGAAAGGGTTGCTTGCTTGATCGAACCCACTAACTGGCCAGTTCCCAATCTTCTTCCGCATTGTCGCGCAAGTCGCAACCAACGGACGCTTGCTGCCACAACCCGCCGCCCGCTCGCAATTGTTCATTTCACAAGTCGGCAGGCTGGTTGCTGTTGGTGCACACATGGCGTACCCGAATCATCTCCCGGCACCCGTCGCGCCGCCCTTCTCGCAGCAGCGTTTTTCCCAGCAGCAGCAGCAGTTCTTCCCTCCAAACGGCGCGACTGCAAATCACGGCACTTACAACAGCATTCGCAGCATGCACCAGAGCGCGAGTCCGTTTGCGGCCGCCACGGACCCCGTTGTGCTCATGGACGCCAGCGCGCAACGCTTCACGTGTACGTACCTATCATGCAAATTTGCGTATGTGCAGCATTTGCCACAATTGTGCTCACTGTATATGCTTGCGTGCTTGGCCGTTTCCGGTAAATGCTGCAGATCTGTTTACGCTGGCGCACCAGCAGTACCAGATGGGGTACTACCACGAGGCGCTGTGCATCTGCGAGCAGCTCTACGACTCGGACGCGTACCGGACGGACAATCTGCTGCTACTGGGCGCGCTGCACTTCCAGCTCGGCAACTTCTCCGAGAGCATCTTCTACAACCAGCAGTGCATCCGCGTGGACCCGAACTTCGCCGAGGCGTACGGCAACCTGGGCAACGCGCTCAAGGAGATCGGCGACCTCATGGGTGCGATCCAGTTCTACCTCAAGGCGATCAAGCTGCACCCGCGCTTCAGCGACGCGTACAACAACCTCGCCAACTCGTACATGCAGATCGGGCAGACGCACGAAGCTGTCGAGACGTACAAGATGGCGCTCGTGCTTGATCCGTCGTTGGTGGATGCGCACAGCAACCTGGGCAACTTGTACAAGGTGCAGGGTCGATACGAGGACGCCAAGGCGTGCTACACGGAGGCGATCCGCGTCAAGCCGACGTTCGCGATCGCATGGAGCAATTTGGCAGGCGTGTTCAAGGACGACGGGCAGCTCGATCTCGCGATCGAGCACTACGAGGAAGCGATCCGCCTGGCGCCCGATTTCGCCGACGCGCACAGCAACTTAGGCAATGTGCTCAAGGAAAGCGGCCGTCTGCAGGAGGCGATTGTCGCGTACAAGCGTGCGATTGCGATCCGCCCGGACTTTGCCATCGCGCACGGCAACCTCGCGAGTTCGCTCTACGATGCTGGCCAATTGGAGCTTGCCGTGCAGACGTTCCGCCATGCGATCCAACTCGAGCCAAACTTCCCCGACGCGTACAACAACCTGGGCAATGCGCTGCGCGAACTCGGCCAACTGGAGCAATCGATCAACTGCTACCGCACGGCGCTGCGGTTGAAACCCGACCATCCGCACGCGTACAACAACTTGGGCAACGCGCTCAAGGACAAGGGCATGGTGAAGGAGGCGATCCACTGTTACTCGACGGCGGCGCGGTTGCTGCCGCACTTCGCGGCCGCGCACAGCAACCTCGGCAGCGTACTCAAGGAGCAGGGCAAGCTGGATCAAGCGCTCGCACATTACCAGGAGGCGATCACGATCGATCCAAACTTCGCCGACGCGTACAGCAACATGGGCAACGTGTTTAAGGACCTCGCGCGGCTGGAGGAGGCGATCCAGTGCTACAGCACGGCGATCCGATTGAAACCGAACTTCCCCGACGCGTACAGCAACCTGGCAAGCGCGTACAAGGATGGCGGTAGACTCGACGACGCGATTACGTGCTACCGGAAAGCGATCTCGCTGCGTCCAAATTTCCCCGACGCGTTTGCGAATTATTTCCACTCGATGCTATTTATCTGCGACTGGCAGAGTCGTGACGACGATTTCCGGAAATTGGTCGCGTTTCTCGACGCGCAGCTCGCGGTCGACAGGGTCTTGCCGTCGGTACAGCCCTTCCACGCGCTCGTGTACCCGCTGTCGATGCAGCGGTTCCTCGACATCTCGAGACGATATGCTGAGCGCGCGAAGCTAAATGTGAGTCTGGTCGAGATGCCGTTGCTGCGGTACAAGAGCAAGCGGTCGAACGAGCGGCTGCGCATCGGGTACGTCTCGTCAGATCTCGGGAATCATCCATTGGCGCATCTCATGCAGAGCGTCTTTGGCATGCACACAAAGTCGAAATTCGAGGTGTTTTGCTATTCCACGACGCCAGATGATGGCTCCGTGTGGCGGCGGAAGATCGCGAGCGAGGTCGAGCATTTCAAGGACATCAGCATGATCAGCAATGGCGACGCCGCGCGGTTGATCCACAGCGACGGGATCCACATCCTCATCAATCTGAACGGGTACACGAAGGGTGCGCGGAACGAGATCTTTGCGCTCAAGCCTGCGCCTGTGCAGGTGAGTTACATGGGCTTTTGCGGCACGCTCGGCGCGGATTACATTCAGTACATGGTTGGCGACGCGACGGTCGTCCCGAAGGAGCACCGTCGGTACTTCTCCGAGAAGATCATCCACATGCCGCACTCGTACTTCGTCAACGACCACAAACAGTCGGCACGCGACGTACTCGACGTGGAGAAATGTCCCACACGTGCGCACTACGGCGTCCCCGAGAACAAGTTTGTGTTTTGCAACTTCAACCAGGTGTACAAGATCGATCCGCAGACGTTTACGACGTGGATGAACATCCTGAAGCGCGTGCCGAACTCGATCCTGTGGCTGCTGCGATTCCCGCCGATCGCCGAAGCGAACATCCGCGCTGAAGCCAAGGCGCGCGGCATTAAGAGCCATCGGTTGCATTTTACAGACGTCGCGCCAAAGGACGAACACTTGAAGCGCGGGTACCTCGCGGATCTGTTCCTGGACACCCCTGAGTGCAATGCACACACGACGGGGTGTGATATCCTCTGGGGTGGCACGCCGATGATCACGATGGCCAAGGACCGCATGGCGTGCCGTGTGGCCTCGAGTCTGCTGAAAGCCGCCAATCTGAGCGACATGATCACGCAGTCCCTGGAAGAGTACGAGGAACTCGCTGTCGCGCTCGCGAGCGACATGGACAAACTGTGGGAAGTGCGGCGGCGACTCGAGGACGACCGGCTGAAATGCCCGCTGTTCGACACCCAGCGATGGGTGCAGAATCTCGAGACAGGGCTCACACTTGCGTGGGACCGCCACGAAACGGGCCATGAGCCCGACCACATTGACGTACCCGATATTTATGAACTGCAGAAGCGTAACGCGTCGTCGCCTACGAGCAACAGCAAGTAAGGAGGAAAGCACTAAGAAGCAAAACGATGCTCCTTTCTCCCATCGTTTTTACCGTCTTTCATTGCCGATTGTTGCTCTTGTCCTCTTGTTTTCTTTATCGTTTCCGACGAAGCATGAGCAAATGCTTTTAGGCGAAGTCCTTCTCTCTCTCTCTGCCTGTGCGAACTCATGAAGCGGGTTAAAGTGCAACACCAAGGGAGAAGACGCAACATACACGTAACGCCAGGAACCAGAGAACAACGCGGCATTGCTGCCAATCCACTGTGCGATTCTGTTCTTTTTCTCGCGTTTTCTCTATATGGTGCAGCACAAACGCACCCACACAGCCTTCTTCTTCACAACAGCCTATACGACGCCGTTTGCTGTTATTCTCGCTGTGTAAACACCAGGAGACCCATGCCGCCGACGAGCACGTATTTCAGCATCGGGTAGTCGTTCAGCAGAATCGTCAGCATCCCCACGTACGGCACCGACCTAATAGATTGCAAAATGCAACCATCCATACAGAGATTGTGGGGATTTAATCCAAGTGCCTCGTGGCAAAAAGATACCAAAATATCAGATAAAAAGAACGTACGCGCGCGCGACGCCAACAATGTCTTCGCGCTCCAACCACGACTGACCATGCGCATAGAGCCCTCTGCGTATATCCACACATTAGCAGCAGTTCCACTCTAATGCCGCTCATGAAATGAAAGGAGCAACGCGTACCGGTCATCCACATTGTTGTTGTCACCCTTCGTCAAGTACACATCCTTTCCGTCCGTCGCACTGCAGAGTAAAAAAGCAATAGCAAACATCGTAAGCGCCTTCTTGCGTGCGTGCCTATATACGCCCATTGCCGCCACACTCCCGTACCTTCGGTGCAACTCGAGCACGCGATGCACGATCGGGATGTCGCGGCCTTTCACCTTGTACACCACGATGTCGCCAATTTCCAAGTTTGGTTTCTGCATCCACCACATACACACATCGCATACGAATATAACAGTTAACACATCAATCCGCATAAACGTTTATATACATCTTACGTACATTGTTGTCGAGATAGAGGATGTCGCCGCGCTGGAAGGCGGGCTCCATGCTGCCGCTGAGCACGACGACGACAGGCGACTCGCTCTGCGTGTACATCATGAGTCCCTTCCAGATCATGAGCGCCGTGAGCACGACCATGGACAGGTTGAGCGCCTGGTGCGTCAGCTGCCGCTTGTTGCGCCACAGCCGCTTCACTTCCTCCACCTGCTGCTTCACGACCTCCATCTTCGCCTGTTGCTTCTTGCTCTTTGGGTCGAAATTGTGCTGTGAGAGCCAAAATGCGGAAACGAGAGGGGAAAACGAGACCATTTGGATGCATTTTGACGAGTAAGATAACGATGCGAGTCAATTCGATACTTTTGATTGGTAGATTATTGACCAATCAGAGGGTAATATCGTGCATTAATGCTGGAGTGTGCCACGTCGTCAATCTGCTGAAACAAGCAGGAAAATGCAGGATGCAGAGATGGGATTCCATGGCTGTGCATCTTGCCAAATGGTTCAAAATGAAGGCAAACAGGGAAGATGGTCGGTCACGCTGCATTAGAATGAGCGTTTTCAGTATTGCCTCCTTCTACGCTCCTCATCTGTTCATGGCTCGCCGCAGTGCCTTACGCACTGCCACCGCTCTTCGTAAAGTTGATCTGCAGCGAGAGCGCCAGGTCGCCGACAAACACCGAGTCCGTGATCGTTAAATAGTCGCCGTCGGCGACGAGGTCCTTGAGCTTCTTGCCCAAGTTGAGGCTCGTTGCGGTGCGCAGCGCGGGCGGGCCCTGCATGAACAGATTCGCGTTGCTCGAGCTGATCGAGGGCTTGAGCAGGCGGTACTTGTCGCCGCAGAGCTCGTCGATCAGGTCCTGGAGCGTCATGCTCTCGGCGTCCACATTCATGCTCTTGTCCTGCGACGAACACACGACGCAGTCGCGCTTCTTCTCGTACTCAAACGTGTGCGAGTAGCTCCCGGTCGCGCCCATGTGCATGTGGTAGTTGTTCATGAGCTGCGAGCAGTACGTCATCGCCTTGACGGCTTCGTTCACGCAGATCGCCGCGACGATCGCGTTCGTCGACGCCACGGCCGGGATGATGTTCTTCACGACGCCGAGCGTGAGACTGTAGGTCACACCGGAAATCCCGAACTGCTCGGCGCGCTCTCGTGCGGCATTGAACACCCACTGCATGTGCTCAGGCGAGTCCTTGTCAAGCTTCTTGTCTGGGAACTCGCGCGGCCACAGCACGATGAACGCGTACGCGATGCAGTGCGCCGGCTGCCGCGGAGTCTCGGCGATCGTGCACATTGGGAACGATTTCTGTGGCGGGAATGTCTCGAGCGAGCACTCGAAGCAGCTCGTGACGCGCGGGATGATCACGCGCGCTTGGCCACGTAGCCCCTCAGTGCCGCCGTCAATCAACGGGATGATCGTGCCGGGGTCGACGTTCCCGTCTTCATCGACGTCCGCGAGCGACACGACGAGCGAGTTCACGTACCGCCGTGCCTCAATGTTGTCGAGACCCGAGAGGATGACGTGGAACTGCCGGTAAAAGTCGACGTCCATGTCCTGCACCTTCTTGAAATGCGGCGTGATCTCAATACGCGGGTGCATCTCTTCGTCCTCGTTCGTGGCGGCAGGGATGTGCATGCGCTGGCGCACGAATTGCGCGGCACACTCGGCCTTTGGCTTGCCAATGTCTTTCTCACGGAACAGGAACTGACGGTTGAGGTTCGACACGTCGATCGTATCCATGTCGATGATGTGCACCTTAGTGAAGCCCGAGAGCACGACGTTCTTGAGCAACTCGCAACCGAGACCGCCGGCACCAATGATCAGCACCTGGCACTCTTCCTGCAGGAACGCGAGCGTCTCGGTGGCGCCGCTCGCATCGAATTCGCCGAGCGCGATCGCCGAGGTCTCGTTCGGGAACGCCGTCGGGTTCTGCAGCAGTCGGAAGAGATCCCAATGGCGACGGTCGGCGCGGATGCTCTTCATGGGAGCTGACGCCATGGGCGAGAGCGAGATGGACGATGTCGCGGCGGCGAGTGACACGCGGGGCGAGTGCTGGAACTTGGCCTTCTTCTGCGACGGCGGCAGTGAGGGCGACGGGAGCGACGTGACAGAGGGCGACGAAGTGGCGCGCGGCGACGAGATGACGGCAGTCGTCGGGGACGAGACCATGAAGCACGCGCGTGCTAGAGACAGGCAGAGAGAAGGAAAGCGTCGGGGGCGGAGGAGCAGCGACACACAGATCGCTTTCTCGATGCGGAGGGGGCGTAGCTCTGCGCGCGATTGGGGGCTGCTGATGGACGCACAGAGCGCGAAGATCTGCTTTTATTTCGCGCTCTTCGCGTTTCGCCTTGGGTTGGAAATGAGCGTGAAGCACAAAGTCGAACTGCGAGTATACATCATCACTACGTATACTATACGTTGCATGTCGTATCCGGATCAACATTCGCTCACAACATGCCAAGCAAAGTACTTTCATCAAGCTGCTGTTACATGCGACAAAGGATGGAGAGAAAATACAAGTCCGGTACTGTATCAAACCAGCCACAGCGTCAAGTGCAGCATCGAGTGCCTCTGAAGGTTGCAGTCTTCGAGGCTGTGCTTTACATCGCGAAGCACGTAGCAGACAAACACGAGTCGCTGTTCGATTGGAAGGACGCCCGTGATGCGCATGGCAGCGATGGGTTCATCATCGTCTCCTCCTACTGGCCACAAGGTGGGGTTACGCGTCACGCTGAACACTTCCTTGTGCACCTCGAGGCTCTTTCGATACTGTTGCACATCCACCAGTGGTGTGGGTGCATATTCGATCACCTGGTCGGTAGTATCCACGTCTGGAAGCAACGAGCGGCACGTCTCTATGCACGCCTACGGGTGGAGCGTGTGCGAGTGCCACACTTGGTCCACAAATTAGGATGGCGATAGCGCAGGCGGCAGTATGTCCACGTCGTTCTACAGCAGCTTGAGCGTGAGGGACTCGACGTACTCGTCCACGCGGCCCAGTGGATGGAATGCCAGCAACAGCCGCAAGGGCACGGACGCGTGCACACGCTCCAGCGTGTCGATCATGTCCATTGTGGTGGCGTTTTTGCTTCTGAGTGACGAGACACACATGTGTCCAAAAAGGGGGTTATTTGAAAAGCAAAAGCCGCCCCTCTATTTGGTAAAAGGGAGTGTCGTACTTTATCTTGCCGCGTTCCCCGTTTAAGCTCAGTTCTACCGATATCGGACCGCGTGTTATTTCCAGTATCATAAATACCGGTATCCCATCGATAGTTATCAACATGTTGATTCGTTAAAACTAGAATCATCAGTGCATGATATTCACCCAATCACATCTCTCTTTCAGTCCGCCAATCGCTATTGGTCACAGCATTGGCAGCATCAAGATCATCATGAACACCAGCATGCAGCGGATGGTGTCCGCGCTCTGCGGCGCTGCTGCCATCACGAGTCGCGCGCGCGTGTCTGCGCTGCACAAGTGCAAGTCACAGCGTCTCAACCTGCAGTCGCGCTCGGTGCTGACGATCAAGAAGTCGCCTATTCTCGCCACCAAACCCGCTTCCTACACCAAGAAGCCGCAAAAAGTCGCCAACGATACCGATGCCTCCAAGTCATCCAACCAGGCAGCGGGGCAGGAGCGCAAGGGCGTGCGTCTAGCCAAACGTATCGCGATGTCGGGTCTCTGTTCGCGTCGCGAGGCTGAAAAGTACATCGAGTCCCACGACGTGAGCGTGAACGGCCGGGTCGTGACTGACCTAGCGACCGTAGTGGACGTCAAGAACGATGTCGTCATCGTCGACGGCCGCACGCTCGCGGCCACCGAGAAGCTCAAAGTGTGGATGGCCAACAAGCTCGCTGGGGTATGTGGCGTGTGTGTTTTGCATCGTGCTTTTAGAAAAGTGCTTTTCGTAAAAGGAAAAGGTCGTGACTGAGGCTGTTTATTTGTGTGTGTGTGTTTATAGGAACTTGTGACGACCAGCGATCCGCAGAGCCGGCCAACGATCTTCGATCGTCTAAAGGTTATGGGACTCACGCAGCACATCATGCCAGTGGTACGTGCTTTGCAATGATGTATATCTGCATGCTTTCGCTTACCCACTGTTGACTTTGTGTCCATTTCTTTGAACACAGGGCCGCTTGGACTTTAATACCGAAGGCTTGCTCCTGTTTACGAACGACGGCGACTACGCGCGCCAACTAGAGCACCCAAAGAACGAGATCACGCGCGTGTATCGCGCCCAAGTGCGCGGGAACGTGTCCGAGTCCAAGATTTTCGAGCTCCAGCGCGGGCCGCTCGTGGACGGCGTCAAGTACCGACCGATCCAAGTCACGGTGCAGTCTACGGACAAGAAGGACTCGTGGCTCCAGGTCAAGCTCGCTGAAGGCAAAGTAAGTTTATAAATCCACAAGCTTTATAGAATTGTGTATTTCGTGTTGGTGTAAGGTTCATTCTCTTTTCTGTCTTGCTACAGAACCGGGAAGTCCGTAAAGCGCTCGCGCATGTGCGGCTTGTGGTTAAGCGCTTGATCCGCGTCCAGTACGGCCCCTACCGCCTCGCGGATCTCCCCAACGGCGCCGTCCTGGAAGTGAAGCCAAAGAAACTCGACGAGAAGAAGAAAGCCACAGCCAAGCCTGTTGCTGCCCTGAAAAGGTTGATGTAAGAACTTCCTTGTCACTGCACAGCGCATTTTCTCACAAGTTTGTACTCACTTGTATGCGGTTTGCGTAGATAATAGGAATCAACTTTGGTATCAACAAACTTCTCCTTTTTGCCAGTGAATCTTAGAAAAAAGTCTTCTTTTCTCCATTCGAAACGGTGCTACATGTACAAAAATGCAAAAACTACTGCTCTGGGGATATGTTTAAATGGGGGAATAACTGAAAGCGTGAAGGTCTGCTTCGTTGCACTTACAGCTCGAAGGATTCGCGCTCGATGCTGCTGCTCGGTCGGTCCATTTGCGCTGTGTACCGATCCTGCTCGGACGGTGAGCGGATAGATTTATACCAGGACTTGCCGTTGCTGTTGGTACTGCTGTTGCCGTTGGACTCACTCTGTTCACTTCCGGACCGTGAGGTGAGGTCGTAGCTGATGAAGGACGCGACATCCGAGTCGTTTCCCTGGAACGAGGATGTCGTGGACGACATTCTCGAGAACCGGTTCATCTTCAAGTTGGTCGTGATCCGCGGGTACTTGCTGTTGGCGCTGGAACCATTATCGCCGTTGTCGCTGGTGGAGATCTGGGAGCCGTACGACAAGCGGTCGAAGGTACTCGACATGTCCGAGTCGCGGCGGATGCTGAGACTGCTCGTCGACGAGTTCCCGTCGTCGTGGACTGGAGGATGCATCGCGTTCGTGAAGCTCGTGGCGTTGGATTCCGACGTAGCGGAGTTGATCGTGCCTGTACGCGTGCGTCGATTAACGTCGAGAAGGCGACTCTGTCTCGCAGACGCGCGGTAATTGGCCGGCATCTCGGGGCTCGTGACCGCGTACTTCGGCAGTCCATTCTCGCCTAGAGGAAGCCCCGCGAATGCCCCAGTCGTGCTGATGCTCAGCTTCTGATCTGGAAGTTGACCAGCAGTGACATCTGTGGTCGCTGGAGTTTGGTGGCGATTGGACGCATAAGCAGCTTGTACAGGGGTCGGCAGATTGTCCAGGTCGCTGTCGCTATTCTGACGATGACGCCGTCGACAGCACAGCACGATGAGACTGAAGATGCAGATCGAGCCGACACCAGCGAGCACGGCCAGGAGCACTGTGTGGCTCTTGGTACCAGAGCTACTGCTACTGGTGTTCGAAGTATCGCTCGAGGATGCCGGAGCTCGTGTCGTGGATGCTGGCTTCGGTGTCGTCGTACCTGCTGTCGTGGGCTCCGGTGTCTGCTTGGGCGTGGGAGTCGGAGTTGGTGTCGGCGCTGTAGTCTTCTTCTTGGTTGGTGTCGGCGTTGGCGTCGGAGTCGCGACACCGGTGTCGTTGCTACTCGCGCTGCTACTGGAACTCGAATCGGCAACTGGGGATGGTACTGGTACTGGTACCGGAGCTGGTGTCATACTCGGTGTCGGAGAGGGTGCTGGTGTCGGAACTGGTGTTGCTGCTGGTGCTGCTGGCGCCACTGTCGTTGGTGCCGGAGCCGGTGTGCTTTCTACGTGGACGGCAGTGGGACTCGGCACCGGTGTCACTGCGGCTGGTACTGGCGTGGCGGCTGGTGCTGGTGTCACGGGAGCTGGTGTTGGTACCTGTGTTACTGCTGCTGGTGCTTCCGCTGTGGACTCCTGCGCTATGGCTGCAGAACGCACATAAAGAGAGTCAATACGCTGCAACATGTGCATAAAAAGCAAGGCGTTTCTCTTTGTGGAATCATATTTACCTTGGTGGTTGAGTATCAGAGCAATTGCGACGCCTAGACGCAGCCATTTCGAAGCGTATTGGTGTCGGCGCGTTATGAGCTGCACCATGTTGCACACGCTCGCTTGACAAAGTGCTTTTTCAAATGGAATCACAAAGGCGCGAATGGAATGAATACGACGCGGGGGCATGAGGTTCTTAGGTTGTCATGACTCGAGGCAGAGCCGGAATCGCCACATGATCGCGCACACAGCGGCTGGGGGGTTTCTACATTGCATCAAGCGCGGAAAACGCCTTTTTGAAAAGAGCATTCTTTATTTATGCTTCTTTACATCGAAGTCGCGCAAAAGGAGTCTCGGTGCATATGCACATCCCAGCTGGTGGCGAGTTGGGACGCTGTGCTGAATCGCAGCAAGTAATGAGACTTTTTATAGTGCGTAGCACCTGTTTAAGACACAAATTCGTTGTTGAGATAGCATTAAATGCCCTCTTTATATAGAATAACGGTGCATTGGTGCTCACATTGAACTGACTCGGGGATGTGGAAGTTGAAATGCGACTGTGCCCAGACACCCAGATACAGAGACGCCCGCCTCTCCCAAGCACGCCCCGCTTTTTCCTAGCGCCGTCAGTCATCTCCACATGTTGTATATTCCACACACTATGAAGAACAAGCTCTGCTATTCCAGCTTTCCATGTGGTGTATATTCCCCATATTGCGTCTTTTACATTCCCATACAGGGTCACGAGGTGACTCGGACTCACACATATGCGGATACCATTGTGTTGCTTTTTTGTGGTATCGATATTTTGATACTATAATTCACGAACGGTGCTGCCTAGAAATTGCTGTCATGCTTTGTTCGTTCGTTTGTTCAATGGATACTATATACAATTCTTCATACATCTGCAGCCTTTGGCATCAAGCAGCTTTCGTTTCTTTCTCAAATCACCGTCGAGTCCATCGTGTCCGACACCAGTCCTGGTACCACGGCCACTTGCTGCTGAGTTTCTTCATGAGTATCGGGGGATACTTCTACTACTTGTGGCGGTAGCTCCACCATTCCCGACACCAGGTCCCCTGCCGAAGCAACCGGGGTCATTGAAGCACTGCTGATACCGATAGCAGCACTACTGATACTTCCCGCCATCATCATGGCCTTCCGCGTCGCGTGGTGGCGCTGCTGCTTGGCATCGGAGGACAACGGCTGTTGCTGCGCCTCTGCTTCCTTGTCCTTGAGCTTCCGGAACGCGATGCGGATGCTCGTCTTCGTGTGTTCGTCGAATCGCAGCCGGTCGAGTTCCGGGAGCAGCACCTTGAGGCTCACGAGCAATTGCTCGTTGCTCGTGCGAGGAGCTCCAAACGGTGCAACCGTGAAGGCAGTCGCTGTCACACCACTGTTGCTTGACGATGCCAATGCGACTCCAGCACCATTTCCCTCGCTGCTGCTGTCTTTGGCACCCGGTGCCAACGGATCAAGCGCTTTCGCCGCGCCGTCAGTGCCCTCCGTCGTTGTTGGTATCATCAACGTAGAACTGCTGCCGCCAACGCTGAGGATAAAATCGGACTCGTCCATGCCTGTGCAGTGCAAATCCGTGATCTCGCCGCTCGGATTCAAAAATTCGTCGATCGTCATCGGACGCGCAACTTGCAACGCAGCCACAGTGTCGCAAATGTCGCTCTCCATGCGCAACTCGAGCTCCTCCATGGCGTGGTACGTCTGCGGCGACGGCTTGGCGGCCGGAGCTGGATGCGTGATCAGCTCCGTGCGGTCCCAAAAGTGCTTGAGCAGCGACGCCGGCAGCATGTGCATCCAGCAGTCGCGCACCCAGCGCATCGCTTGCACCAAGTCGAGCTTGTACAGATCGCCCCCGACGCCAGCCTCGAATCGGTCGAGCGCGTGGTGCATGTGGTGTCGTCGGTACCGACGCTTGAACGCTGCGAAAATACCACTTTCAAAAGGTTGATACGGAGACTGGAGGGTGGGGAGCGCAGAACTGGTACTCGGAGGCGGTGGCAACATCTCCACGCGAATGTTCGTGAGCTCGAGACTGATGCAAATGTGAGACGGCGCCTGCGGGATCAGCAGCAGAATCGTGCGTTGTATATCGCGCAATTTCGTGTCGAGCGTGCTAATCCATTCTTGAAACAGCACAGGTGTCATCCACGCCTTCGGGTTGTCTCGGTACTGGAACGGTACACTCGGTTCGTCGACATCAAGGGCCAAAAGACCACCAGCACTAGCACCTCCGATGCCTATGTTGTATCCAATTCCTCCACCAGTTTGCAGCATCTCCTTGGGAAGCTTGGTCGTGCCGATGAAGAACGGCTCGAGCCGCTCACTGCCCTCAGCATTGACGGCCAACACGATTGTCAGCCGCTCTTTCTCGTAGTTCTTGGCTGTTGCCGCTTGGCGCGCGCCACGACCACCACTCGCTGGTTTCTCTGGTGACAGCGCGTAGTAGAGACCCGTCTCGCTCATCGTGAAAATGTCCGTCGGATGGTACATTTTGCAGATTTCCTGCAGCTCGCGAATGGAACTGGAGATTGCAGCAGAAGCTGCTGCTGCTGTTGGAGACGTTGACGCGAGTGTGGCCGACATGGCGGCGAACTGGTCGACGGGGGAGGCACCAAATGCTGATGCTTCGCCTGGATTTTGGAGCGAGCCTCGGATCGCCGCGACACCGCCGAGTCCGATCGCGGCAACACTCGTCGACAAAGCGCTGTCAAGCGAGTGCGGACTACTCGCATTATGCTGCTGGTGTGTCACAGCGGCACCAGTGGTTCCAGTGGTGGCACCACCGCCAAGACGAATGTTGTGGCGCTTCTTGAATCCGCCGAGCCAGCCGTTCGAGAACGTCATCTTCGAGCCGAGTCCGAGCGTCGCGGCCAGTTGGCGCGCTTTCTCCTTGATCATATCGCCCGAGAGCTTCTTGTTGTTCTGGCGTGCGTAGAGAACCCAGTTGCACAGCGCCGTGTCAAGCTCCGGGCACGTCACGAGCCCCTTGCGGCGCGCCGAGAGGTCCTTGGACGTCATGGACGTCAGCTCGCCGGCGCGCGCGAGGATCTTGGAGATCGTGCTCTGGTGCGGCAGGTTCACGAGGCTGAACTCCTCTTTCGCCCACACGCAGAGCTCCTGCTGCGTCATCTTGACCTGAGAGAACTTGACGCAGAGCAGGCGCTTCTGCGCGTTCGTGAGGTTGCCCACAGGCTGCGTCATACGCTTCTTCTTGACGGGCGGTGGCTGCGACGCGAAAGCATCGGAAGCGGCTGCGGATGGCGCCGCGAAGGACGGCGCGACGCCCTCGTCATTGCTCGGATTGCTGCTTGGCGGCGGACTCTTGCGCTTCATCGGCACTCGCGTACAGAATATTCCACCTCGACAGGATAAATGAGGAACGATGCAGAGTGGTTCGGATGTGGTGGTGGATGGATGCAACTAAGTTCGCATTACATTAAACAGTCTCAATTTGGAGAGCTGTTGCTGTACCAAATTTCAAATATAACTCAGAGAGTGCATGCAGTACTAGAATAATTCAAACAGTCTTGACTGTGCAAGATTGCACTGTACGAGCAGGCGAAGATGAGGAGGCATTGCGCGTCGCATGGTTGCGAAGACGAGGGATAGATGTGTCGTGTGCTTGTTGATTGCGTGGAGATGAGTGCAGTCTGGCGATGCGATGCGCTGGTGTCACCTCGGAGGGATATGCGCCTGCAAGGAGCGCATGCCGCTGTGAGGTCTCTTAGGAAGACCCGCACGACCTGTTTATCAGCCGCTTCGACTCCGGTCTCTTTGCCCAATATGCCCTTGCTTCCTGTCCTTGTGCGTGGCTCCTTGACGTTGAGTCGCAGCAGTAGCTCTTCGTTGTAAGACGGCGACATGGTCAACATTGCACGTTCGTTTAGACTTAGGAGCCGCCAAAGCAAACGGATAAATAACTTCGACACGGTGTAGGAGTTTCCGCGCAGCAAGCTCAAGATGCAAGCAGGACATCGAAGTGAGCGGATCAACAGAAGAGAAAGAGCAGTGCGCTTTGTAAATGACCTTTCGAGTCGAAATTCCATTTAGCGTTTTTGTTGTTGCTGGTCTAATTGTACTTCTACAGAATGCATTCTTCGTTGTCTACCATACGACACCTACCGCAGAGAGTCCGCTAACCTTCAATCGGCCGCGTCGACTCCATCTGCACACAGGTCCTACGACCGACAGTGCAAGATTCCTCCTCTTACACCGTGCGGGAGGCACGGATCGAACGCTGCTGGTTCGTCACCACCGAGTGCGTCAGCGTTGGGTGGCCCGCGTTGATGCGCGACGTGAACGCGGTCTGCGAGTACGTGCCCGCACCCTTGTTGATCAGGTAGTTGACCGCGAACTTGATCAAATCCAATGGGATGTGCCACACGATCGCCCAGATCCACGCAATCAACGTGTAGCCACCGCCGCACCCGATCACAGCGATACGGTCCGTTGGGTAACCCGAGAAGCCCACCCAACCGATGGCCGACGCCACGATCTGAGCGAACACGAACGCGATCAGCAACAAGTTGGCAGGCTTCTCAGCGAAGAACCAGTTGTTGGTACCGGCCGTACGCGTCACGAAGATCAACGCCTGGCCAGAAATCGACACCTGCGTGTAGATGATCGACCGCAGCACACCTTCCTTGCGCTGCATGCCTGGACCGATCGACTTGTAGTTCTTCGTCCACGTCGAGTTGTAGTTCGAGTACGACCACACAAAGTCGCAGAAGCTCACCTCGTTCGTCACTGGCACACGGTCGTTCCCGATAAAACCAACACCCTTGCCTTCCTGAGCAGCGTCGAACGGCTGGTAGCGGTCGCCGCCGTATGGAGTGCCCGCCACACCCAACGTGTACTGGTACAGGAACTGCTCGTACGATTCACGCGCGTCTGGCTTCACGTCACCTGGCAAGTCGTTCAGGTGCACATCCGCCAAGTCCTTGAACAGCTTCTCATGGTTGTCGTACTTTTGGTCGTACTCAGCCCAGTAAGCCTTCACAGCATCCGTACGGAACGATCCGATCGCATTCTCGTTCAACGTCTTCATCACGCTGCCGTCAAGTTCACCGCACACGCTCGAGTTACCCGTTCTGGCACAGTTCTGGTACTGAGCCGTGAAAAAGTCATCGCAGTGGTCTTGCATGCAACCCACACACAGGTTCTCCACACCCGTACCCTCGAAACCATCCGAGTTGTTCACAACCGCGAACAGCACCACCGTCGACAACGTCAACCACAGACCGAAACAGATCGAAGAGACGAACACCTGCTTCAACTTCCACGAGTCCGGAAGAGGCGAAGCCTTCACGTTATCCTTCGAGATCGTCAAAATCGTACCATCGTTCAAGATAGCGAGAATCACCACCAAGAGCGTTGGGAAGTACCAGTTCCACGCCACCGTCAAAATACCGAACGTGAACACGATACGGACCGTCATCGCGATCGAGTACATCGCGTAGTTCTTCATGCGCAAGAAAATCTCACGAGACATGCGGATCGCCGTGATGATCACACTCAAACCAGGCGACACGAGCACAATATCGGCGGCGGCACGAGCAGCATCCGTAGCATCATCGACGGCAATACCGATATCAGCCTGGGCAAGCGCAGGAGCATCGTTCACACCATCACCAGTCATACCCACAACCTTGTTCAACGATTGCAAGTGCTTCACGATCTCGAACTTGTGCTCTGGGAACACCTGCGCGAAGCCATCCGTGTCGTAAATCATCTGAGCCAAGTCCAGACCTGGAGGAGGAGCTTGGTTGAAGAAAGAGGTATCCAAAATGTTCGTCGGCATTCCCAACTGACGGCACGTTTCCACGGCAATCGCACGCTGGTCACCAGTCACCATCTTCACGGCAATACCGAGCGCAATGGCCTTCTTCACAGTGTCGGCCGTATCGTGACGTGGAGGGTCGAAAAGCGGCAACAAACCCACCATCTTCCACTGGCACTGCTCCACTGGTACGTCACCGCTGCGGTCAAGGGCGACACCAAGACCACGGTAACCGCGCGAAGCGAACTCGTCGATGCGTTCCTCAACCGTCGCGCGGAGAGTGTCCGCGTCCACGTCCATGTCAAGCACAATCTGTGGCGCACCCTTGCACGCACGGAAGATCTCGCCCGTGCGGTTGTCCTTCAACTTGGCGATCGTGCGCTTCGTCGTTGGGTCGAACGGAGTGTAGTGAAGCAGCGTGAAGTCGTCCTTGATCGTGTCCTTGCCTGGGTACGTGTTGTAGCACACCACATCGATGGCTTCGTTGTTCTCAATACGCGCAGCCAGAGCACCGTACTTCAAGATGTCGTCCGCAGTGAAACCGTTGTATGGGATCAGGTTGTCCATGTCCACAGACAACTGGTTCAGCGTGAGCGTACCCGTCTTGTCCGAGCACAACACCTCCATCGACGCCATCTCTTCGATACACGTCAAACGCGTCACAATAGCGTTCTCCTTGGCCAGAGCCGACGAACCGATGGCGAGCGTCACCGACAGCACCGTTGGCATGGCCACTGGGATACCACCCACGATCAGCACAAGGATGTTGGCCACACCCAAGCAACCGTCCGTCTTGATGTAGCAAGGGTTCTCGTCCGAGCGAGCGCCCATCTGAGCGATCAACTCAATGATGCACCACAAGATGATCGAGATCATGCAGAAGTTACCCACAGTCGTCAACACCATCTGCAGACGACCGTGCGAGTCCGCCGACGCAATC
Organism: Globisporangium splendens; assembly: GCA_006386115.1. Classification (NCBI taxonomy): domain Eukaryota; phylum Oomycota; class Peronosporomycetes; order Pythiales; family Pythiaceae; genus Globisporangium; species Globisporangium splendens. Next base: position 155,445 of record VFIW01000032.1, read on the forward strand.
TTCTCAGCAGCGCGACCGAGGAACGTGTTCACACCCGTGCTCGTCACAACAGCTTCGATCTCACCCTGCTTCACCACCGAGCCAGAGTAACCTTCGTCACCCTCGTTCTTCGTCACCGCGAGCGACTCGCCCGTGAGCGACGACTGGTCCACCTTGACCGCATCACCTTCCAGGAACTTGAGGTCGGCCGGGATCACATCGCCCAAACGGACACGGATCACATCACCAGGCACCAACTGGTCCGCGCTGATGTTCACGATCTCGCCGTTACGGAACACCTTGGCTTCAGGCGCGAGCTGGCCCATCAACGCCGACACGGCGTCGCCAGCCTGGATCTCTTCCAAGTAACCGATGATAGCGTTCAACAGCAGCAAAAACAGGATCAGACCGAAATCCGAGTAGTCCAACAGCACGATCGACAGGATCGCAGCCACTTCCATGGCCCACGACAGCGGGTTCCACATGAAGCCCAGGAACACCATCAGCTTGTTCACCTTCTCCTCCGGGAGCTTGTTCGGACCATACTCGGCGATACGCTTCTGCGCCTCGTCGCTGGTCAAACCCTCGCGCGACGTCTTGAGCTTGTCGAGCGCCGCGTTCAGCGGGATCGCGCCCCACTGGATCTGGCCCACCTCATTGGTGTAGTTCTTCTGGTCGTTCGGCGTCGCCAACGACATGTACGAGTTGCCGCCGCCGGCCATCCTTGCTGCTTCTTCAAATCAAAGAGTAAAACACGAGGGCACTTGCACTTGAGTCTGCGTCTTTGAGTTCAAAATCCAAACGCCACGTTGTCCTTGCAGCAGAAGAAGTCGGCGAGAGTCGGGAAATTGCGGAATGGTCGAGCTCTCGCACGCGGCGCTGAGGATTGACTGCACAGAGGACGGCACAGAGGACGGCGCGAGCGCTCGTGCCATTTTGGCGCTGCTTTGGAGACGGACGCCGCCTTCTCTGCCGACCGACACACAAAGCGGAGGAGGTACGCCGGTCGGGTCGGGTTTGACAGGCGGTAGGGACGAAAAGGTCGCATACAAACCGGACGTATTAACTTAGAGGGCTCGTTGCTGAGTGCGTAGAAACCAGTCCATTTTTTGCATGTGTGGTGTGGACCACTTGGACGATAATTGATTGGATGAAAAGAATGTGGATTATGATCCAATCGCGAGCCGAGAGGAGACCCAGAATGCAACGTTGAAGGAGGAGGGATGGGCTTTGATTCGGGATGGGGAATGTGAAGCGGTCGATTGGACAAACCTCTGGCTGTAGCCAGGGTGGGTCATCGGGATCTGGAAGCACATGTGCACGCAGGTGCTGTTGTGCTGCCGCTTGCTCTGTATGTTGGTGATGGTGGTCGCAGAGAGAGCAAAGATGGAGAGCAATGGGATCTTGAACCGTCATCAGGCTGCGACGTGTTCCACGAGTTCAACGGGGATCAGGGCGATGGCGAGGAGCATGAAGGAGCTGGCGAGAGCGATTCGGTTTGATGGCGATGGCGTGTTGTACTGTGGTGCATTAATCTCTGCTGAGTTCTCCTAACAGTATGTGCGAGAGAACAGATACTGATACACAGCGTGCTTGCTTGAACCACCCAAATCCCTATCGAGCAGCTCATTTCCTGATGGTGCCAAGAGGATTTTGACACAGCCCACTGGCTTTGTGCGCGGTGATTACTCCAATGACAGTGCAGATGATAGGATTTGCTACAAGTTTTCATTTGATCAGTCAATACTGTCTGGTTCTCGCCACATCCTGCGGGACTTGCGCGACACCTGCTTTCTTCAGCAACGCGGCGTTCAGCGCCATTTCCTCCCGTGTCATGCCGTACTTGTCTTCGCTCGCCTTGCGCAGCTCGTCCAGCGCCATTTGCTGCTTCACGAGCACCTGGTAGTCGCGGTTGCGTTCGTGCGCAGCGAGTTTCTTGTCGATCTCCTTTTGCTGCCACTGCTGGAAGTCGCGCTTGAACTCCTTTGCATACGCGCCTTCTGCTTGCTGTTCCGCAAGATGCTGCTGTCTCCGCTCGGCTTTCTGTTGCACGAGCGCAAGCACTTGTGTGCGTGTGACTTCTTGCTTTCGCACTGCACGCCGTTTGAGTTCTTCTTCCTCTTTCTTGCGAACTTGCGCTTGAATGATCGCAGCGCGCTCTTCGTCCTCGCGAGCTTTCTCTTCAGCGCTTTTCACGTTTAGCAATGCGAGCTTCTTCGCATACTCCTTCTGCAGCATGACCTCTTCTTCCTGTTCGCGCAGCAGCTCCTTGCGCTTCAGCTCCAGTTGCATCGCGTTCGCCTGCTTCACGAGCGCCATCTCTTGCTTGTGCTGTTGCTTTTTCAACTCCTTTTGCCGCTTTTCTTCCTCCATCATCGTCTTGTACCGCTCCAAAACGCGCAACTCGCTCTGCGCTTTCTTCTTCTGAGCCGCGACTTGCTGCTCCAGTGTTTGCTGGAGCTCCTGCTGGCAGCGCTTGGCTTCTTCTTGCTCGTGCTTCACCTCGGCTTGCTCTTTTTCAAAGATCTAGACACAAAGCACACCCAGCATACGCCGCAAGTTCCCTGATAACAAAAAGAAAACATGCATCTGCACGCAGCAAACCAAAATTTGACGTACCGAGACCCAGAGGTTGGGCGGTCGTATGCACGGCGGCCGTCGCACGGAACCAAAACGGTCTTCGTCATACTCGTCGTCGCCATTCGTCACTTCGCTTCGCGCCGACTTGTCGTTCGCGCTGGCATTCCCAGATGGCCAAGACGTACTACTCCCATTCACGACGACTTGATGCGACTCAGACGCCTTTTTGCCGCATTTTCGCGGCTCATGCAGCAATTCGCGCTTGGCAACGCTCGCGAGTTGCTCACCGACGTGGCGGATAATCAGGCGGTGGTCGCGCTCTTTCGCACTCGTCGTCGTCATAGCGTGCTGGCGGTGCTGCATCGTGTCGCAGCGCGCCTTCCGGATCTCCTCGAGCGCCTTCTGGATGCTCTCTCTCTCGTCGCGCACACGCTGCACCGCGAAGCTCTTCTCGACTAAGCTGCGCTGCGCTGGCGACAGCACCAGTCCGCCTCCGGCAACCATGATGCGTGGCAAGTACACTAGCAGGCAAAACGAATCGGTCGCGCCACACTCTACAGCCTCATGAAGCAAGGAGCTTGGGTTGACACTCGCAGATCAACCGGGGACACACTCGCCTTGCTGTCATCGCCATTCGAGCCATTTCCTTCATCGGGATGCTATAAAAAGCCGTCATTGTGCCGCAAAAATAGCTCTTCGTGCCAATGTGTAGCCATCTCATATCGCCTCCTTTCCACATGTTCACGTGCTTATTCTCCGCACACACGACAATGCGACAACAGCGGCGGCGGCGGCGCAGCTGCAAGGCGCGCTTGTCTGTGCCTGCATTGAAGTTGTTACCTCATAGATACGGAGAGATTGCAGCAGTGACGGTCTGCGGGTGCGTCCAATCACACACTTGTCCTATCCACGGCGACTCGAGTGTGCTGCAGGTCTCGTTGTGAAACACGCGCGCATACATATCGCAACTTGCAAGGAATGGGAGACCTCATCAGGGCAAACTAGATAGAGAGAGAACAAAGTAAAAAAAGAACCCACCAACGCCGAGGAAAATGCACGACACTGCACACACACAACAACATGCGGCGCCTCAACCAGGTTCGATTACCACAACGCTCGCTGCATCTCATACCCCAGTGTACCTACATTATTTACACGCAGACACGCGCATGTTCGTACAGTAAAGTGGTGAACCCAAGTTGCATACACACAGACTGAGAGATGTGTACCACCATGCGAGCATGCCTTCCATCTGCGCGCAGGCAGGCAGGCAGGCAGGCAGCTGGAGCCTCACATCCTGGTTGATGGATACCGATCTTTGCTGGCGTACCCTTGGAACTTCACGTGGCCTTTCGCCGTCCGCTCGTCCACTGAGACGCTTGCATGACCATAGTGGACGGCAGTGTGCTGCTTGGGCGGATCCGCTCGGTCACTGTCCCTCGCCTCTGAAATCAAGTTGCCGAGGAAAAAAAGAGCCCGAGACATCAAATGGCACGCTTCCAACCGAAAAAGGTGCGACATTATTTCCTGCCTGTTTTGTGCGAAATGAAACGACTGGCTCGTCTGGTCTCTCCCTGTCTCTGGACCCCTCCTTTTCGGCTGATACATTTGGAAAATGCATTCTCACAGGCCTCTACCCGATGCAAAGACTCATGAATAGAAGGTGCCGATCGATCCAGTAGGAGGCCAGCATCGATTCTCGCAGGACAAACAGTCGACGATCAAGCACGCTCTGTTTGACACCAGCCGAGCCAGCGCCGTGTTCACATGAAAGGCGCAATGTGACGATTTTGTATCTTACACATATCATGCTGCCTTGTCTGCCGCTTGCAATGTGAAAACTGTCATCTTCGGATTTGGAGCCCGGTCGTCTCAGATGCTAGCTAAACAGTGCGAGCAGCGTGGTTGTCGTCGTGCTCGAGGGAACGCGGCAACTCGTACAAACCGAAAGGATCCAGAGCTCTGAGCTCGCTCCTCTTCTGGCGCACACTGCGAGGGTACGCGAGTGAGATTTCCTTCCTTCTCGTCTTCCTCTTTTTCGAATGCTGAGATATGCAAGCGTTTCCCATTGGTACAGTACACGACGGTACCGTACAATCGAAGTGCTGAAATTCACCACCCGAGTGGATACATTCTGGGTGACAGCGCTACTGCACTAATGTAACTGTTCCTGCACTTTTCGAGAGCGCCGATGCATAACCGAAATGCCGGTCGGTTGTTGCGGCACTCCCGTCATTTGGTCTGGACTTGGCTTTAGTCGAGCGCACGCGTGTTTGCTTGGTGCAAGTGAGCGAGCTCTCCACACTGTGGGATGTCCATGATAAGAAAGAGAAAACAGCTCCCAGCACGCCACAGTGGTGCCGACATCGAAAGATCTGGAGCGAGCAACTTCAGTTTTCACAGCGCTAAAGTATCTGCTATAACGAAACGGAAACCAGGCTCGCATCGTGCTTTTGAACTGGCACGCTCCACTGAATACACGAGGAAGTCGGCTAGTCATTGAAGGATACCAACACTGCCTGTCTTGAAATTGCTCCGTGTCGGTCGATGGGTAGGACACTCACTGGAACGAGCAGCTCCAGTTTCTAGAGTACTATCTGCTGCACCCTAGGTTCTCACGGCAATGCTGAACTGGCGTCCCACCGAACACACACATAGAGAATGCAGCCAGCAAGCGAATGACGCCGACACTGTGCCTGTCTTGAAATTGGATCCTCGGGACGGCATGTTACACATTTGTGTAGGTCGGTAGGAAGGTGGCGATGTGTGTCCACAATGGCTCAGACGAGGTGGTCGTGCGTCGACAATCGCGAACGCACGATCTCACGACGCCACTGGGCACCCTCCCACTGATCCAAGAGAGCTCTGAAAATTGCCTTGTACAAGAGCATTTCGGATGCGTCACTCACCCACGAGAAAAGGATCAGCAGATACAATCGCTTTTCGTCATTTTTGATACTTTCTGATGCATCGTACAGCCCTTTACGATGTCTGTGAGTGGGGCGCCCTGCTCACGGACGCAGCAGGAAGAAGTAAAAGAGAGAAGAGAGAGAGAAAAAACAGAATCCGGGTTCACGGTTATAATTTCTTGGACAATGGCGTTTCACGATGGTCGCATCACCACTTTATCCAATAGATCAATATGCGCCACGACGTATGCTATGAAAGGTGCTGTCTCTTTTTACCCAACCTTTTCTCAAACCTGCTGCCAAGCAGCAGCTTGTACGTTTAGCATCAAGCAGCAGGAACCTCGAAATCAAGTGCAGACCAAGCGGTAACTACCAAAACAGCAGCTGGGGTGGCACCGTCGCGCAATCTTATACATCACTTTTTCTTCAAATATCAATGGCTGAGAGCGCGCCAAGCAGCTCGCTTCGCGTAGACTGCAATCGCAGCGCATAAACTCTGTGAGCTCAACTGCACAGAAGATCTTGTGTAAAGCGCCATGGAATGTACCAGTATAGCAGGGAGAAAATGCTGCTGGTGTATACTGACAAGAGTTCTGTTCTCTTGGTGCAGCAAGCATGAACAGCACGCTCCCTGCATAAAAGAGCATGCGGTCATCACGACGACTGCCAGATGCTGCTTGTGCTTGACGGAGTCGGCACTTGGGCTGCATGTTGCAGTTGATGGGCGATCTGGCTGTTTTGTTAGGACGGGAGTTCAGAGACTGAGCGAGCGTACGCCAGGGTGGTGGATCCCCTATCCCTACGCTCTCGGTTCCCCTGCCCTGCCCTGCTGTCCACTGCCTCCACTCCACTGGCGTCCGCTCCATCTCCTTCGGCGTCACCCGACATCCTGAGCCAATCACTTTGGCACACCAGAGATCCAGTTCCTTCTGTTGAGTTTGGCAGGCGCCGCGTTGTCGCATACGTTCCTCACCGCCAGCCAGACTGCGTTGCGCAATTCAATTCAACATTGCGATTCATTTCCGACCTAAAAAACCATCAAAACCTCGCAGCACCGACCGATGTCTCAAAACCTCATTCCAGGGGTGTTACAGTCAAGGACAGCCCTGACAGTCAAAGCCTCCTCACGATGACGCATCGAGTCTGCCTGCAGTACGAACTTGCCACAAACTTGATACCAATTTTATCGGAGCTTCTGTTTCTTGAGTGCGGCTGGTTCGCAAGGTTTGAGTGTATCTGTAAACCGGATGATATTGACAATTGAAACTGGAATACACACACAAAACGAACGCTGTTTGACAAAGGGCAAGCGCACTTGTTGCAGATGTGGAGGGCACAAGGACCGAACAGACAGGGCAGACACGTTTCGCCTAAAAGGGATACAAGGAAGTGACAAACCAACAACAACAGCACAGCCTCCCAGCCAGAGAGCTTCCACAGCCACCTCCCTCCCGCCAAAGCACCAAACCAGACCGAGAGACCTACTCGCCCATCATCTCGTTTCGAAAAAACCTCACGAGAGGGGTTCTGATTGGCGAGGATCTCATTGTGCGCGTTCTGATTGGCTGCTATGTTCCAAGCAGAGCCAATCAGCGCAAAGGCATTACTTCGACTCTCAATAGAGCGCCCGTCCTGTAGGCAGGTGAGAGGAGAGAGTGAGCGGACGGGACGAAGAGCGAGCCAGTAGGGGGACAGGGGAGAGGGGCGCTGGTGGCGTACGGGGGTGAGCGAAAAGCGTCGCGTGCGAGAGCTCGACCATTCCGCAATTTCCCGACTCTCGCCGACTTCTTCTGCTGCAAGGACAACGTGGCGTTTGGATTTTGAACTCAAAGACGCAGACTCAAGTGCAAGTGCCCTCGTGTTTTACTCTTTGATTTGAAGAAGCAGCAAGGATGGCCGGCGGCGGCAACTCGTACATGTCGTTGGCGACGCCGAACGACCAGAAGAACTACACCAATGAGGTGGGCCAGATCCAGTGGGGCGCGATCCCGCTGAACGCGGCGCTCGACAAGCTCAAGACGTCGCGCGAGGGTTTGACCAGCGACGAGGCGCAGAAGCGTATCGCCGAGTATGGTCCGAACAAGCTCCCGGAGGAGAAGGTGAACAAGCTGATGGTGTTCCTGGGCTTCATGTGGAACCCGCTGTCGTGGGCCATGGAAGTGGCTGCGATCCTGTCGATCGTGCTGTTGGACTACTCGGATTTCGGTCTGATCCTGTTTTTGCTGCTGTTGAACGCTATCATCGGTTACTTGGAAGAGATCCAGGCTGGCGACGCCGTGTCGGCGTTGATGGGCCAGCTCGCGCCTGAAGCCAAGGTGTTCCGTAACGGCGAGATCGTGAACATCAGCGCGGACCAGTTGGTGCCTGGTGATGTGATCCGTGTCCGTTTGGGCGATGTGATCCCGGCCGACCTCAAGTTCCTGGAGGGTGATGCGGTCAAGGTGGACCAGTCGTCGCTCACGGGCGAGTCGCTCGCGGTGACGAAGAACGAGGGTGACGAAGGTTACTCTGGCTCGGTGGTGAAGCAGGGTGAGATCGAAGCTGTTGTGACGAGCACGGGTGTGAACACGTTCCTCGGTCGCGCTGCTGAGAAGATTGCGTCGGCGGACTCGCACGGTCGTCTGCAGATGGTGTTGACGACTGTGGGTAACTTCTGCATGATCTCGATCATCTTGTGGTGCATCATTGAGTTGATCGCTCAGATGGGCGCTCGCTCGAACGAGAACCCTTGCTACATCAAGACGGACGGTTGCTTGGGTGTGGCCAACATCCTTGTGCTGATCGTGGGTGGTATCCCAGTGGCCATGCCAACGGTGCTGTCGGTGACGCTCGCCATCGGTTCGTCGGCTCTGGCCAAGGAGAACGCTATTGTGACGCGTTTGACGTGTATCGAAGAGATGGCGTCGATGGAGGTGTTGTGCTCGGACAAGACGGGTACGCTCACGCTGAACCAGTTGTCTGTGGACATGGACAACCTGATCCCATACAACGGTTTCACTGCGGACGACATCTTGAAGTACGGTGCTCTGGCTGCGCGTATTGAGAACAACGAAGCCATCGATGTGGTGTGCTACAACACGTACCCAGGCAAGGACACGATCAAGGACGACTTCACGCTGCTTCACTACACTCCGTTCGACCCAACGACGAAGCGCACGATCGCCAAGTTGAAGGACAACCGCACGGGCGAGATCTTCCGTGCGTGCAAGGGTGCGCCACAGATTGTGCTTGACATGGACGTGGACGCGGACACTCTCCGCGCGACGGTTGAGGAACGCATCGACGAGTTCGCTTCGCGCGGTTACCGTGGTCTTGGTGTCGCCCTTGACCGCAGCGGTGACGTACCAGTGGAGCAGTGCCAGTGGAAGATGGTGGGTTTGTTGCCGCTTTTCGACCCTCCACGTCACGATACGGCCGACACTGTGAAGAAGGCCATTGCGCTCGGTATTGCCGTGAAGATGGTGACTGGTGACCAGCGTGCGATTGCCGTGGAAACGTGCCGTCAGTTGGGAATGCCGACGAACATTTTGGATACCTCTTTCTTCAACCAAGCTCCTCCTCCAGGTCTGGACTTGGCTCAGATGATTTACGACACGGATGGCTTCGCGCAGGTGTTCCCAGAGCACAAGTTCGAGATCGTGAAGCACTTGCAATCGTTGAACAAGGTTGTGGGTATGACTGGTGATGGTGTGAACGATGCTCCTGCGCTTGCCCAGGCTGATATCGGTATTGCCGTCGATGATGCTACGGATGCTGCTCGTGCCGCCGCCGATATTGTGCTCGTGTCGCCTGGTTTGAGTGTGATCATCACGGCGATCCGCATGTCTCGTGAGATTTTCTTGCGCATGAAGAACTACGCGATGTACTCGATCGCGATGACGGTCCGTATCGTGTTCACGTTCGGTATTTTGACGGTGGCGTGGAACTGGTACTTCCCAACGCTCTTGGTGGTGATTCTCGCTATCTTGAACGATGGTACGATTTTGACGATCTCGAAGGATAACGTGAAGGCTTCGCCTCTTCCGGACTCGTGGAAGTTGAAGCAGGTGTTCGTCTCTTCGATCTGTTTCGGTCTGTGGTTGACGTTGTCGACGGTGGTGCTGTTCGCGGTTGTGAACAACTCGGATGGTTTCGAGGGTACGGGTGTGGAGAACCTGTGTGTGGGTTGCATGCAAGACCACTGCGATGACTTTTTCACGGCTCAGTACCAGAACTGTGCCAGAACGGGTAACTCGAGCGTGTGCGGTGAACTTGACGGCAGCGTGATGAAGACGTTGAACGAGAATGCGATCGGATCGTTCCGTACGGATGCTGTGAAGGCTTACTGGGCTGAGTACGACCAAAAGTACGACAACCATGAGAAGCTGTTCAAGGACTTGGCGGATGTGCACCTGAACGACTTGCCAGGTGACGTGAAGCCAGACGCGCGTGAATCGTACGAGCAGTTCCTGTACCAGTACACGTTGGGTGTGGCGGGCACTCCATACGGCGGCGACCGCTACCAGCCGTTCGACGCTGCTCAGGAAGGCAAGGGTGTTGGTTTTATCGGGAACGACCGTGTGCCAGTGACGAACGAGGTGAGCTTCTGCGACTTTGTGTGGTCGTACTCGAACTACAACTCGACGTGGACGAAGAACTACAAGTCGATCGGTCCAGGCATGCAGCGCAAGGAAGGTGTGCTGCGGTCGATCATCTACACGCAGGTGTCGATTTCTGGCCAGGCGTTGATCTTCGTGACGCGTACGGCCGGTACCAACAACTGGTTCTTCGCTGAGAAGCCTGCCAACTTGTTGCTGATCGCGTTCGTGTTCGCTCAGATCGTGGCGTCGGCCATCGGTTGGGTGGGCTTCTCGGGTTACCCAACGGACCGTATCGCTGTGATCGGGTGCGGCGGTGGCTACACGTTGATTGCGTGGATCTGGGCGATCGTGTGGCACATCCCATTGGATTTGATCAAGTTCGCGGTCAACTACCTGATCAACAAGGGTGCGGGCACGTACTCGCAGACCGCGTTCACGTCGCGCATCAACGCGGGCCACCCAACGCTGACGCACTCGGTGGTGACGAACCAGCAGCGTTCGATCCGTGCCTCCCGCACGGTGTAAGAGGAGGAATCTTGCACTGTCGGTCGTAGGACCTGTGTGCAGATGGAGTCGACGCGGCCGATTGAAGGTTAGCGGACTCTCTGCGGTAGGTGTCGTATGGTAGACAACGAAGAATGCATTCTGTAGAAGTACAATTAGACCAGCAACAACAAAAACGCTAAATGGAATTTCGACTCGAAAGGTCATTTACAAAGCGCACTGCTCTTTCTCTTCTGTTGATCCGCTCACTTCGATGTCCTGCTTGCATCTTGAGCTTGCTGCGCGGAAACTCCTACACCGTGTCGAAGTTATTTATCCGTTTGCTTTGGCGGCTCCTAAGTCTAAACGAACGTGCAATGTTGACCATGTCGCCGTCTTACAACGAAGAGCTACTGCTGCGACTCAACGTCAATGAGCCACGCACAAGGACAGGAAGCAAGGGCATATTGGGCAAAGAGACCGGAGTCGAAGCGGCTGATAAACAGGTCGTGCGGGTCTTCCTAAGAGACCTCACAGCGGCATGCGCTCCTTGCAGGCGCATATCCCTCCGAGGTGACACCAGCGCATCGCATCGCCAGACTGCACTCATCTCCACGCAATCTGATATTTTCCATCGTGTATTCTGACCAGTCTAACATCGAAACTGAGAGACTACTTCATCGTGCCAAGGCGCTTGCGATTGAACTCGTGCGTTTTGCGTCACGAAAGCGCTCCAAAGCGTATGGCATCCTTGAGTCGAGTTGCCATGATTCAGTTTACTCAAAAACACAATCGTAGTCGTAAATCTACACCTACGCGTTACATACGCTGCTTTGGTAATTTGAGAGTCGTCAAGCAATCTTGAACTGTGCATTCTCGAGACGCAGAGCCGCTCACTATTCTGCCAAAGTCCACGAAAACCTTTTTTTTTTATTTGGATGCAAGACACTGGTCAAGGCAACTGAGGACAGTTTTTTGTGAATGTGCCGAAGACCTGAGTTGACAAACGCTCCTAAGTTACATTCTCTTCTTTGCCAAGAATCGGACTTTCGTGACAATCATTTATGGGAGTTGTCACTGTGCTTGGACCTTCAGTGCAAGAATGCTCTAAGTTCGCGCCAAAGGATGTGGGTCGCTTCACCTGGTGTCCTGTAGTGCGTCTGAGGACAGGCACTCGTTTTATGTGGCGCACACTTTTGTTGCACCATGCTCCTGTCCTTTCGCGGAAAAAGAATGTGGTGCCAGCGATCGCGCAATCATCAACTGAAAATACTACCCCCTCCCTCTTCAATCAACAAAAGACCCCACACACAAACCAACCACAATGTCGTGCAACAACAAAATAACACCTCCAGGGGTACTAGAGAAAAATAATAATGCCTCATGAACGGCAATTCCAGACGTCACAGTGCGTGCACATCCCTCACTCAGCGCCGCATGCGCCTTGTCGCAATCTCGATCCTTCCGCATCACCACTTGAGCTCCTCGCGGTCTCTCCCAGTACACACCCGACGACAACATGGCGCAGCAGCAGCAGGTGATCCCGTGCGGGTCCTACGACATCGTGCTGGGCTCGTCGCTCCTGTCCTCGCGCTACGTGGCCGAGGACATCCTGGCGCTCATGCCGTCGACGTCGACCTTCGTCATCCTCACTGACACCAACGTCGCGCCGCTGTACGCGCAGCCGCTCTTCGAGCAGCTCACGCACTTGCTCGCGGGCCAGGCCACGAAGCGTGTGCTCATCCACGCGGTGCCTGCGGGCGAAGAGTCGAAATGCCGCGAGATGAAGGCCAAGATCGAAGACGAAGTGTTTTTCCCCAACCGCTGCCATCGCGACACGTGTGTGATCGCCGTTGGTGGTGGTGTCGTCGGTGATTTGAGTGGATACGTCGCTGCGACGTACATGCGCGGCGTGCCGTTCATCCAGATCCCGACGACGCTGCTGGCGTGCGTGGACTCGAGCATTGGCGGCAAGACGGGCATTGACGTCGAAGATTTCGGCAAGAACTTGCTCGGCGCGTTCCACATGCCTCAGCGCGTGTACGTCGATCTGAGCACGCTGCAGACGCTTCCAAAGCGTGAATTGATCAACGGTATGGGCGAAGTCATCAAGGCCGGCGCGATCTTTGATGCCGCGCTGTTTGACCTGCTCGAAGCGTCGACGGACCAGATCCTCGCTCTTTCCGACATGAAACTCGTGCAACAAGTCGTAGCCATGGCTGTGGCCGTGAAGGCACACGTTGTGACGCTCGACACGAAAGAGATGGGGCTGCGTGCGATTCTGAACTTTGGCCACAGTGTCGGCCACGGTATTGAAGCGTTGTTGCAACCTGAGTACTTGCACGGCGAGTGCGTCTCGATCGGTATGATCAAGGAAGCCGAGATTGCGCGTGGCATGGGCGTGTGCACGTCGGCGACTGTCGGTCGTCTTCGTCGCTGTCTCACGGCGTACGGATTGCCTGTGCGCGTGCCTGAGAACGTGCCGACGAAGGACGTAGTCGTGAAGATGGAAGTTGACAAGAAGAACAGCCAGGGCGTGAAGAAGATCGTGCTGCTCGAACGCATCGGTGAAGTGCTCTCGAACCCGTACGCGCGTGCGATCAAGGACTCGCAAATCGAATTGGTACTGGAGAAGCAAGTGCGCATGGTGCCAGGACACGCCGCCAACGGCAAGATCCGCGTGCCTGGCTCCAAGTCCATCTCGAACCGCGCGCTGCTGATGGCGGCGTTGGGCAAGGGCTCGTGCCGAATTTCCGGCTTGCTGCACTCGGACGACACTCAAGTGATGATGAACGCGCTGCTCAAGGTCGGCGCCAAGTTCTCGTGGGAAGACAACGGCGCCGTGCTCGTTGTCGAAGGTACGGGCGGCAAGTTCGACGCGGTTGCTGATGGTGAAGAGATCTATTTGAGCAACGCTGGCACCGCGGCGCGCTTCCTGACGAGCACGATGACGCTTCTCGACAATCCGGACCGCTCTGTCGTCGTCACGGGCAACCACCGCATGAAGGAGCGTCCGATCGCGCCACTCGTTGACGCGCTGCGCTCGAATGGATGCGATTTGAAGTACCTGGAAGCCGACGGGTGCCCACCGATCGCGGTGCGTGGCACAGGCATGAAGGGCGGCGTCATGCGTCTGGCAAGCAAAGTGAGCAGCCAGTATGTGTCGTCGGTGCTCATCAATGCGCCATACGCTAAGGAACCACTCGTGCTTGAACTGGAGGAAGAGCACCCGACGTCGTTGCCGTACATCTTGATGACGACGCAATTGATGAAGGAGTTTGGCATCGAAGTCGAGACCTTGGCGCCGAACAAATACCGCGTGCCGTGCGGCGTGTATATGAACCCGGCGGAGTTCAGCATTGAAGTGGACGCATCGTCGGCGACGTACCCATTGGCGTTTGCTGCGATCACGGGTGGTGAAGTCACGGTCGAGGCGCTCGGCAACACTAGTCTACAGGGCGATGCGGCGTTCCACACGCTGCTGCGTGCCATGGGCTGCACGACAACACAGGACGCGTTTTCGACCACGGTCGTGGGTCCACCAGCTGGCACGCCGCTGCAAGCCGTCGAGATCGACATGGAGACCATGACGGACGCGTTTATGACGGCCGTGGCGCTCGCGGCTGTGGCTAAGGGCACGACCAAGATCACGGGCATCGCGAACCAGCGCGTGAAGGAGTGCAACCGCATCGAGGTCATGGTGACCGAGTTGCGCAAGATTGGTGTCGAGTGCGGCGAGCTTCCTGACGGCATCTGGGTCACGGGCACCGCCGGCAAGACGGACCAGCTGAAGAAGGCGTACATTGCGTGCCACAACGACCACCGCATCGCAATGAGCTTTGCCGTGTTGGGTGCTGTCGTGAACGACGTCATCGTCACTGACAAGGAGTGCACGGACAAGACGTACCCGGAGTTCTGGGACCACGTGCAGATGCACTTGGGGCTCCAGGTCGCGCCTGTGATTGGCGCTGAGCACGACCAGCAAAAGGAAGAAGATAAGAGCAGCTCCAAGACCCCTGGTTTCTTCTTGATCGGCATGCGTGGCGCCGGCAAGACGTCGCTGGCTAAAGCTGCGGCTTCGGCGCTGGGACTCAACCTCTTGGACACGGACGAAGAGCTGGAGCGCGAATTCGGCGAGTCGATTGCTTCGTTTGTCGCGAAACATGACAACACATGGGACGAATTCCGCGTGCGCCAGCGTGCGCTCTTGCTGCGCTTGATCGCCAACCCGCCAGCTTCGACCATCATCTCGTGCGGCGGCGGTGTTGTCGAGACGCCCGAGATCGTCGATGCGCTCGCCAAGTACCCGTATGTGATCCACGTGCACCGTGCCATTGAGGACGTCTTGGCGTACTTGGACTCGGAGACCAACCGCCCGTCGCTTGGAGAATCTCACGACAGCGTGTGGATGCGTCGCGCGCCATTGTACCAAAAGAGCTCTTCGTTTGAGTTCAACGTGAACCACGGCGATGCGGACTTCGAGCGCATCAACCGCGATTTCGTGCGCTTCGTGAACGTCGTGATCCCGAACCTGAGCACCAGCTTTGACCACACGAGCGTGTGCCGTCTGGACACGTTCTTCCTGTCGCTGACGTTCCCTGATGTGAACGACGCGCGTGCGCTCATCAAGGACATCACTGAGGGCGTCGATGCGCTGGAGCTCCGTGTCGATCTCCTGAAATCGTACAGTGATATCAACTTTGTCGCATCACAAGTCACGTTGCTGCGTTCGCTGTCGCCATTGCCGATTATCTTTACGGTGCGTTCGCGAGCCCAGGGCGGCGCATTCCCCGACGACGACGAAGCCACGATGTTCCAGTTGCTGCACTTGGCCGTGCGTCTCGGTTGTGAGTTCGTGGACGTCGAGACGTGCTGGTCGCGTAAGGCACGGGACGAGTTGCTGGCTTCGCGTCATCGCTCGGCCGTCATCTCGTCGTTCCACGCGATCCAGGAGCCTACGTCCGAGGCGCAGGCCAAGGCGATCTTCCGCGAGTGTTACCACCAGGGCAAGGTGCAGGTCGTCAAGGTCGTCCTGAAGGCGTTCGAGCCACAAGACGCTCTCATGGTCGACCGCGTGGCCAAGGACTTTGTCAAGGTGTGGCAGCACGAGATGCCGATCATCTCGCTCTGCACCATGGACGCCGGCAAGATGGCGCGCGTGCTCAACCGCGTGCTGACGCCCGTGACGCATCCGCTGCTGCCTGCAGCCGCTGCCCCCGGACAGCTCTCCGTTGTCGAGATCCTGACGCTGCGCAAGCAATTGGGGCTTCTCCCAGGTACTTCTTGCTAAGTCTTGTGATTTCTTTCTGTACACAAACAACCCATATTCAACGCGATAGATAATTGAAACCTGTGTTCGTCGTGCTTTGTTGTGTCTGGCATTTGGGTGCTTCTGTCTGTGCAGGACGCGAGTTCTTTCTGTTTGGTTCGCCGATCCAGAAATCGCCGTCGCCGTCGATGCATAATGCTGCCTTCCAGGCGCATGGGCTGCCATTGTTTACCTACGGGTTGCACGACACGACCGAGATCTTGGAGGTCGTGGCTCGCATGCAAGCGCCGAACACGACACTTGGCGGTGGCTCCGTGACGATCCCACTGAAGGTGGACGTGATGCCGTACCTGGATGAGCTCACGCCTGCGGCGCGCGCTATCGGTGCCGTCAACACTGTCATCCGCGACGACCGTATGGATGGAACAGTGCGCTGGAAGGGCGACAACACCGACTGGCTCGGCATTCTGCGTCCGATCACCAAGCGACTCGCAGTTGCCTCGAACAGCAGCAGAAAGGACCTTGTTGCTCTGGTCGTCGGTGCTGGTGGTACGTCCATGGCGGCGTCATACGCGATGCGGCAGCTGGGCGTCGGCAAACTGTTCATCTATAACCGCACACTCGCCAAGGCTGAGGAAGTCGCGCAGCGCTTCAATGCTCAAGCACTGTCGTCGTTGACTCCCGAGACGCTCGCGCACGTGGACATCGTCGTGAGCACGATCCCAGCGCAGGCGGGGTTTGTGCTCCCGGATCACTTGGTCCAAGGGTCTGTGATCGTGCTGGACGCTGCGTACCAGCCGCCGATCACGCCGTTCCTCGCGCATGCGCATGCCAACGGCGCGTCCTGCATCCAGGGCTACGAGATGCTCTACGAGCAGGCGATCGAGCAATACAACCGCTGGCACAAGCTCACGCAAGTCGGGCGCGACGCCATCGACATCGAGGACATCATGAAGCAAGCGTGCCTCGAGCGTATCCCAAGCGACCAGCGTCTTGCGTAGGCTTGAAAAAAGCTCGAGACCTAGGAATATGTAAAACAACACAAAAATACCCAGCAGGCACATTCTTTTCCATGCAATCACATCGTTTGTCTTTGGCTCCGAATGGTTTTATTTGGTTTTTCGCCTGTGGTTCAGCGCATCAAGCAAGCTTTTAAAGTTGTTGTTGCGTAAGAGACACGACAGCAAAATGATAAAAGGAAAAGAGTATACACTACGTCACCAATGCTGTGAAAATCGAATGCATTCCGACCATTTAGCTCGATGCACCGGCGTTTTTCCAGCGCGAGATCATTATCGCAGCGGCTCCCGTCGCGACCAGCGCGCCGGCAAAGTGCAATGGGATCGCGACCGCACAGCCGTTCGTCTTCTGGTTTGCCAACGCCTAAGAAATACAAGCAAGATGTCAAGGAGCATTCATCAAACAGCAATTCTCTCTCTCTCATTAAAGTCCTTACCGAAAGCGCGACACCCAAGTGAATCACAAACACGGTGCCGATCGCAAGGAACGACTTCTTGCGGTACCCATCGAACGCGACGATCATGAGCGCGACGTCCATGAGCGTCAGCGCCAGCGTGGATAGTGCTGCCGCGAAGATCAGCGGCACGCTCTCGCAGGATTTCGTGAACGCCGCGCCGCGAGATCCCGTCGACGAGCCCACGAGGCTGCCGTACATCATCAGCGCGTGCATCAGCGAGAAGCCCAAGCCCCCGGCTGCAAATACACACAAAGTAAGCATCACCATCGTTAATGATCTCAGCATTTCTCCGCCTGCATGAAGAAAAGCCCGCATTTCCATCTTTGCTTTAAAAAGCACGTACCCAGGGACGACGTGATGTCATTGAGCGGGAATTGGCTCGGCGACGTCGTGACCTTGCGCACCGCGCGCTCGGTGCGCGTGTAGAGCACGAAGAACACGTAGCGGAAGGCCTCCTGGATGACGACGCCGACAGGGATCGTGGCCTCGATCGAGTCCTTGAGCGGCGGGATGATGCGCCAGAGCGTCGCAGTGACGAGGATCGCGACGAGCCACGTGAACGCGCCGCTCAGCGCGATGATCACGAGCTGTGCGCGCTTGGCGACCACCACGAAGAAGAGCGCGGCCAGTGGCCCGAAGGCCGTCAGGATGCAGCCGAAGAACAGCGGCCAGTTCACCTTGCCGTCGTGCAGCGTCATGTCTTGCAAGTGCTTTCCTTTAATGCGCGCTTTCTGTGCTTATTTCGAGCTTTCTCAAGCAAACAGACTGGATGTTTCTGGGTCGTTGCTATACCGGTAGCATACTGGCAACACAACCGGTATTGTGTTATTTTTGTGTGTGTGTGATAGGTTACGAACCGATATCTCATGTCAGTTCGTAACTAGTGCAATGTAGCTCAGCATGTGGAGCGGCCTACATTTGTCTTTGAAGAAGCCAGCATGCGTGTGAGCATCGAATTGTGCAGTCGCAGTGTGGCGGCGGTGTGTGCGTGTGTTGAGGAGAAGGTTCACATTGAGAATGAGGATGCACGACTGATTGCGGCAGGAGGCTCTGCTTCGTGTCTCTAAGGGTCTATGCACAACTTTTCATTGAAAGCGACACGCAATTCGGTCGAGCAAGCGGGCTCAGTTCAGTGTGCCGTTGCAGATTATTTCGCAGATATCATACCCGAAAAGATCGACCTCGTTCGAATGTGAAGCTGTCAGACACAAGTTGAGCAAGCAAGACAGGTGCCAAAAAGAACGCTGTCGACTACCCAGATGCATACGTTACTGAGACCAGCACCTTGAGGACTTTGTACCGTTATCATAGAGGGTACGTGGAGATGAATTGGTTGTATCCGTTGCATGCTCGCAGAACAACAAATGAAAGATAATAACGTTGCTGCGCTGTATAGGTCTAATTGAACGCGCTAGCTACAACAAGCTGCAATACCAGAGAGCAATGCCAGTGGCGCGGATATTTAAGCCGATTTGCTGATGTCTTGTGTGTTCGAGATGGAACCCACTTGGGTTGATGATCGCAGATACGTGCTACTTGGACGTGGCTGTAGTCGACGAGTGTGAAAGCTTACCGCGACATGTGTGTGGAGTGAATCTCGTGGCCTTGAACCGGTCAGTCGGATACTCTTGAGTGCGAAGTATGCATGACGCCTACGTCTGCAGATTCTACTGCAAGTGGACATTAAAGCCAATGCAAGTGAAATTGGTCTGCAAAACTATCGAATGCGACAGAATCGAGTTCCGGGATTTGATGGCGTTTGCGAATTGTCGGCATCGAAGCAAATGAACACGACCGGAATCTTGCTGGTACATTTCGATCGTTGCTGTCCTGGAGGGAAATTGGATGTATTGAAGAAATTAGCT
Source organism: Globisporangium splendens (assembly GCA_006386115.1). Classification (NCBI taxonomy): domain Eukaryota; phylum Oomycota; class Peronosporomycetes; order Pythiales; family Pythiaceae; genus Globisporangium; species Globisporangium splendens. The sequence goes on from VFIW01000032.1 coordinate 174,587, forward strand.
GATCTAAGGCATAGTTGAGGCATTCGGCTACTTCGACAATGTTATGAGCAGTGTTTGAACGAGACGAAAGAAATGTGCACACGTGTCCCATGGGCTTGTCCTTTGTGTGAAACAATTTGTCGCCGACAAATATAGACACTGAAGCAGTGGATTCTGGATCGAGGATCGACAATGTCCATCGGGTCAAACAATCCTCGCCTGGTGAGCACTCTCGCTATGTGAATCCGGAATGCCAGGGGCGAGGCACAACGGTTTTCAACCACTTTGTGTGGAGCCTGCGTCAAACGAATTTGAAGAGGAACCGCACGAAGATGACTCACAAGCCAGCTCCTCTCATTCTTCTCGACACGAAAATTTAAACAGACGACAAATGCAATTTATAATTTATACGACAGACATTACATATCCTCAAGTCAAGTCCTACCTTTCTTTTCTCCTCCTCACACGGGGGTCTCCATGCTTCGGTACCGGCGCGAGCGCGAGTGCGTGTTGTTGTTGCTCCGGTTGTTGTTCTTACGCCGCCGCTGCGTGCGCTGCTTGGGCTGGAAGAGCACCTCGATGTCTTCCAACAGCATGCCCTTCGTCTCCGGACACAGGAAGTACACGAACACGCCGCTCGCGGTACACATGGCGCCAAAGAGGAAGAAGACACCGTTGATGTTGAGCGACGGGAACAGCTTGACGACCCACGTCATGCAGACTCCCATGACCCAGTTGGCCATGGTCGAGAGCGACACGGCCTTGGCGCGCACGTTCAATGGAAAGATCTCGGCCGGGTAGATCCAGCACACAGGCCCCCAGGACACCGCAAAGTTGAATATGAAGAACGCCGCACCCAGGATGATGATGTACCCGGCGCCCGTGGAACACCCCGAGTCGTCCGTGTTGCCGTCGCAGCCGAGCGTGAACGTGACGGCCGCGACGATGTGGCCCAGGAGCATGCCGACGGCACCGACGAGCAGCAGCTGGCGGCGGCCGAACGTGTCGACCCAGCGCATCGCGGGGATCGTGCTCACGAAGTTGACGATCGAGAGCACGAGCACCGACATGATGCCGTCGCCAATGACATCCTTGAAGATCAGACCGCCGTACGCGAACATCGGGTTGATCCCCGTAGCCTGCTGGAGCACCTGCAATAACATCGTGATGGTCACACGCTTGAACACCGACGGCTCGAGCAACTCACTCCACCGCGCAACTTTCCCGTCGCGCACGATCTGGTCGCCTATTGCCTGGAGTTCCCGCGCGACGTTGTCATGTTGCCGCAGCCGCTGGAGAACGGCCTCAGCGGCGTCCTTGCCGCGATTCTGGTACGTCCATCGCGGACTCTCGGGCACAAAGAAGATGCCGAACATCACGATGATCGGCGCACCCATGGACACGCCGTTCGTGATGCGCCAGCCGCGGTCGTGGTTCTTCACGACGGCGTTCACGACGTTGGCGAGCAGCAACCCCGTGACGACAGTCATCTGCATGAAGCCCGAGAGAAAGCCGCGCAGTTCCTTGGGGGACATCTCGGCGCCGTAGATCGGGAGCGAGAACGACGAGTTGCCAACGCCGACTCCCTGCAGCACGCGCGCGATGAGCATCGAGTTGTGCGCCTGCGCGGGACACACGCAGATCCACGACGTGCCGATACAGAAGAGCAGCCCGGCATTAAAGATCGTGATGCGGCGGCCAAACTCGTCGGCGATGTAGCCGCCGAGCAGCGCGCCGAAGATGCAGCCGATATTGTACGTCATGTTGTACCAGAGTGTGAAGTCGAGCCAGCGCTCGGGCAGCGCCGTGGACTTGGCCGTACAGTCCTCGTACGTCTGGCCGCGCCAGCCGACGCAGAAGTCGTTCAAAAACGACCGCATCACCAGCACGCCGCCCGTCACGCCCTGGTCATACCCGAAGTAGAGCCCGCCGAGCGACGCGAAGATGCACACCACGATGGCGTACGTGCGCGCACCCTCCTTGGCCTGGCGCTCCGCCTGACGCTCCGCCTGACGCTGGCGCCGCCGCGCTGTCGTGGCCGACGCGCCTGTGTCGCTGCTGTCGTCCGAGTCCCAGTCCACGTAGTTGTTGAACGCCACCATGCCGGCCGTCATCTTGGACTGTCAAGTAGAGAGCGGTCGTCCGCTCCGTCCGTTGGTTCGCGCTGAGATCAGCTTGTTGGCGGGTCTTTATACTTGACTTTAGTAGCAGCGTGCGGAAGAAGCACAGCGAGTTGCCAAATGCTTACTGCATGCAGCGTGGCTGTTGCACACCGTAATAATAGTTGAAACAAATACTGTAGAGAGGCGGGTTCCTCTCTCTATAACAGAGCGAAAACCCTCCATAAAGATGTAGTTTACTTGAATTTGCATGTGGAGCACTAACGATCGGATCCTTTTCGAGTGGATAAGAGGGATGGGTTATGTGGATAGAAAGGAGCCAATGAACACGCGCTGGTGATAAAAAGGAAAAAACGAAAGCATACAGAAACGAGATGCCTCTATAATAGCATGATCTTTCTATTCAGTATGTATATAAGCTCATACATAAGCATATGAACGATAATAATGACAGACTCATAAATAAATACCTCTCGGCATTCCGCTATCACAATGCGCGCGCGGTAAACATGCCCAGCTTCAAGGTTGCGCTTGCAGATGGACCTCTCTGTTTCTCTTTCTTTCTTTTTCTCGACTTTTCTCCATCAGCTTACAACTCGCGTGCATGCTGGTGCCTCGTTTGTATCCATGTGTGTGTGTGTGTGCGTGGCTGACGCATGTGCGGTAAGCGATGCATCCGCCCACAGCTGCGCGCTAAATGGACCAAAGGCGGCACTGACGTCAATCACGTGGTACGACAATGCTGCGCGAGCTACGCGAGCACCGCGCGCATGAACAATGATGCGAGTGGTCATCAAAGGCACTTTGCGCGCTGCTAGCTTGTGGCATGATGAATGCCCACCCTATGGGTGCGGTTTGCCGCGCTTCCACGTAGCTGTTCGCACTGCCAGTCAAAAGAGTCGTAATGGCCAAATCCTGGCATCATGACGGCATTTCCACTAACGAGACGAAGGCACGCCTTACCGAGAACTTTACTGAGTCACTTGGAAAGCCAACGTGGCGTTGGTGAATGGACGCCCTCCTGCCTCTCGATAGGAGCACAGTGTGGCTCGCGCTTGAATCTAATGCCAAAATTGCCAATGGAGAGCGTCGCTAGGAAGGTGGTGACATTTTTGTCGACGCTTGCACATTTAGATGCCTCGAATGCATTCTTGATCGCATAACCAGGGCTCAATCGTTCTCGCACTCCGCTGCTTCACACGACGACTTCTAAGGACAAATGGACGTGGCACGACGAGGCATTGATTCGATTGACATGCCTGGTTCGTCTCGTCAAGGAGAACGCGCCGTGCCTCTTTGAGTTGCCTCTCTTTTCATCATTCACAACCTTGCCCTTCAGTCGTTCAAAGAACAAAGCGCTACAAATTTGCCGTCAGCAGCTTCAGTACCTTGCTGAAATCCTCCTGACTTGATCGCTGACTTGCTGCAATCTCTTCCCAGGACTGGTGCATTCGCGCGAGTGAGCACGAGATGTAGAGCACCATGAGCACCATCGCCGTCATAGACGCAGTCAAAGCCACCAAAGTGGACTCTTCGCTTCGAAAAACAACTGCCACGATCGGCGCCATGCAGCATTTAACCTGCAGCAGAAGGTTGTGGAGAGTCATTGTCACGTCTTCCTTGGTGAAGGGTGCAGACAGAAGATCATGAACTTTCGCCGTATTGCTTGAAGGCACATTCGACTTGGAGTCAATCGCTTTCAACGACACTGCTGGCGCTAAGCTCGTTAGCACGCGATATGACGCAGACTTCACGCCAAAAGACTGGGTTTCTTCCTGGTTGCTTGGAAAAGAGTCTAGTTCAGGGACACACTCATCGTCTATGTTGTTGTCAACCTTGATGCCTTCCAAAGGATCTTCTGTGTCGTCTTCATTGAGAAACGTAATGAACGATCTCCATGACGCAGAAGACGGCATCAGGGATCGTGAGAATAAACTCGACATCTCCGCATCGAGACCATCAGTGGCAGCCGCGATGCGCAGTGCATCATACTTGGTAATGCATTCCTGCATCGCCACGAAAGCCTTGCTCATGTGCTTTAAGTAATCGTTCACCATGAGCTCCATCGTCTTCACACTTAGGAGCGATGTGTTCTGCAATGTCTGCATGATATCGTGCCGCTGCTCGGCTTCGTTTCTCTCGAGGGAGAGCAAATACGTTCGAGACTCCTCGAGCTCTTTCTCAACTGCAGATTTCTTCAGCGCAGCTGCGTGTTGTGCGTCGCGATCATATTCCTCAGGCTCGCTGCTTGCGAGTGAGTTTCTCTGCTTGTCTGTAGGACTTTGCACCTTGCTCAATGAGGCAACAGCACTGCGAAGACCAAAGTTGCTGAGACTGATCTTCATCGCATCCGTTGCATGCCCTGCGTAATGTGTTTCGTTGGTTGAAATGGGACTGGTTCCATCATTGGAATTGCCGAGTAGCTTGAGTGCCTTGCCCTCGTTTTCCTTCAGCTTCTTTCGCGTGTGGTGCACAAGTTTCGTGGTCTCCTCGAGCGACTGTAGCAGCTCTTGGCGTATTTTCTCTTGCTTTTGCTTGGAGAACTTGAGAGTGCGGCTTATCGGATCCATCAGATTCACGGTGAGCAGTTTGTGGTAATGCATGAAATCAGACACCACTCGAACCGAGGAGCCTTCCTTGTTTGCAGTCGCAGGTCCAGCAGCGTCAGAACTCACGCCAGTGCTAAACACTTGCGTGATTGGATGCAGTTTGAGCATTGTCTGCAGCCGTTTGATCATGTTTTCTTCAACGAGGAACACTTGCGTGAACACAAAGTTCATCCACGATGTCATATCCACATGAGTACCGTACTTCTCCAAGAACAGAAGCCAGCTTTTCTCGTCATCATCGTTCTGTTGACGGTGAGAACGCTCGTTCGTGCTTCCATCTTGGCTGTCGTTGCTCGTGCTGGACTGCTGCTTGCAGGAAGAGAGCTGCAATTGGAGATCGGCAACAAGGTCGCAGGAGCGAGCGATCATGCGCTTGTACACTGTGATGATGCGCTCTAGAATGTCATCCACCACCGCGATCTGCTGTTGCTCAGCCAAGTGCAGTTCTTCCAGCCGCTCCTTGATGTAATCTCGTTCGCCTTTTCGTCTGCTGTGGACTTCCAGCAATTGTTGCTCTTGCTTCTTTCGGTGAGTTTGAAGTAGCTTGGTCTCGGTCGTGTCGCCAATACTGCTGGGGACATATTTGCCCTCGTCTTCGTCAACATTTTGATTGCAAGGTGACCTGAGACTTGCATTTCTCCTGTCTGTGGAGCTTGCATTAACGTTACTCTTTCCTGAGATGAGATGTTCCCTGATGCGTTTGTACTGGGCATCGAGTTCTTGCTCCTTCTCGACGCCTTGCCTGATTTCAGCAAGCATTCGCTTCGTCTGCCTCATTTGCTGGTCTAGAAAGTTGTCCATCGGGGTCATCACGGAGCGCGAGATATCTCTCACAAGCGTCGCCTTCGCATCCGTCTGCGCCACCACAAACTCTTCTAGACTCACACACACGCGTCGTAGCTCTGGCACTTGCTGGAGTTTCTTCTTCTGCTTCTCTGGTACAGAAATGCTCACGAGCTTCATGTATTCTTGCACGTATTTGTCTTCCACAGACTGCAGATCGCGGATGAAGTTGCCAATCAATCCGAGCCTTTTGATCCTGCCGTTTACGTGTTGCTCCAACGCAAGCACCGATATATTCGCGACGCCAACGGCGGGATCTTTGACTGCCATCGCTTGCTGATATGGTGATGGTGGCGGACGTCAGCAAAATATGTGATGACCAGAAGAAGTACGAGGGGAATTGCTCTCTCAAAAGCTGGCTGGGGTGGCTGTTTGGATCTTTCGTTAAAAATAGCGCAGTCCACAGTCTCAATTTAGCTGCATCAGAACGCTGCAGCGCTGACCAAAGAACGCACTGTCACAGTATAAGAGACGATAAGCAACCTGTGCACAAACAACCAATTCATACAAAGAAGCGACACGCGTGAAGCAGAGTCTCATACACACAAACAAATTGTACCACATTGTAACTCCTCATGCTCCCTTTTACTTGGCTCCTGAAGCTTCCCATGCCTTGACGATGAATTCGATAATCTCATTGACGCCTTGTCCAGCGTTAATTTGCGAAAACACAGTTGGACCAGTGCCGCGCATGAGTTTCGCATCGCGATCCATGACGCTCAAATCGGCATTCACATGCGGAGCGAGATCGATCTTGTTGATCACCTGCAATTCCATCATTCGCCGGCGAACACACACAAAAACACAAAAACACATGAGTACGCATTCATCTCCACACAGACGTTGTTAGCAATGTAGACGTACCAGCAAATCTGCTTGCGTGATGCCAGGTCCACCCTTGCGAGGCACTTTGTCGCCTCCAGCGACATCGATGACGTAAATGATGTAGTCCGCGAGCTCACGACTGAAATTCGCAGCAAGGTTATCTACATTTGCAGCGAAAGTGCACAAAAAAGCAACCAGTATTTACCATAGGCACGGCATTCGACGCGATAAAACGCAGCATACACGCATTACCTCCTCCTGACTCGACGAGCACCATTTGCGCGTCAAACTCATCGGTGAGATCCTCACAGGCCTGCAGGTTGGCCGAGATATCTTCTCGGATCGCCGCGTGTGGGCAACCACCGGTTTCAATCGCGCGAATGCGTTCTTCAGGAAGCGCTTGGTGGCGCACAAGGAACTCGCCATCTTCGCGCGTAAAGATATCGTTCGTGACGGCTGCAATGCTGAATTTGTCCTTCAGTTCTCGGCACAACGCAAGCATCAACGCTGTCTTGCTGCAAAAGACAATTTCCACCATGAAACAAAGCGTCAGTCATTACCACGATGCATACGTATCACAAAACAAGCAACAATGAAAAACATACCCACTGCCAACAGGGCCGCCAATGCCCACCGTGAATGCGCGCAGACTGAAGTCGCGTCCCGTGTGGACTGGATCGCGTTCGTCGAAGTGGCCCGCGTGCTCCAAGTGTTCGTGGGTGTGGCCGTGCTCACGGAGCTGCTTCTCTTCGTCTGGTGTTGGCTGACGGCCTTTGCTCAGCACGAAGCGACGCACAATTTCGTCCCCATCGAGCACGAGGTCGTCGTCGTGATGATGATGGTGGTGGTGGTCATGGTCATGGTCATGCGCGTGGTCGTGGTCGTGGCTGTGCCCATGGTCGTGGCTGTGGTCGTGCGAGTGCTCCATTGTGTGCGCTGTTGCTGCTCCTGGTGTTGACGACGTGGGGAAAATGCTGAAATGTGGGTGTGAATGTGGGCATGAATGTGGAATGACCTAACTGGTGGATGTGCTCAGTGACGCAGGCGCACACATTCCAGGATTTAGCCAATTGGCGAAGGGATACTATTCATTTTCAGCCAATCATATGGTCGTATTCATTGGAGAATCTGCTGTGTTCTGTTTTGACGCTTGTCCTTGAGAAAGATATCATGCACTAGGTGCGCATTAGCTGATTGGTAAGTTCGTGTTTGGTCATTTGCAAACTCTCAAAAGTTGTCGATGACAAATGATCCGTGAATTAATACTTGCTGACTGTTCTGTTGAAACAATTAAGATTGTTCTTATTCTTGACTTTGTCGAGCAAAATATTGATGACGCGGTCTGACTGAGCCTGCTGCTGCACACTTGCCAGCACCGAAGACATCAAAGACGGCCCTACAGGAAGGCGACAAGAACGCGAACGAGCAAGCAGAGTTGCCTCAAGCCCCAAAGGTCTTCGCGAAGATCGCTGCTATGCCGCGTGCTGCGTCTGTCGCCGGCAGCAAGCGGGTTTCTCAGCAAGAAGCCCCATCTCCAAGCATGGATGCCATGAAGAATGTGCCAACCAAGGACAACACCTTGGACGCCAAACTGGCAAGGGTGCTAACAAGAATCAAACTGCTTGGGCAAGCAAACTCTAACTTTAGGCAACGCGAAGTACAGTACAAGCAGGCACCAGCAACGCCAAGCAAGGACGCGGCAAAGGTGTGGTACCAACTTCTGCTGTCAAGGACAACGAGAACAACTGGATCGGCCAGAAGAACCAGGCTTGAAAGGCTGCTCCAGCGGCGCCAAGTGCGGCATCACCAACCAAGGTCATGGTCACTGGCGAGGCGTCCAGCGAAAGTAACTCTTCATGTGAAGCGCCTCGCCTCTCTTACAAACCACTGATAATAGCATAGGGTTTCTTCGGCTCGAAGGCATTCGCACAGCTTCAGCAGTGCTACAACGCCTCCACACCCTCGCTCGCAGCACAACTTGCGCTCTCACTCGTATCTATGGTTGGACAAGTTAGCAGACCTACCCTTCACACTCACACTCACAGCTGCAGCAGTGTACCCACACACACATACACACACACACACACACAACATATACAATATACCATCCACTGAATCATTGCTCCCAGCACGATCAATTTGAACTGACAACTGCTGTAGTTGCAAGCACTCAGCTGGAAGAGCAGCATTGAGGTGGAATAATGGGGTATGGATTGACTCAGCGCGGTTCTTGAACGAGCAGCTGTAGACACTCATTCGTGAGCTGGTTCGAGCTTGATTGCAGAAGCAGATCTGCCACGTACCCTCCGCGTACGTGGTTCTTGATGCCAGCAAAAAAACACTCCTCTTTGCGTGTTCGGCATATCGACGGTCGTCTCCGACCATACCGAAGATCTTGTAGCAGCTCCTCATTGGTTTTGACGTTGCGTTTTCTTCCAAATGCACGCAGCATTACAGAGTATTCAGTGGATACGCAGCAGTGTTGCATCGTGACCAGGATCTGCGCAATCGTAGCCATTGCGTGTCAGTCAGCATCCGTTTAACACAATCCACCCAAATGCAACGTTGAAGCTGCCTTGTGTGTCAAATCACAATTCTCGTCACTCGTGATCGCTAGAGCTACAGAGCAAAACCTGATAGCAGAAAAAGTGCACTATTCATTTTCAGAGGTGTAACTGAAGTTTGCCCATCGTCCATTCCATTCGTCGAAACTTCAAGTGAACTCATCTCATATTTCCATTATCAAGGGCTATCGGATTATACGATACTCACAGAAATCCAAGAGAGTTCTCTCATTTCAAGCACAGCCATGAGGATAATACTGTCGCAGGATATAACGTATGACAGGTTGCGTGTTCGCATTCACTCTCGTTCCGCTCTCTCGTCACATCCAAATGGCGGAAACGCAAGGTGGCATTTCCACATTCGCCGCCCGAAACGCAATACGCGTCTCCGACGTGCGTCTGTCCTCCCATTTCGCTTCTGCGCTTCCTCTCGACGTCGGCGCTCTGCGGGGTCCAGCCGCCGAGTCCTCACCATTCGCCAAAACCACCTGCGCCGCACACCCACCGCGCTTTCCCATCTGATTCCTCGCATCGACTCGGACGCTCACTAGTATGGCACAAGCGAACGGCACCGACGCCCGCAATGATGCCGCTACGAGCAACGGCACTAGTAATGCGCATGCTACTGCAGGAGCGCCAGCGCCTGTCGACCTTGCCGATACACTGACGTACCATCACCAAGGATCGCTTCCGAAATTGCCGATCCCAACACTGGAGGAAACGTGTGCGCGGTACTTGGAGTACATTTATGCGCTGCAGACGCCAGAAGAGTTTGAAGAGTCGAAGAAGAGCGTTGCGGAGTTTCTTGATAAAGATGGACCTGCGCTGCAGCAGAAGTTGATCGAGTACGACCAGGACAAGAACAGTTACATTGAAGACTTTTGGTACGAAGCGTATTTGAACCACCGCAGTTCGGTGGTGCTGAACGTGAACCCATTCTTCGTGTTGGAAGATGACCCAACGCCATCGCGAAACAATCAGATCTCGCGCGCCGCGTCGCTAATCCTCGGCTCGCTCAAATTCATCAATGCGCTACGCAAGGGCACCCTTGAGCCAGACATGTGGCGCAACAACATGGCGTTGTGCATGAATCAGTACAAGAGACTATTCGGCTGTGCACGCATGCCGACCGCGCATTTGGATGAAGCTTTCGTCGACGACAAGTCCAAGCACATTGTGGTCATGTGCAGAAACCAATTCTACTGGTTTGATGTGATCTGGGAAGATGGTGTCACGGCGATCACCGAGCGCGAGCTTGTCAACAACTTGAAAGCAATCAAAGAAAATGCGATGCAAGCAACGGACGTCGAAGCTGCTTCACAAGCGATTGGCGTCCTCACGACGGAGCATCGTGCCACTTGGGCCAAGCTGCGCCAGAAATTGATTGTCAAGAATGCTGAAAGCCTCGCTGTGGTACGTAAGACTGTTTTTATCTCCTCGATCTTGCTGTTTCTGGCGTAAAGTTTCGCTGATTTACTCTTTTCTCTGGACTGTAGATCGATCGGGCTTTGTTTTTGGTTTGCTTGGACAACACGACACCGCCTGACGGGGCTGCGTTTGCGTCGACTGCCCTCCACGGCACGTACGGCATCGTCAATGGCGTCCAGATCGGAACGTGCATGAATCGTTGGTACGACAAGCTACAGATTATCGTGTGCGAGAACGGTGTCGCTGGCGTGAACTTTGAGCACTCGTTCGTCGATGGCCACACGGTCTTGCGCTTTGTCTCGGACGTGTACACGGACACCATCATTCGTTTCGCACAGACCATTCGTGGTGGAAGCTACTCGTTCTTGGAGGCATCCTACCGGGCTCCCCAGTTGAGTGAAAGTGCAGACAAGCCTCGTGTGACCCCGCGGAAACTGGAGTGGGCGCTTGATGTCGAGATTGAGGAGGGCATCAAGTTTGCAGAAAGCAAGCTGAGCGATTTGATCCTGCAAAATGAAGTCGACGTGCTGGAGTTCACGTCGTTCGGAAAGCTGTTCATCACGCAGCACAAGATGAGTCCTGATGCGTTTGTGCAGATGGCGTTCATCGCAGCGTACTATTTCCAGTACGGCAGCGCGCCCAATGTCTACGAGCCTGTGCTCACGAAGCGTTTCCTGCACGGCCGTACTGAGGCTGCGCGATCGATGACAAAGGAGGCTCTCGAGTTCTTGGATATTTTCTTCACCGAAAAGTCGCCGATTGACAAGATCGAGTCGCTGAAGAATGCGATCAACGCACAAGTCAAGGTGGTGCGAAACTGCGCGTCTGGAAAGGGTGTCGAGCGTCACTTGTTTGCTCTCGAGTGTCTGTGGCAAGCCGACCAGCGAGCGAACAGTCTGACTGGACAAACGTCGTCAGCGCCGAAACCTGCGATTTTCGCTGACATCGGTTGGAAGAAATTGAATCACACAATTCTGTCCACCAGCAACTGCGGCAATCCAAGTCTTCGCCTGTTTGGGTTTGGTCCAGTGTCGCCGGACGGTTTCGGGATTGGCTACATCATCAAGGACGAAGGCATTCAGTTCTGCGCGTCGTCAAAGCATCGTCAGACGTCTCGATACCTGAAGAACCTCGAGGCGTATTTGCTCCGCGTCCAGGATTTGCTGCTCCAGGAAGAAGAAATCCGCTTCCCAAACACGAAGCGGACTAGCAAGAGCATCAGCTCGGCGTTCAAGGGCTACGGTTTCTTCGACAGTGGCTCCACTGTACCTGCAAAGAACTCGAGCGACATCTCAATTGCTCGCGTCGGTCGACCTTTGGAGTAAGTGAATAGTATCTGTTTCTTTGTGCTTGGGATTTGGGATGCTTGCTAATTGTTCGAGATAGGTAGCAAAGCGATGTCAAATCTCACCTCCTTTAGTTTGCATGTAAGTTAAACACACTTTGTCATTCGTTCCTCACTGCGGTTTCTGGAGCTCTTTGCAGCTCGATACAACGTGCTTGTTTGGAGCAAAGAACAAATCCCATGTCGAAGTGGCTGCGCGGCGTTGAAGGATTCATCCTGGCAATCCTTTTTGCTCTCTAGCTCCAGCGATCCTGGCGCTGATGGAGCACTACTGCGTATCTCCTGAATACTCCGTAATGGTGCGTTTGGAAGCAAACTCAACGTTAAAACCACCGAGGCGCTACGAACCATTCTATATCCTGTTGTCACTCCTCAGTTGAGCTCAGCTGTTCAAGGTACGCTAATGTTGCGGCATCTGTCAGTGATTGCATTGAAACAAGTGATCCTGTGGATGTTGCATTGCATATGTTAGGTGTGTTAATATGGCTGCCCTGCTGAAGCTGTGCGAATGGCTTCGAGCCGAAGAAACCCTATGCTATTATCAGTGGTTTGTAAGAGAGGCGAGGCGCTTCATATGGAGAGTTACTTTCGGCTCGTGGTGATGTGGCCCTGCTTTGGCTGGACGCTGCCAGTGACCATGACCTTGGTTGGCGACGCCGCACTTGGAGCCGCTGGAGCAGCCTTTCCAGCTTGGTTCTTCTGGCCGCCCTTGTTGCTCTTATTGTCCTTGGTCTCCTTTGCCGGGGTCTGGTTCTTCATGTTATCCTTGGTTGGAGTTGGGTCCTGCACCTTTGCTGCGTCCTTGCTTGGCGTTGCTGGCGCCTTGTTGTTCTTCGCGTTCTCAACCTTTGCTGGCGTCTTGGCTTGCTTGACATTGTCCTTGCTGGGCGTAGGAGCTTGGTTCTTGCCAGCTCCCTTGTCCGATTGACCACCCTTGGCGCTGTCTTTCGATTGCTCGTTCTTCATTGCATCCTTGCTCGGAGCTGGGTCCTTTTGCTGCACCGAAGCAGCGACTCGAGCTGCCTGTTTGTTGGTGGCGACAGGGACAGCTGGTGGCATGGCAGCGATCTTTGGGGCTTGAGGCAACTCTGCTTGTTTGTTCTTGTTGCCTTTCCCCGTTGGAGCAGCAGCAGACTTTGGTGGAGAGTTCGAAGCTGGTGCAGCAACAGCGGCAGGAGTGGCCGGTGCTTGAGCTTGCTTGTTCTTCTGCTTGCTATTTTGCTTGTTGTCCTTCTGCGCTGAACCAGCGGCTGCTGGAGCTGGAGTTGGTGCTTGTGCTTGAGTTTGCTTCTTGCCTTGCTTGATCTCCTTTGCAGAAGGTGCAACTGGGGTTGGAGCTTGCGCTTGCTTGTTGTCCTTGTTCTTACCCTTTCCATTCTGCTGCTGTGGGGCAGCAGTCGGAGCTGGAGCTGGAGCAGCCGCTTGGTTCTTGCCCTTGACGGCTGGAGCCGAACCTGGCTTCGCAGCAGCAGTACCGCCGTTGGCAGCAGCCGGAGTTGGTGCAACGACGGCCGTTTTCGCTGTCGCCTTCTGCTCCGTGGCGGTGGTGTCAGGCTTCACCACCACGCGTTCAGGCTTCTTGTTGGTCGCCACGAGTCCTTTCTTCGCTGGTCGGTCACCGTGCGCAGCTTGAGCGGATTGCGCGGCCATGGCCACAGCGACGGCATTCGCAACGATCGAGCGGAAAGTGGACTTTGCGTAAAACATCTTGAAAGAGGAGAAAAGGGAGACGAGAACCGGAGCTTGATAAACGTTAATAAAGTAGGCTGGCAGCTGGAAGACGAAGCTTGGTTTGCTTGCTTGAGGAATGGACACACGAGGCGATGGAATGCGCTCGAGGATCCAAATTGAATTGTGAGCAACCTGGAGAGCGCATTCATCTTTTCTCCAACCACCCAGACAAGACCAGACAAAGCTTGAAGCCGTTGGGGCTGCGACCGACCCATACAGCGAAGACGAGCCCGACAGGATTCTTTTTAAAACGATTAGCCGAGGAGTTTTGCTTTTTTCGCATCCGGTGTCTTGGCTTGGACCTCTATCTTTACATTGTAAAGCAACGAGTTGAAACTGAGCGAAACCATTTTCGTTCTTAGGTTCAACCCTGGCACTCTCTCTGACTCACAAATAACTCGCGTGGCTTTGTGTCTGTGCCGCGAATCGCCTTTAAAAATAGTTGCACAGAGCGAGGCGTATGAGAAAGAAAAGAACCCATTCCATTGGCGTTCGTTTTGATTTAAACCGGAGAAAAAGCTCATGAACGGTGGTGGTTGGGAGGAAACTACCGCAACTTTCCACGCATTCGGATCCATTCTTAGCCATGTATTTTTGGCAGTGCGCTAGGATGCGCTGTGATGAGCAGTGCAGGTAGCATTTGTTCGTTGTATCCGAGCTCTGGGCCGAATGCTTTCCTCTCTTTATGGACCCAGGTCGACAGTGGCGCTTCCCGAGGTTTCATAAGGGATATGCATGATTTTCTGGCGGACGGGATCAGTCAATGAAAGAAACAAGCCGAGATGTATGGAGATCCATACGACCACGAGGCTCGAACGATATAGCAAGAACACACACCAAACCTAATATATTGTATGGGGTTCGAGGAGGCAGATGCACGAAAGAAACTCGGGTCTTGTCCAGCTATTGCTCGTCGACCCGAGAGCTGGTTCAAAGCACAGTCTTTTCCCAGTCCTTCACCGACACTCCATCGGCCAACGCGCGTATCTACACTTTCTTTCTGTTGTTTTTGCAGGGGTTGGCGCCTTCCTGTAGCTATCAGCATTGGTCGATTGCTGCACTCCTCGCAAAACGACAGGAGATTCATAAGCGCTTGGCGTCTGCGCCTTGGCGGAAGCAGGCTGCTTCCCATTCGTCGGAACTGGCGCAGGTGGAGATCCCTAAGTACTAGGCGTTTGGACATTAACCTTGCTGCCATGGTCACTACCGGATCCATTCTTGTTGCTGTGTTCGTCGTCATTGACCTTGCTCCCAGTGTTGTTGTCTCCTTTACCGTCGTTGTTGTAATAATTCGGTGCAAATGATCTTGGAGCTGGAGGAGCGTAGGCTGCATAAGCGCTGTCGTCTTTGCGTTTTTCGCTGCCACCACTGCAGTGGCTAGTTGGAGCAGAGGTAGTGGGAGCTGGAGTTGCGTAGACGTTACCCTTTCCACTCATAGTGCTGTGAGGAGCTGGACGCGTGTAGGCTGAACTGCCATTTTTGGTCTTGGTAAGAGCTGCTTGCGGTGCGTTTTTGCTGCTTAGGCACGGAGTCGTCGTTGCCTGGTGCGCAGGAGCTTGGGTCTTTGGTTGAGCTGTTTTCGCGCTATTCGGGCACGGAGTCTTGCTATTTTGATTGCTTTTGCTGTTTTTGGCGTTGCGTGAGGACTTGCAGTCGCAAATTTCGAGTCATTTCTTGGCGAGTCGAAAACGCTTGAAAGGTTGAGAAGCTGGTTGCGTTTGATCACTCAAATTCGATTGTGAGAGAAGACTTATTTCCTCACAGCACCTTCCATCTCCTCGACTCGGCTCCCATGCTTGGATCTTGAGCGGTCTGGGGAAAGACCTTGTGCCTTGTCTACTGCAAACGAGCATCGATTCTTGACAACCATCGATGCCAATTTCCAGGCAGTCCTATTTTCTCTTTCGTCAAAGGCGCGACAAACTGCAACCTTGAAGCAGCAACAGTAGCAGCTTATCTTGAATCCCCGGCAGATATAGGATCTGTTTTTGAATCCACCTGTTATTCTGCCAGGGAGCTTGAGTGGCCTTCAGCTCCATCTACCAATGTATCCATTCGCGTCGACGACTATGGAACGATGCGTGCTTGGTTATTTTAACCAGATTGGAGACAACTGCCATTTCTAAAGTGGAATTGACCGGCAAACGCAATCACAAAGGGCTTGGCATGTTTGCGAATTCCAATGGAGTAGGTGCATCTCGTACGTTGTTTTTTTTCGCTTGCTTCTTGAAAAATCACATCACTGCTGTTTCACACGAGTAGGGCAGTCGCGAGCATAATGGTCCACTTCTTCACACACAAAACACCCAGCACGCTTGTTTTTCTTCCTTGAGCCTTCTCCATTTTGACTTGACACTAACGGTTTCCCCTCCAGCTTCATGGCCGTGGGCACCACCACTCGCTTCATTTTCCTGGGCTTCACATCACGCGGCGGCGACTGCTCAGGAACAACGACGGCGAGAGTTACATGCTCCATTTTCCGCTTCTTGCGCGCGCGTTCACGCTGGTGCCGCGTTTCTCGCGATCGCTTGGCCTTCTCAGCGCCATCGGTATCTCGTAAGCGCGCCGCTTCCTCGGCAGCGCTGAGCAGCGATTTGGGGTTCACGAGACGGAGCAGCGCGGCCGTGAACTCGTCGCCAATACCCGCGATGAACGCCGTCACGTAGAACGGTTCTGCGACTCGACACTCTGCGCCAATCGCCTGGAGCGAGTGCGCAAACTCGGCGAACGTCTCGTGCGCGAGCTTGGTTCGCTTGAACAGCCGTCCAATGGCTTGCGCCGTGCGCCACATCGTTGCATCGTCGTCCTTTGCGCTCTCCTCTTCATGAACATCGAGCTGTGCGTGTGCGTCTTCTTCCTGATTGCTGCTTCGACTAGAGACACTGACAATAGAACCAGCACTTCGCTGTCGTTGCGGCTCACTCGCATGCACCACAACGTGCTCATCGTGGGTTTCCGTTTTGATTGCGGACACGACGTCGCCGTGAGACTCGCACTGCGGGCGCGTTCCTCCGATCGCTTGGTGGCTGCGAGGTGCGGCCGTCGTCGCTGTCATCGCGTGCACTGCGTCACTTGGCTGCTGCTGCTGCTATTGCCTGCGCTGGAGGCGGGAAGATGGGTTCTGGCAGCGCCACTTCGCCTTCTTCCAGTGTGCGCAATCGGCGATTCTTTCACAAAGATTCTTTCTCAAAAGCACAGTAGGGTGGTGACCATTTCTGCACCCTAAAATAGTCACTTCTTCCTAAAAGTTGATATATTCAGTTAGAGAGTGACAAAGGTACACGATCGATTGCTATTTCTCTAAAGCGATTCTAAAAACTAATGATCGGAAATGAGGGAACCTGCATTCTTGCAATCCACTCATTCAGGGACTTGTACCCTTAATAGAGCAGCATTTGGCGATCTTCAACGGACACTTCCTTTCAAAAATCCCATCCATACTTGTCGTAAGAGATGACTTTGCAAGCGAAACACCCGACCACCAGGAAGAACGAGCGCATCACAGGCACGCGACCGAGCGAAGCAGGGGGTGATCCGTCGCAAAGGGCGGGTGGCGCGGTGCGTGTGGGCAGCCATGCGAGAGCCACGTGTGGACGTTCAAGTGAGGTATTTCATGCGAACAGCAGCCACGGGTTTGGCACTTGGGAGATGGAGGAAATGCGAAGCAGAAGAAAAGGACAAGTGAGAGGGAGCATGCACGTTGAAGCACGAGAACTCAGTCGCATATCTAGAAAGAAGACGCCGTTTTTGCTGTCTGCTCACGTGCACAGCGGACGGAGGAGGCAAGAGCTGCGGAATGTGGTAGAGAGCGTTCATTCCATGGCGATTCCTTTTCCGATCGTTTCTGCAGCAGAAGAACGCGAACGTGGAAGCGTGCATCTGTGGAGCGACGAGCTGCATTCGCCTGCTCTGTTCGTACTGCTAATGCTTTTGAATGCTGTTTGCTAGGAGAAATGTTAAATAGTCGCCAATCGCGTTGGATCGGTTGCAGCAGTCTCTTGGCTCTTGTCAGTGCTCTGCCATTTTGTCTATTTCTACTATGTATCTATTGACTTACTTGGTCGGCATCGAGGTCGCGCGCCGCGCCGACATTTGGCCGGCGTTCTCAAAGAAGTAGTCACGGTTCTGGCGCAAGTACTCGACCGTGGGACGCACACCGGGCAAAATGGTCGCGATTGTGTTCCAGAGCGGCGCAACGAGGTAGTCGATGAAGTTCACCTGGAGCCGCGAGCGCCCGACCTCGTCGTCCAGGTTCACAAGATGCGGCGGCACGAAGATCCCGATCGCCTCGGACTTTTTCGCCTGGTCCGTGAACTCCTGGCACACGAGCTCGACCCACTTGATCGTGATATGCAGCGGATGCGCGACGGAGCTCAGGTCGGCGCCGTGGATGATCATGTTGAGCATGAGCTGGCGCCCGTCGGTCACCTGCTCAAAGCCGCTCACGTCGCGGACCACCGACAGATCCGAGATCAGTCGAGAGTGGTGCTTCATATCTACACAAGCGCAGCCAGTACAACGTCAGCATTCATTGATACGAGGCGTTGCCGCATTGGCACCATTCATTCGTACCTGTCGCGAGAATGCAGCGCACGATCGCCGTGCGCACTGAGACCTTGGCGCTCGCGCTCAGATCCTTCAAGATATTGCAGCTCTCCACTGCAGAGAGCACGGGATAACACGTAGTAGAGCATGAGTACTTGCAAGAGAAATAGTGTGTGGAAATAAACACGCACACACACACACTTACACTTGAGCACACTGAACGTCGTGGACGCGTGGTGGTTCTCGAGCACCGAGATGTCGTTGTAGCAGAGCGCGAGTGGCGAGCTCGAGTCGATCTCGAACTGGTTGTCGTTGCCCGGGTGGTCGGCGTCGTGGCCGAGCGCCGCGATGATGAGGCTGAGCGCCTCGAACTCCTTGATCACCGAGATCACGCTGGTCTTCCGGATGAGACAGTACGCGTTCATGGCGACGTCAAAGCCGTGGTAGAAGCTGTGGTACGCCACGGGGCGATACTTGCTCACCAGCGTGTCGATGAAGCACCGCAGCACGGGTTCTTCGATGCGGAACGTCGTGACGAGCATCAAACCCTCAAAGATCTTGTATGAATACTGCTTGAGCTCCTCGAGCGACTTTGTGAGCGGATTGAAATAGTCGTCCAGCATCTCATCGTCGTCCACGGATGGACTCAATGTCAGTCGGTGCCAGCGGTTGATCAGCGAACTCGCTCGACCAGCTCGAATCACGGACGCCTTGCGGCTGCGGCGTCGGATCGCAGCACACTCGCTTGTTTCTTTGCCGACAATAGAGTCGTCGACGGCCCATTTTCCGCTGTGATCGCGTTTCATGCAATTGTTGTTGCTGTTCTCGCGGTGTTTCCGATACCCCGCGATGAGGAACTTCCCGAGCACCCAGCACGCGTACGCAAACGTGCTCCACTTGTTGCGCGGTACGCGCTTGGCTTCATCAAAGCCGCTGCTATCGAGCAGCGAGTGCACGCTCGCGACGTCGTTTTTCACCGTGCTGTCTTCGTCGTCCTTAATGTCCAGGACCACGCGGTTGGCCCAGTAATCAGCCTGCACTTTGGCAAACATGATCAGCGACGAATTGACCTGCAGCGCGTGCGAGACCATGTGGTTGAACACGTTGAGCACGCGCTCGTCGAACCGTGTGATGAGCGGATGCGCGTTCGGGTCCAGAAACTGCTGGGTATTGATCGCCTGGACCACACCGAGGGTCTCTCCGTTCTTGTCCACTACGGGGAACGTGATCAGCGAGTCAGTCTTGAAGCCAAACTTGATGTCGAAGGACCGATCGAAGCGCGGATCGTCGTACGCATTGCGCACGATCAGCGTCTCCTTGGTGGACGCCACCGTGCCGGCGATGCCCTTGCCGTAAGGGATACGCAGTCCGTTGACGCTTCCGAGCGTGCTCAAGCTCCACAACTCGCTCTTGATCGGATCTGCGACGTACAGCGTCACACGATTCGTGTTGAACGTCTGGCAGCCAATCTCACAGATCACGTTGACGAGCGTCGATGGGTCGTTGATCGTCTCGATCTCAAATTGCGAGTTGTACAGATGGATCAGCTTGAGTTTCTGCATCGTCGACGTGTGCATGTCGTCACTCTTCCTTTTCATCACGACTGCAAGCGCCAATGCTGCCATGAACGGCCGTAGACTTCGCAGATCGTAGGTGTGATGCTCGCGGCTCGAAAGGAGGAGAATTCCTGCATGCACTGCACAAGCAGTCGAAGTGGACGGGATGGGGACAA
The DNA here is from genome assembly GCA_006386115.1 of Globisporangium splendens. Classification (NCBI taxonomy): domain Eukaryota; phylum Oomycota; class Peronosporomycetes; order Pythiales; family Pythiaceae; genus Globisporangium; species Globisporangium splendens. The sequence continues at coordinate 194,308 of VFIW01000032.1, forward strand.
ACACCAGTGTCTGGAACGTTTCCTCGCCACGGACGAGGCTTCGAAGCTCTGCATCTCCACTCACATCAAGTGGCTGCACTTTACGAATGCACTCCAGTAGTCGCTGAAACAATGGGAGAACGGGTGCACCCATCGGTGTTGTTTCATTGTCACTCGTGTCTGTCGTTGCTGTAGCTGGCGATGCGTTTAAGTTTGCAGCATCGAAAAGCTCGTCGCTACTTGCTGCAGAAGCGTTCGCGATCGCCACACAGGATTCCTTCACCAGGTTGAACTCGAGCAAGCACACGGCGTCCGAATTGGAGAGTGTGCGCAGGTGGTCGACCAGTTTCGCCAAATCGGGTGCTGTCTCCGCTAAGAGCTCTTCGATCTCAATGTCGGGTCGAAGACTCTCGATTCGGCTACCTGACGGACTCGATGCGAGTCGTGGTGGTGGAGTCAACTCGCTTGACTCTTTCGGCGCCGTCGTCGCCTCCTTCTTGCTTTTCAAAGCAACAGCAGGTTGCAGGATCGCGTCTTGCAAGAACTCGTTCAGCGACGCAGACGACTCGAGCGTTTTCGTGAGCACTTGCTGGAGATCGTAGTGGTACACAATGTTCTCGAGCGTCGCGAGCGCTGCGCAGAACATGGAGTTTGAGAAACGGTGTGTCTCTCGTGCACTGCGCGCCTCGACGACAAAGATCGGTTTGCCCGTCTCGGCCACGATCGTGCCTGCGAGGACACTGCTGGTTTTCACTCCAGCGACAGAGTCGACGTCACACAGCGGATCATAACTAGCGCGACTTTGCAGGTTGGCGAGGTAGACGGGTTCATTGCTTGCGTTCTCCATTGACGACGCACTGAGTTCACTTTGCTGTTGCTGCCCGTCACCGCAAAGCAGCATGTCCATGGCGAATTTCTCGAGCGGCACCTGGAAGCCCACGATCCCTGCTTTGGAGCATGACGTCACGTTCAATATCTGCGCCGCGTCATTGATCGAGTACAGCACGACAAGGTCCGCATCAAGCGCCGCCGCACATGACTGCAGCACCGCATCAATAGTCTGCAATAAGCTCTCCTCGGTAGACACCACGAGACGCAGCTTGAGTGACGCGAGCTGGCGGTAAAACTCAAGTCTGCGTTCCAAGTCGCGCAGCTTTCTATCGAGACTCCCAGCGTCCAAGCCGACTTGTTCCGACGACAAACCAATGCTCGACCGACTGCTGCTACTGCCGCTGCTTCCCCCCGTGAGCGGTCGCAGCGGCTCGAGCAGGATCCGGGAATCTGCTCCGTGCGGATGCTTCTTGGCGTGGTGGTGGTGGTGCTTGCTCTTCTGCGGCGGGATCGGCGTATACCGCTGCTCCTCGTCACCGGACCCCGACACAATGGACGGGAAGTACACGGGCGTCTCGGATCCCACGCGACTCAGTCGGCTCATTTAGAAAATGCGGCGGAAGGATGGGCGAGGACAAAGATACGATTGGTGGCCACCCACAGATCCCACTCCAGCATGCGCCCCTTCACAGGTGTCTCGTTTGTCGTGTCCGTCGTGACCGCCACGAGCGCTTATGATGCGAGTCGAAGCGAGTCAACCTGCAACACGCTGTCAGGTCAGTCTCAAGAGCACTCGGTCAGCATCTGAGGTCGCTAAAATAAGAGCTGGTCCTGACATTTTTAGAGCGTATCTTTCAAGAAATACCTTTTGAGGGGCGTAGCAGGGAACGAATGGGTTGCTCGCTCTCATGACGGTCTCTTCTCTGTGCTTTGCTGCCTTTTCCCCCCAATAAATAGCTTCATGGATACAACAAACTAGCCCCAGATCTGCCTGCAATACTTCATTACTTGCCAACTAACCTTTGGAACGCGGCTCGACTCACTTGTGGGTGGCGCGCTGCAAACGCACCCCAGAGCTGCGTCCCGTGAATCGGATCAAGCAGCATGGCCTTAAGGGCGAGCTGTCCCTCTCGCGACGCCGCGTCTTGAAGAATGGCCTCAGTTTCACACTCAAACGCTTCGGTCTGATTTTTCGTCGTCAACGCTTTCGGCATGGTGCAAACTGTGGATTGAAGCAGTTGGAGTACCTCGATCGCGTGCTTTGACATGTCCACCGATTCGCAGGCATCGACGTCGAATAATGGACGCAGCTTATGCAGATCTGGTGAACTTGAACCAACAACGCTATCGGCTTCATTCGTGGCTACCATAATAGATTGAATCACGCGAGCAGCGATGGTCTGCGTTTCTTCGACCTGGTGATCGCGGCGCGTGGTGGACACGTTACTTGCATGCTTCCGGTGAATAAGCAACGCGTCACCCATGCTTTGAATGCACAAATTGTGGTGGAATAAGCATCGCAACCACAATTCATAGTCTTCGCTCGTTGTCTGCGACGACAAATAGCACGCTTCACCATGACGAGCAAGTGTCTCCAACACCTGACGCCGCAGCATCACACTCGGGTGCGCGACAAAACAGCCAAACAGCATTCGCCACTTTGTCACCAACGGGGATGTCGGGTACACTGCTGTTTCCAAGCGCTGCATGCTGTGGGGGCTGTTTTCGTCGCGCTCGCGTAGAAGGAGAACCGATGTACCAACGATCGAGACATCCTGGTGTTCCTGCAGATAATTCCATTGTCGCTCGATTCGTTCTGGTAAGGAAATGTCGTCGCCATCCATGCGCGCAATGTATCTCCCCTTGGCGAGCGCGAAGCCTTTGTTCAGCGACGCTGCGACCCCGACATTGGTGTCATTGCGAACATACTGGATCCGTGGATCTTGGTCCTGTAACCGAGCGACAAGCTCTGGCGTTGCGTCAGTACTCGCATCGTCAATCACCAAGATCTCGAGATGCTTGTAAGTCTGAGTCATGATGCTGACGAGCGCTCGCTCGATGTACTTTGCTACATTATGCACAGGCATTACGACCGAGATCAGATCCGACGGTGCCTCAGACGCTGTTGCAGGCGATTCCTTCGCTTTCAGCACCAGTGTACCAATGTGAACACTCGACAGGCGGTTCCGACGGTAAAACACTTCGTCCAGCGTCTCGTTCGCTTGGTACAATCGCAATAAATTGGTCAAGTCGCCTCCTCCTGCGTGGCCGGTGGCTTCGACCTCGTCCTCGTACAACCGGTTGTTGAACACGTCTTGCACCTGGTTGATTGCAAACACATGCATCTTTGGCTGCAGCGGACACGCACACTCGAGCTTTGTCGCTGTCCACTTCTGCACGATCTGATGGCCGCGCAGCTCCAAGTGGTTGGGATGATTAATGCCTTGTTTGCCGAAGGCTGCTTGAATCTCAGTGACCACGCGCTGCACTGTCGAGTGCAAGTACACACTGCCACTGAGCTCCCAGGGATAATTCCAGTCGAGACACCCTCGCGCGGGATTGAAAACGTGATATGCCAGCTTAAACGGCATGGTTGTCGGTTGCGTCTCGATCGTTGCTTTACCATCAATGCTGCGCGGCTTCACGACCGTGTGCATCGGTGGGAGCGGCAGCATTGGTTTGTTGGTCAAATGCGAGCGCCAGATACTCGGTGCGAGTTTCACATGGAAAGCAAACGGCCAGACGTCGTTGGGTTTCTGCTGCTGCCCATCTGGAGCGGTCTCCGCACTACGAGCTCCACCGTCCAAGAATGACAACGCGTCTGCGAGCTCAACGTCATCGAAGAAAAACGCATCGTCCACAGTAAACATCACATACTTGCACGCATCGGATCCTGCTCTTTGCATCATGCCGTCGTCCTTCGAGACACCACCACTCGCGAGACTCAGCAGCAAACAGTCAGCAAAGCTCTGCCGCTCACTCTCATACAGAAACGTCACGCGGGCCGCATATTTGCGTGCGAGCGCGTCGTAATACCCGCGGATCTCTTGCGTCGAGCAGCGACAAATGACTGCGACGCGCGCAAACGCACCGTCGCGCAGCGTGACGCCGTGGAGCATCAGATGGCTGTGCAGCGTGCGCAGGTACTCGGAGAGCTGGAACACGCGGTCCATGGAGAAGCACACGATCTGCAGTTGCGGCTCCCGAAAGGCGGCGCCCGACGTAGGGAGACGCGCATATTCGCCATCACGAGCCATGAGAGCTTTGTGGTTGTCCTTTTTCGCTTGTGCCAATTTTGGGAATCTCAGAGGTGCACAGTAATGATCTTTAATTTTGATCATGAGGAGTGATGGTCGTGTATTTTTGAGCCATGAAGGGAATCGTACAGTATTTGCTCTCTAATTCGAGTATAGGAGTGATGGTTCGAGCAGTTCTACTGTAGAGCATCTCATATGTTATGTTGCTTTTGCACACAGACTTGTACAGTAGTGATCTCTTATTTTTGCGAAGAGGAATGATGGTCCGACAAATCGATTCCGAAAATGGGCCATGCTGCATGGCCACTGCGTGCTCATTGCGACATTGACAAGCTACACACACACACATACACACAGCAACCTCACGCGCACACGTTGTGCTATATAGCGACCACGTGACACGAACGACAGACAGATGAGCAGCAGCAATGCGCCAAGCGCGGCCCAGGCAAAGGCGTTCGTGCCACCAGTGGTGCCGGGGCTGCACGCGGGCAGTCAGAGCGATTTCGGCGACGACATCGACATTGACGCCATGATTGAGAAGATGGGGTGCGCGCAGGACTACTACAAGCTCGAGGAGTGCCTGGGCGAGTTCGACCGCGACTGGACCAAGTGCCAGGCGCAGGTCAAGCAGCTCAAGCTCTGCAACGACCGACTGCAGAAGCTCAAGCAGGCTGCGCAGCAAAAACCGTGACATGCAGGGAAATGGACCACGACGAGAAGACCAACACTAATAAACGCAGCTTTTTTCATTTGTTGTTGTTTATTTATCTTTTTAGGAAAGCACGTAGGTGTACTTCTCGGTTGTCGTGCATATTGATACGGGTGCTGCCTTTGTGGACATCTTCCAGTCCAATTTTAACCTCCTCATTTACGTGTGGGCTTGCCCCGACGAACGCAGGCAAAAAAGTGCTGCTCCCGCCGTCCTCTTCGTTTCGATTTTGGGTGCGTGCGTGTATAATGTGTGTGCTTGCGTGCGTCATCGCTCCTTTGTTCTTCTCGGTACTTGGAGTCACCGCTGGAGTATCAGGTTAAAATGGAGCTTCGACCGTTCGACTCGCACCGCTGGTTGACGTGTTGTTGCCGCTGCCCATGATCTCAATGTCGTCATCCTGTTCGTCCGAGACGTACCATCCGTCCATAGTGTCAATATCCATGGCCGTGTCATCGTCGCGGCATTCTTCCTCCATCGCGAGTCGAGCGTACTCAGCTCGAGCGTAGCGGTCCCAGTCACTGCACACATACCACAAAAGATGGACGCAATTCGATGAGACTCACAAATTCCAACTAGCAAAGAGAAAACCAAATCAGACGTACGTTAGCTCTGGCTCGGCGAGTTGCTGGCGGAGAAGGAACGGATCGCGCTGCTCAAACTCGATGAACTTGCTCAAGTTGAAGAGCACGTTGAAAAACACACCCGAGACGCGGATCTTGTCTTCTCGGATAAAATCCTTGTGGTAAAACTCTCCCTCGACGGCTGGATGCAGCAAGTCCGACCTATATAACACAATATTCGAGCATAACAGTGAGTCGATGTCCTGCAGCTTCCAAAGCATCAAAAAAGCGAAAGCACTCCGCACATTTGACACAGCACGTCTTCAAACGGGACGACTTCATGGCCAAGGCATTCCATTCGATGGATTTGATGGCGGTAGAACGTGCGCATTTCGTCGGAGCGGATCACACTGTCTTCGTTTGTGTCGATCAGTTCAAACCAGTACTGAATGCTCACGGGGTTGCTCTTGTCTTCTTCTGAGAGCATAAAGTCTAACGATTCAAGCATACATAAAATACATGTCAGGTTTCACCCATTTCGTCCATTCACTTATGCATCCCATCGCAAACTTACAGATAAAGTCTTCATAGCTCATTTTCTTCTTCTCTTCAAACGAGAGACTCTGCACGCGGGCAAACGGGCGACGGCCGTGCTCAAAGATGCGATCCACGATTACGCGCGTCAACGCGTGGCCACCGTACCGCACGAGGTCGTCTTGGCTCAGCAAAAAGTCGTGATCCGTGTCGAGTTCCCAAAATTTGCAGTACAGCACGTAAAAGTGTTCGTACGAAAAGTACGAGTTGACCTGGAACAACAGCAAATAACGAACACGCCGCATAGTTTCAGTCACTGGAAGCATCTGCACAAGGCTGCAATGGACAGACGCCGTCACCAACCTTGTTGATATCTTCTTCTTCGTCTACGCAGTTGAATGCGTCAATAAGATTGCTTCGACGCAATTTCCGCAACGTGATTTTCCCACTGCTATCTCTATCTACACTGTAAAAAATCCGTACAACGACCGTCAAGGCTGTGTGCATTCGCAAAGACGACAGGCAAAAGATTAGTCGCCAAGACTCATATCATCTGATCGTGGAAAGCAACAGCTCGTACCATATTTCTCTTGAAACTCGGGCGTATTTCCCAAAAACTCTAGTCCCGGGTGGTACTTGAGGAGCTCTGCAGTGTCATCCAGAAAAAGAAACCGTCAGAAATGCAGTACCACAACAGACCCGACACAGCACGCAATGGTGGGACTTACCATGCAGGAATGGCGCAAAGTCGTCACGCTCTATGTAGTCGTTCTGTGGCTGCTTTACTACTCTAAAAAAGCGCTCGACGCTGTCGTACGGCGCGAGTTCTTTCGACCAATAGGCTTGAAAGACGTCCTTTGTGATTCGCGGTGCATCATCCTCTGTCGTTTCTTTCGGTGCGCTCGGCGATTTGGTGGAGTCGGTGTTGTGGACCGACGCGAGGATGCGGCGGAAAAACGGGGCGTTGAAAAACGACGGGAACCCGCAGAGGTCCTTGGTGATCGCGACGAAATCTTCTACTTTCATGCCATCGACAAAGTCTCGGAACCTCGTTTCAATATCGTTCTACAAGCACAAGAAAAATAAAGGTGAGGCGTTCATATTGCAGCCATATAGCATTCACTTTAGTACAAAAGCAGCCAAACACACGTACGGTCTTGCGTGCAATGGAATCGGTCGACAGACCGCGCAGCCGGCCACGACGGCCTTCACCGGGCGTGTACAGCTTCGGGATCTGCTTGCGTAGTTGGCCAAGCGCGGCATGGTCTGCGTCCGCTGCTGTGCTGCTGCTGTTGTCGTCCGTGGTACTGTTGGTATCTCCGTCCGTCATGCTTTGATCGCCGCCATCCACTGCTGGTGTCTCTTCAACATTGTCATTCGCTTTCATCACGACATCGCCATTCTCTCGCTTCTCAAGCACTTCGCCATGCAGCTCGTCGCCGAATAGACTCACGACGTGGTTGAGCTTCTTGCGGCTGTTGTTGCTGTTCGGGCTATTCGTCGCCGATATACCAAAGTGGTGGTAATTCGGGGGTCGTTTCGGGCTCCGCGACGGCGAGTTCAAGTCGACACCGTTCCCAGAAAGCGGACCGCTGCTGCTGTTGCCGCTGTGCGGTCCCTGCACGACAAACGGGTTCGCGTTGCTCGCATACAGCGCCACGATCGCGTCCATGTCCTTGCCGCTGCGGATATCCGCGACGATGGCGTGGATCATGTCCTTCGTGCCGTCCACATTCAGCCACTGCTTGAACAGTTCCTCCATCTTCATGCGCGCGCTCGGACACAGATGCGCGCTCTCAATCTCCGACAGCCGCAGCGCGTTCTCGTGCGGGTTGCTACTGCCACCAAACCCATTACTGCTGCTATTCGCATTATGTGAAGCTGCCGACGGCGAGATCATCGTCGTGTCGTCGCCGTCCATGTGCAGATTGAGCTTGGGCGGCGCGGCCGACGTCTCCACTTCGAGCTCCATTTTCGTCGCTGCTGGTTCGAACGCAGAGACAGAGTCAAAGCGCGGGGATAATAAGAACGCCTCCTGGTCCCACACACACACGCACTGCGTCAGTCAGTCTCTTGCTGCCCTTGTAGCGAAGCAGGCGTCTGCGCTCAGCGGCCAATGCTCGCACACGCGGTCTGCGGTTATTTGGTTATTGGTTCTTCTTCGCCCCCCTCCTTGTCCCCCCTTCCCCCTCGCTTCTCGTTCCTTCGGTCTGAGTATACGCGTCGTTGATTGGCTGATATCCCACCGACAAGATTGCGTTTCAGCCAACGAGAGCGAGGAGAGAGAAACACTTGTCGCGGCATTGGGAAAGAGAAAAGGATGACATGGCTTTGGGCTTGATGCAAAAGCTGTAGGAAGCGCGCGCGCTATTGCTGCGTGGATACAGTCCGTAGTACTATGCGTGAAGGTCATTTGCCTATTCACCAAAGCAAAGCTGGAGCACGTTAGCAAAGTGTTGCTCACTGACTTGAGGTTGTCCAACCAACAAACCCTGCTTTGACTGGAAGCAGAGTGGCTGACTGACTTGACTGGAAGGCTTCCAGTCAGTGCACACAGTCAAAGACATTTAATTGGTAGAAAATTGGACATGCAACGTTGTGATTGGCTGATAGTGAAGTGTTGCTCACTCCACCCAAAGAAAAATCACTCAGCACAGATGGCGCCTACAGTACCATCACGGTCATCTTTGTTGACACAAGTGCGATCTGGCGTTGTATTAGTACTGTGGCGTGGTTGTTTTCCATTTTGCATGCAGGCTAGTGGCGTATCTATGCATGCAAATGTGTGAAGAATGCCATCCGTGACATGATGCATGCTGTACGCAGCAGATACGTAAAGAGAACAGAGCGCGTCGCAGGCGCAAAGATTGTTCTGCGGAAAGAACGCGAAGAATGGGGATGCGCGTGTGGGTCCACTGCTGTCACAGGAACTGAGGATACCCGTAAGTGCGCACTACCCATTTTGGTTAGGTACGCATGACATTAAATTGGGGACGACTTTCCCTCCATCCCGTATTTACCGGGTTGACACCTGACGCAACTTGGGGACCTGCTCCAGTTTGGAGCACGTTGAGTTGCATCTTCTGTTGTGCGTGGTGTCACCACGAATTGGAATGATGCACTTGCAGTCAGTCGTCACCATCGTGTATTGATTGATGGCGCCTGACGTGAAAAAGGCGTGGGATCAGAAAGCCTCGAGTGTTTTTCTCTGTCACAGGTTGCATGCAATTCCACAGGTAGTTTCTCCACATAGCGAGCCGAAATAGACATCATTATTTCAACAAATCTTGGCAACTTCACACACGGAATACTCAACACAAAGCACAGTTTGTGCCGAGACCGGCATTCACTTCAGCTAAATAGCGCGTTACTTATCGAACTGCTGTTTGGAGACAGGTGCCACGTTTTTGTCGATTAATGCATTTACAGAGGTTTATTTGCTTCACTTGAAATCGGTTCGAGTTCGAAGCGTGACGCAGTGCGAACCGTTGGTGACGTTCACAGAAAAACACTCGATCCCCAACGCATACAGACTGTAAAATATGATAATCAGGTCTATTTTAATCCTTGAACTATAGACCTCAGCTATTTTCAGTTTGTATGCTGACGTGAAACTTGGCTGCCTCTGTAAATTGCTCTCAAGCTCCCGATTCTTTTCATTGCGGGAAACCACGCTTGCTTTTTTCGATCGCAATATGGGCAGCACGATGGAGCCGCTCATAATTCGAAACCACACGAAGAAGCTCCGCATTTCAAGCAGAACGATGGCAGACGCGCAGAAAGAGATCGAGAAGCTTCACGAGCAGATCCATAAGGGCACCGAGGAGACCAAGACGTACTTGGAATCGGTGCGCGCGTGTTGTATTTCTCTAAGCTGCTTGCTTGATGAGCAGGCTCCACTGACTGATCGTGCATGCTGCTGTCCTGGTTTGCTGCTGTAGCTAAAAGCCAAGTTGAGCGAATACGACGAGCACTACAAGGTGTCGGAGACCGCGACGTCGTACCTGCAAGCCGGTATCGATCGCGCGCACAAGTCTGTGGATGAGGTACCCGCTTTTTAAACTGTCTTGTGTGTGCGTGTGTGGATCAGACTGTGATCTCTATGCGTATCTGTCCACCTGTCTGTGTGTATCTTCGTAGTTGAAGGAACTTGGCGATAAGCTGAAGCAAAAGAGCAGCGACAAGAAGGAAACGCTCGTGGACGCGACGAAGGCGTCGTTCGAGAAAGTGCACGCGGCGCTCGAGAGCTTGAAGCAGAATGGCCGCGAGTACGACCAAAAATTCAAGGTGCGTGTTTGCATTTGGCAGTGCATGCGATGTGAACTTGGCCGGTGATAATGCGTGCTAACCCCTTCGGTCGATTGCATGTTGATGCCGTTGGCAATGGCAGGCGACGCTCAGCACATCGTTTGAAAGTGCCAAGGGCGGTGTTGGTGCGGCGGCGTCGACGGTGTCCTCGTCGGTCGAATCGATTGTGAGCACGACCCGCGAAAAGACGGTGTCGAGTTTCGAACAGATCAGGGACCAGATCGCGAATGTGCAAAAGGCTGTCGGCGACAAGACGGCCTCCGTGGGCCACAATGCGCTCGGTATGCCCTTTTTTCGTATTTCTCACTATGCAATTTGACTGGATGTGCTGATAAAAAAGCACGATGATGTACGATTGATGCAGTTGCTGCGGGTGGCGTCCTAGCCAAGGCCGAAGAGCTCGACGAGCGTTTTGGCGTGCGCACGACGATCACGGGTGCTGTCGCCGCGGTCACGGAGAAGGTCGTCGACCTGGACAAATCGCTTGGCGTCTCGGAGACGGCCGCGAAGGTAGACGAAAAGGTGAGCGGTGGTATTGGCGCGAGCCTGCTCAACAAGGGTCTGGAGCTTGTCAGCAGCTCGGTCGAGTACGTCACGGACGCGATCAACCACGCCAAGGAGACCGCCGCAGCGGAGGCGCAGAAGACTAACAGCAGCACCGATACCGACGAAGAGACCAAGCCCGCCGCGAAGACGGTCGAAACGGACGCGACATCCATCTTGTGAGCATAGTTGACCTCGTTTCGTCCATTATTGGCTTCTGCATATTGCGATTTTGTCTGTGAGTAGTCGGGAGTACGCGACATACATGTAACTTCCATCCAACCTGCCGTGGATTTTACTACTTTTGATACTGAGCTCTTGCTTTTCTGCGCCATGCCACAGTGAAAGTCTCACATTGTAAGATACTATGTAGCCATCTCAGCTTTTTTTTCTCTTTCTGAAAAAGATGCAAAGCGGCATACTGGGTGGGACCGGTTGCGGCATTTCGCATAGAGAACACGGTTATTTCAGAGTTCTTGCAGACGCAGTCATGCCAGCCACAGTGTGTATGGCGAAGAACACCGTTCCAGAACATGGCTTCCTCCTGACTGCTTCAACGGCAACGAGCGAGCAGATGGGAGCATTCTCAAGTGTAGCCGTCTCTGTCTCCTTCAAGGTACGTACGCGCATGTGGACGAAGATGGGGGGATCCATCCGTTCAGAGAACGCAGCAGCAACGTATGCTGAGTTTCGTATCCAATGCTGGATTGCGCCTGCTCTCCTCATGCCGCGAGCGCTCCATCCGTAAACTCTGTGTACTGCTTACGCCGAAAGCGGCGCGTTGGACGTTCAGCGTGCCGTCATCACCATTGGCCTGTGCTCAAGCCAGTGTTTGGCTCGCTGGATCTGCGACAGAAACAGGTCGGAACGAGGACCCTTCTCAAGGAACGCGGTTTATGCCACGCGGCTCGCAGACCACTGGGCTGCTTCTAATCATCCCGTGCGAGCAGCTGCGGCGACAAGCAGAACGCGCTCGCTACAACTTGCTTTTGTATGGAGCGGGCGGCTGCAAAGAGCATTCATTATTGCATGGCTCTCCTCCATGTTCTCCGCTGCGTTCTTCATGCTGGTGCACCCATCCTTCTTGGGTGTGGCGCGCACATGAAGATCAATCCATATAATTTCCCACGGGATCAAATTCGACGCTTTTCCTATATGGATGTCGCTCTAGTTGAAGTGGTCGTATCAGTTGTCGCAGGTGAGCAGAATTTTTTGGAGTCGGTTGGGACAACACAACGTGGCAGGTGGATAATATGATTTTTTGTATACTCGACGGTTCTCGTGGAGAGAAAATCCGGTTCCTGAGTGTGTGCACAGCAGCAAGTGGGTGCAACGTGCAAGAATGCGGAATGGCAGCGCACTTGAGGGCCAAAGTGGCGGTCATTCCGCAATTTGCTCTCTGAAGAACAAGCGCCCCCAAGCCTCCACAAGCCTCCCCTCTTCATCCAAGATGACTGCCCAGCAAGAACTCGAAAAGTTGCAACTCGAGATCCAGAAAGGTGCCGACGAGACCGCTACCTACCTGGCGTCGCTCAAGGACAAACTCGCCGAGTTTGACGACAACAACAAGGTGTCGGAAAAGGCGAGCGCGTTTTTCCAAGCCGGTATGGACCAAGCCCACGCCTCGGTTGAAGAACTGAAGGCGTTCGGCTCCAAGTTGGAGGCGCAATCGAAGGAGGCGTCGGCCGAATTGGTCGAATCCGCCAAGGGTGCGCTTGACAAGCTCCACTCTTCGATGGAAGAATTGAAGAAGAACGGTGAGGCGTACGACGAAAAGATCAAGGCTTCGCTGGCGTCGGCTGTTGAAAACGCCAAGGAAGGTCTCGCCGAAGCTTCGGCTTCGGTGTCTGGTTTCGTGAACGCTAGCCGCGAAAAGGTCCTTGAAGGCTTCGAGTCGTTGAAGGAGCAATTTGCCGCCGCTCAAAAGGCATTGAACGAGCAAGCCAGCAACGTTTCCGACAAGCTCGAAGACGCTGCTGAAGCTGCCGCCGACAAGGCCGAAGACGCCAAGGACGCTGTGGAAGACAAGGCTGAAGACATCAAGGACGCTGTGGAAGACAAGGTGGACGACCTCAAGGACGCCGTTAAGGACTCCGCGAAGGATGCCAAGGCCGAGAGCCACACTTTGTACGAAAACGCTTCGGACGCGGTCCACAACGCCGTTGAGTACGTCGCGGAAGGTCTGCAGAACGTGAAGAACACTGTCACGAATGCGCTCTCGAGCGAGACCCCTGAGAAGACCGAGAAAGCCCCATAGATTTGCTGAATGCGATGTTGTACCCGGTACGCGTGCCTGCCTGCAAGCAATAGCGAATAGTCAGTAGTGCATGGTGGCGCACGATTCCTCCCTCGTGAGGATAGCATTGGTACCTGTCCTCGCCTCGCAACACTCCATTCAGCAGCCTTTTCCTTCTTCTTCTTCTTTTTTTCTATTTTGAGCATCAGTGAATCGTCACGTAGTGTTCGTAGCTGTGAAAGAATAACTTCATAAATATATCAACACATTCGAGTAGCTCCAGCTGGTAAATCCATGATGACACACTTCCATTCGACAAAGCAATTGCTGAGACCTGCACGTGTCACGAATATCCGAGTCTCTCGAGGCGGTAAGCAGCGTACGACACATGCATTGCCAGTATCATTAACGTGCGCAAGACGATGCGGATGGCGTCGCCGCCAAGGAGAAAAGAAGAAAGAAAAAAGAACACAAGTGCGCCTCTCTCCACAGCGGCATTTAATGGCCGATCCCCACGTCCACGAACGAGTCCACGCAGAAGCAGCCATTGTTTGATCTGCCAGTTGGAGCTTTCCCCTCTTCGCAGTTGCGACACATTAAGCGCGATCAACGGTAACAAGTGCGCGCTTCCAGAAAAGCCCACGGCGGGACGAGGAGCGCGTTCATCATGGCACCGTTGCAGCATTGCGGCAGCATTGGCGGAGGCGATAAAAGAGCTTGGGCAACTTGGTTCAGTCCCCAATTTCCCATATCGGAAGCACGGCATCAGCAACGACAAAGCAACTACAGTGTTCGAACCAACTCGCTCGGATCGACGAAGAAGAAGAACTCAGCATCATGACCGACATACAGCAGCAGATCGACCACCTGAAGGACCAGGTCAACACTGGCACGCACGAAGCCAAGGTGTACTTGGACAAGGTATGCCCCTTGTTATCCCTGTGTCTTGTATGTGGAAGAGTGACTGGATCCTAACGAGTCTGTGGCTTTTGGTTATAGATCAAGGAGAGCTTGGAGGACTTTGACCGGAAGAACAAGTATTCGCACACGGCGACCGAGTACATGAAGTCGGGCATCGCGACGGCCGAGTCGTCGGTCGAAGAGCTCAATGAGGTGAGCAAGAAGCTCTCGGACAAGTCCAAAGACGCGTCGGACAAGGCGATGGAGCTCGCTAACAGCTCGCTGCAGAAGGTCAAGCAGTCGCTCGACGCGCTGCAGGACACGGCTCGTGAGTACGACCAAAAGCTCCTGAACGGAGGTGGCGGCCAGGTCACTGGTGGCATCTCGACCTCGGTGCAAAGCATCACGAACTCGGCGCGTCAGCGCACGACCGATGCCATTGAGATGGCGACTGAGCAGCTCGCGCGCATGAAGGAGTCGATGCAGAACGTGGCCAGCTCGGCCGTGAACACGGCGGGCTCGGCAGCGAGCACTGTTGGCTACGAAGCCAAGGTCGCTGTTGGTGAAGCCGCGCGTCTCGGCGAGAAGGTCGATGAACAGCTCGGTGTGACCGACAAGGCGAGCACCGTGGCTGGAGGCATCACGGGCACCATGAAGAGCATCGACCAGCGCCTGGGTGTAACGGAGACGGCTGCCAAGATCGACGAGAAGGTGACGGGTGGTCTTGGCGCCACTATCGTGAACAAGGGCGTTGAAATGGTCCAAGAATCGATCGAGTACGTCACGGAGACGCTGCAACAAGCCAAGATCGCCGCCAGCAAGTCGGGCACCGCGCAATCGGTGGAGGAGAAGGCCACGGCAGCGGGCCAGCAGGTGAGCGACACTGTGGGTGCCGCGAGTCAGAGTGTGAGCGACACCGCGAACATGGCGAGCGCAAAGGTGACTGCTGGAATGAACCCTGAAGGATCCATGACTGAGCAGATGAAGGAAGGCGCGCACAGAGCCAAGGACACGGCCATGCAGAAGGGCCACGAGTGGAAGCAAGGCGCTCAGGAAATGGCCGGTGAGGTCCAGCAAAAGGGATCTGAAATGGCTGGTGCAGCACAGGAAAAGGGAGCGCAGATGAAGGACAGCGCCAAGGAATCCGCGTCGAACGCTGCAAACCAGGCGCAGCAGACGGGCTCGCACATGACGAGCGGTCAGGGTCACCACGGCCGCCGTGGACACCACCACGGTGGTCAAGGTCACGGACCTCACGCCCACCATGGTGGTCAGCAGCAAAGCACCACGGACTACGTGATGAACAAGACCAAGGACTACGGCACGGCGACCAAGGAAGCGGTCTTGGGTACGTCGTCGGGCGAGTCTACGACGGACGCGAAGCACATGTAGGAGCAGCGCGGTCCTCCGAGTGGTGCCGAGCAGGTGGCGATGGAGATGAAGGACAAGACGGGCAACGCGGTGTCGCAGGACTAGGGAGTGATGAAGAGCGCGGCGCAGGCGTAAGTGAGTGGATGGCTTCAATCAGGCAGGTGGGCTTTCTGACACGGAGCTGATCCCTAGGTGAGAAAGTGTTCATGGTGTCTTTTTATTGGTGTTCGTTTTCCGCAAAGTGGCTACATTTTAGCTAGCTAGCGCTTAGCACTGAGTGCAGCTCTCCCTTTTGCTTTCCCGTTTCCTTTCTTTATAAGACAAGACAATTGAGTGTTTTTCCCGAACTACGTTGAAGGTGTTGAGCTTACTGAGTCACGCATGGAATTTCACTCTTATTTAAGTTAAAAGCATGTTGAAGAAACACTCAGTGAGGCAAGCTCTATTTTACTCTGCGAGTCAGGTACGCCACCAATGGGGAGCACTCAACAATGTCACGAAGTCTTTAGGGGGATTCTTTAGAAGTCGAACGGGTTGTGTGTCTTCGCTGGGGCCGAAGCAGGTGGTTGGTTTGGAGCAGCAGGA
Organism: Globisporangium splendens; assembly: GCA_006386115.1. Lineage (NCBI taxonomy): Eukaryota > Oomycota > Peronosporomycetes > Pythiales > Pythiaceae > Globisporangium > Globisporangium splendens. Next base: position 210,127 of record VFIW01000032.1, read on the forward strand.
ACAAAGTCAAATGGATTCGCTGGAGATGAAATTGTCGTCTACCCGATGGCAAAGACAAACCAAACGAGTGGTGAGTTCGAAAGCCAACAGTATATGCGTCAAGACAACAGAATAAATACCTTTTGGCTGAAGTCCATAAAATCAAATGGGTTGGCAGTTTGGATTGTGTTCATTGGCGGGGGGAATGAAGCGTGGGCTACTGGAGCAGAGTTCACGTTGTTGCTAGGCGGAGCCGAGAAAATGTCATCTGCAAGCAAAGCGACGCGAAGACAGTTTGAGCTCACTGAACTAATTTACGATGCGATGGACATACATTCCCACGAAGCATAAGACGTACCACCCCAAAGATCATCAATGAGAGGCTTTTGCGGTGCTGCTGGAGCAACGGGTGCACGAGTTTGCTGAGGTGCTGCTGTGACCGCAGGAGCTGAGAAGAAATCACTATCGTCGCCCCACAAATCCTTCATAGGAGCTGGAGGCGCCTGAGACTGAGGCTGAGGCTGCGTTGGGGTCGGTTCATCTACAAAAGCAAGAGAAAACGAGTTAAAAATGCATACAAATCGGGCACGATGCATTGGCAAGCTCAAATGCCGCCAAAATAAGGACATCAGCAATATCGAAACAGGAGCACATTTGTACCATCCCACAAGTCGATCAGATTCTTCTCCACTGGTGCGAGCGCGGCAGGCTTCTTGTCGTCAAAAACGTCTTCGATCTTGGCAGCGCGTTGCTGCACAAAGCTTGCAAACGGATCATCCTCGTCGTCTTCGTCCTGGTTGGAAACTGCTTGCGGTGGAGGCGCAGATTTAGTTGTCTTGGCCGAAGTACTGGTGCTGGCGGACGTCGTTTGTGTGCTGCCTGCACGCGATCGAACAAATTCAGCGAATGGATCATCGTCATCCTCGTTGTCTCCGTTTTGATTATCCCCCCGACCCTGGAAGCTCTGCCGACTCGATACACTTGCACGCGCGCTTGGCTCGTCGTGGTCGTCCTGGTTGCTCGATCGCAGTTTAGCTGACACTTGCTCGTATTTCTTCAGCGCAGCGTGCAAACTGTCGTTCACAGTCAAGTAATCTGCGAGACGCTGCATGTTTGAGCCGGGAAAGAAAGACACTTGTGAGTTTGTGGACTCGTAAACGAATTAAGATCGTGAAAACGTACATCGCTCCCGTCGACAACTGCCGATTGGATCACTCCTTCCATTCGCTGCACCAGCTCGCGTGCCTGAGCCGCCAACTCCAGGATTACGCCGTGGCTGCTGATCGACGAGTTGGACTTTTGCGCTTCATACAGCATGTCTTCGAACATCTCGGTCACGTTCGTGGCCACATGGTACAATTCCGACGGCGACAATCCTGCGAGCGCGCTGCTTGTGCTCGAGATCGACGTCGTGGAGGGCACACTCGGTGGCGTCAGCACGGGCACCTTGGTGTCGTCATATTGTGTTGGAAACTTGACGCCTTTCTTGCGCATGTTGTGGTACGTATCGATGAACAGCGGGTAATCGTTCTGTAAGGAATGGGAATACACACACATGGGATGGCATCAGTCAGCAACGAAATGAAAAGAGTTTTAGAACACCACAGAATAACACGTACTCGGTACGGTAAGAACGCTTCTCCCCACGCCTGCACCATCTCCAGAATGCGCGCCGTGATCTCGAGACTGTCTCGACCGCGCTTATTCGAGTGTGTCTGATCAAGTTTCCAAACAGAGATTGGTCAGCTTAACATCCAAAGAGCACTAATAATGCCACCTTCGAGCACACAGTACCTTGTGCGTGGCTTCTAGTTCGTGCATGAACGGCTCGGACGCGATCTCCAAGTGCACTAAATGACCGCAGTTTTTCACGATGGCCTCGGTCAGCGTCAGCGCCAAGATCACGACCTGGGACGATGGATCCCCGAGACGAAGACGCAGAAACCGAACCGATTCCTTCAACCTAATGAGGAGCAGCATACACACAACGTAGCGACAGACCATCAGTACACGAATATCTCCATGTGAGTATCACGCACCAAGACGTACACTGCGCGGTTGCTCGTGTTGGTGAGCGCGTCAACGACGGCCATGATGCGGTCCCAGTGCTCGCCGCGCTCGTACTCGGACGTGGCTTTCGCGATGAGGTCGGTCATCTTCTTGATCCGGTCCTGCTCCGACGGCGTGTACAGCACGGCGACAGACTTCTGCTGCACGATCTTGCCGATGCTCGTCGTGAGCTGGCGCTTGCTCGGCATCTTCTTGCGCCACTCGAGCATCTTGGCTTCCATCGCGTCCATTTTTGCTTCTGTGTCTTGCTTGGGGTCTTAAAGCGCAACTACTGGTCCGTTCTGCTCGCAAAAGCAACAGCGGGAAGCTGAAGACGCGCACTATCGAAGGAGGCTACAAGGAAATGCGGAGAGAGAGCCGAGGACGCGCACAGAGCTCTGCGAGTTCGCTTCTCGATGCGCGAATGACGCGTCGCAATGTGCGAATCGGTGAGTTGCACTCCCATGCCGTAACGACAAAGGCAGATCAGATCGGGTCGGGTTTCAGTTCCAAGCACACCGAGAATACGAACCCGCATATCAAACCCAGGTCAACATCTTCTCTATCGAATTGGTATGGGTCTGTGAGTAAATGGGTACACTTCTAAACCCACCCACCCAGAGTGAAAATTGCGAAGAGCGGGTTGGCTGAGGTGGCCAAAAAGGGGTAAACACCTCGACTTACAGTCAGTAGCATAAATGTCTACTGAGTCGATAGCGTAACCATATCTGGAGAAAGCATAAAAGAGTAACCTCGTCAAGTAGCGCGTGAATATGCTGTTCGATAGGTCATCCTTTCCTGAAGGTGTATGTCACTAAGACGAGGAAGGTTGAAGCCATCTTTAGTGACATCGCGTTTCTTCCCCGCATCAGCATTCCGCAATACAACAACAGTAGGGAAACCCAAACTAAACCACGAGAAGAAGCACTGAGCAGAGATGGCGTCTCCGTCCCCTTCTGCGGCCGGCGGCAGCGCCCCACCGACCGACGCCGAGCAGTTCAAGATGCTCTTCCACGCCAAGTACCTCGAGCTGGTGGCGCGCGGTGTGACGCCGAACGACGCCGCGGCCCAAGCGCTGCAAGAACTGCACCATCTGATGCCCCCGCCAGCGCCTGTCAACGGCAACGCGCATGCTGTGGCAACCGCTCCAGCAGCACAGCAAAGCACTGATCAGCAACAAAAGCGGGATGAGGACTGCGCGACGTTGAAGCAGAATGGGGACAATGACGATGATGTGCATATGGAAGAGTCGCATGCGGACGAAGATGACGCGTCGATGCAGTACGTGGCGGAGAAGCAGCAGGATGATGCAGAAGAGCGGGGAGGAAATCAGTCGCACGAAGCGAGAAACGGCGTCTCGCAGACCGTGCCTGGAACTCCTATTCCAGAGACTGCAGTGCATGCTTCTGCTGCTACTAACTCGATTTCAAGTGCACAAGAGACGAAGCGCATGCTGCCTCCGCTCGGGGTTCTGCTCAAGCAAGCGCTGGAGGCTGCATCGGCGAGCAACGATTACCGCGAAGTGAAGAAGTTTGTGTACCAGATTTTCTCGGACCTGGATGTGCTGAATCAGGCGTTTGTGATTGCAGATACGGCGTTGTCGATGGAGGGTACGGACAGCAGCAAATGGTGGCATGTGGATCATGTGCTGCTGGTTGAAGTGTATGATTTGCTGAATGTTGCAATGAGCGCGTCTTCCGACCAAATGGCGATTCAGAACACGATGCGGAATGCGCTCGAGACTCTCGTGACGCAGCCTTGGAATGTCTGTTCCACGTGGACGAAGCCCGAGTCGCTGCGGTTCTTTTTGATTTTGTTCGAGCACCCATCGCTTTTCGATCCGGACTATTTAAACGTGGTTGGCGGACTCTGCAAACTATTTTATCATGCGTCGTCGACAGCGAAAACGCTGCTGCGCGAGCACTGGAGCGCGTATTTCTCCAACGACGAGCTGTATCGACTACTCCAAATCCTGCAACAAGCGATCACGGTGTGTCTCTATGGCTCCAAAAAAATGGACATTGTGTACGCGTGCTGCAGTGTCTTGAAGGAACTTCACACGATCAACGACGAACGCGGCGAATCCTTTGCGACGTACGAAGAGTTTTACAACGACGCAGTCAATTCGGAGGTCGACATTATCGAAGACTACACTCGCTCGGTCATCTTTATGAAGAAACGCCACGCGATCTCCTCGTTAAGTCGCGAACCGTTGGTCATCCCGCCGCGCATGCTCTCGGAACTGTCGTTCTGTGACTACCCGTTTGTGCTGGATGCCGGCTCCAAGAGTCGAATTCTCCAGGTTGACTCGGATCTCGAACAACGAGCACGCGCACAGGAAGCGGCGTTGGCTGGTCCGCTGATGGGTATCGCGTCGCAGTATCTGATTTTGAAAGTTCGCCGTGACAATATCATCGAAGATTCGCTCCAGCAGCTCGTGCGGTTGACAGCAGAGACCTTGAAGAAGCCACTGAAAGTCAAGTTTATCGGAGAAGAAGGCGTGGATGAAGGCGGCGTGCAAAAAGAGTATTTCCAGATCCTCATCCGCCAATTGCTTGATCCTGCGTTCGGTATGTTTAATTATGACGAAGAGACTCGGCAATTGTGGTTCAACAGCGATTCGCTGGAGTCAACCATGGAGTTTGAGCTGATTGGGATCTTGCTGGGCATTGCAATCTATAACGCGGTGATTCTTGATGTTCATTTCCCACACATCGTCTACAAGAAACTCATGGAGTGCAAAATGGGGCTGGAAGACGTGGAAATCGCGATGCCAGCTCTGGGCAAAGGTTTGCGCCAACTTTTGGAGTTCCAGGGTAATGTTGAAGAAGTGTTCCAACGTAATTTTGAATACTCGTACGAGGTTTTTGGTGAAGTGAAAACTGTGGAGCTCAAGCCTGGCGGCAGCTCGATTCCTGTTACGAACACAAACAGAGAAGAGTACGTTGCGCTGTACGTCGACCACATTTTGAACAAGTCTGTCGCAAGGCAATACGAAGCTTTCCACCGCGGGTTCCACTTGGTGTGTAACGGAGAAGTGTTGCAAATGCTTCGATGGGAAGAGTTGCATTTGACGATCTGCGGAAGCCCTGACTTGGACTTTGAGGCGCTGGAAGAGGTCACGCATTATGAAGATGGATTCACAGAAGACAGCGAATGCATCAAGTAAGTACCCCGCTTCTGTGAATGCGTGGCGATGGTGCGGCATTGGGCTTTGGATGGATCTAACCTTCTTTTTCTCTGCACATTGTGTGTGTGTGTGATGCTAGATACTTTTGGAGTGTTGTGCACGAGTTTTCGCTAGAAGAGAAGAAGAAGTTGCTGATGTTCTCTACAGGAAGCGATCGCGTACCCATTCGCGGTCTCTCGAACATGGTCTTTGTGATTTCTCGCAATGGGTCGGATCCCGACCGTCTTCCATCTGCCCACACTTGGTAGGTGCAAGGTGGTTTTCCACACATATGTGCTTTGTGCGTTGATTAACTGACTCCGTGACGTGATTCTTGTTGTTGATGATGGCGGGTGAAACAGCTTCAATCACTTGTTGCTACCAGAGTACACTTCCCGCGAAAAGCTCAAAGAACGTTTACTGCTTGCGATCACCCAGAGCGAAGGGTTTGGATTACGGTAGCTGAGCACTTCCTTGGCAACGATGAAATCGAACTGCTTGAAGAGGTTGCAATCAATCGAAACTCACTTCGAAATGTACGTGAGGAACACTTCAGTTGATGACAGGTACACTGAAAGGTATTCGATAACTTTGCTACCCTGATGCGAACTGAAGTCACTCCATAATACACTGTATTTCAACAGATCCTCCTCCGCCTTAGCAAACGTGCTTTGTTGATCGTGGCTGTTGTAGAAACTCGTGCTGTCGACACACTACCAACGTCCAAACTTCAATGAGCTGCTTGGTGCTTCATTCAGCTCTCTGACTGCAGCATGATCCAAAAGTCGTGAAAGTTACTCGAGAGCCTCTCAGTCATTGGCGCTCCTAGTTTGAAGAACCACCCAAGTAAAAGCGGAATGCAGCGTCGAAGACCATACAGCTTCCAGGGTATCGTGTTAAAAAGCGTGTCGGGTTGCCTATGCCAACTGGGTGCTAGTCGTCACTAGAATCGGCTGAGGCATGTGGGGCGTTGTGGTCGGAGCGCTTCTAGTGACAGCAGGAGTGGCGCTCGTCATCCACGGTTCGTACTCGCTCGATGCGCAGCGCGAACGCCATGAAGCACTGCTCTTCTCGAGTGTGTTGTCTTCGTTTATGTCCGGAGATACATTATCATCATCGTCCGCAGCTTCCGCCGTTTCGGCAACATCTACCGATGACCAGGCTGCAGCATTCCTGTCAAGCGCGACGTTCGGGTATGCAATGGATGCGCCTGTATACACCAGCTTCTATCTCCTGAATCTCACGAATGCCGAGGACGTGCTGAGTGGCGAAGCGCAGCCGCAGCTCCAACAAGTGGGTCCCATCACGTACGAGAAGAAGTCACGGAAGATCAATGTGCAGTTCGAGGCAAAGCCGTTCCAACTGACATCGTTGTCGTATGGGTATGTACGCTATCAAGTCCTGTCTAGCTACCATTTTGTCCCAGAGCACTCGAATGGCACGGAATCGGATCGGATCGTGACGGTGAACGCAACGTACGCTCGGCGATTGCAGAAATTGAGAAATCGTGGTTACTCGGAGCGACTGATGCTCGCAGAGTTTGCACAGCAGCATGTGCAGGAGTACACGCGGCATTTGCGACAGGAGTTCCTGGCAGATACAAAACTACGTGCGTGGTCTCATTTCTTGCCTGCGCTGATCCGGCATGTGCAACAGGAAGTGCTACCCGCTGTGGTTAAACGGCAGCAGCAACGAGTCGATGCATCGAGTATCCCAAGCAACCTTGTGCGTATGTACGCAGTAGCGCGCACCGAGATGATTCCACGAGTGCTTGGAGACATTTACAAAGACATCTCGGACCAATTCCTTCCCGAGATTATGCAGAATAATTTGGACAATGCGTTGCAGCAGGCACTCCCACGAGTGCTAGAGAACCTCTACACGCGTTTGCAGGTCGAGAGTGTTCCGTTTTTTCTGCAGAAGCAGCTTGCGAGTCAGCAAATGCGCCACGTACCGAGGACGCTCGCGTCGCTTGCCCTGAAGATCGACTCCATCGCGTTTCCGTATGTGTTGCAAGAAGTATACGACCGCGCGTGCCTCGAAGCTGTCCCGTCGATCCTGCGGGCGATCAAAACCGAAATCGTCGCGCAAGACATCGCGAACAATCGTGTTTCAGCCGACGTCGCGCAGCGCAACGTTATGGAGAACTGGAGAAGGCAAGGAGCCACGCCAACGAATTTCGACTCGTGGATAGATGACGCACCGACCGGGAAAGCTCGTGCCGGTTTCGAGCTTCTACCGTCCTCCTCCAGTCTTCAATTGAGTGTCGAGGCAGCCACACTCATCCTTGGCTCGAAGACGACCAACCAAACAGGGTTTGAGATGAATCCGTTGAGCGACCCGACTCGACAAGTGACCCAGGCGGTGCGAGAATTACTTTGGGATCGGACTAAGTCGGCGTCTTTCTTAGTGTCCACGCATCCGTCCGATACAGACTTGGGCTTTGGGATTTGGGTTCAAGGGATCCAGTCTTCGAACTTCGCTCGCATCGTCGACAAGATCAAGCAGCCTGCACTCACCGAGGCGAACAGTGCGGCGATCGCAGTTTGGGTGGAAAGCTGGGTCGTGAGCGAGTTGAACATTCTAAATGTCTACAACTGGTGGCGTCTCAGCACCTGTTGGCTGCGCAAGGAACTGAGTGCGACCACTCCAAGTTCGACCAGCTCGACGGGACAAAGTACGTGTGTCGAAGCGTACAAGGAGGTGGAATCGTCGTCGGTTGTCACGTCTACGGACTCACAATCTCCATACTTCACGTTCGAAAAGACCTACCATGTGACTGACGATAAGTGCGTCTGGGACGCTACAACAAAGACGTACACCCGCACGAGCTCCACCTACGACATCAAAGCCCAGGTATTCTCCTGTGATGCCATCTCAACGTCGCTGACGAACGATTTGGACGAATCGACGTTCGGCTTTGAGCTCATGCCTGCTGCAACAAGCGCATCCGATCGGATCTCACTTGCAGCAGCTTCTACTCTATGGAACCCTTTGAACTCCTTCTCGTTTCTTCACGAAGGCGGCTACAAGCAATGGTTCACTTTGGATTCCTCGGACTCGGTCAATTTGCTGCAAGCAATCAACGCTGAAATCGCTGCCGGATGCCTAACACTCAGTGGAGGTGGAGTTTGCTCAGGTATCTTCAATGAGACGCTTGCTGGTGTGAGCTGCGACGTACTCTCTCAGAGTCATTTTGAGGATATCCAGGCGTGGGTGCGATCACAAAGTTCCAGTGAGTGGATCCAGGATGCGCTCTTGAATCAGTGGCGCCGGGGTACAGCTGGAGAGCTCGAGATAGAGCCCTATCGAAGTGGAGATCAGCGTGGATGGGAACTGGCAACGGGGTGCTCCAGTCAGTGCACGCTAACGGAGGATAGCGGATTGGTTTATCAAGTTCCTCGTTCCGCGTTGAGTCTTTGGACTCCAGATCATCCGGCGACGTTCCTAACCTCGAAAGGGCATTCGATGTGGACTGCGCTCTCGAATGCAACGCGATTCGCTGATCCCATCGCCACGAAAGCCGCCAAGGGTGACATCATTGCAGCTTGCAAAGAAGCCAAGTGGGAAGATTGGATGCAACACGTTTTCGAATGGCTGGAGGCATGGAAGAGCAACGGGCACTTATTTCGAGATGTGCTGGGCCATTGGATGCACGCTCAGTGTCCAACGACTCCGCACCTTGTGAGTGTCATCCAGCGCCAGCCCGATGCTATCACAACGACAGCATCGTACCCGCCACCTGAAGCCCGTTATACTGTGACGTTAAAGAAAACCATCACCGACCTGCAACGCACGGCATCGCGTTCGACCGAGTACTTCCGCGCTGACATCGTCGAGACGAGCGCTCTCGTTCAGCCAACGAAGGTCGTGGAGGTCGAGGAAACGTGGATTACTTGCGAAGAGCTAGCTCCGACGAGCTTCAAGTAGACAGTGTCCTCCCAAAAAAGTCTCAAAGAGTTCCAGGCGTGCAATTTCTTGGATGTTCTCGCAAACACGACGCTCGAGGAACTAGCAGACTCTGGGTCCGTTTTCAAGCCATTGTCAGTGGCTCCAGTCGAGGCAACATTTGAGATGAACCGAAGCATGTCGACCGATATCTCGATCGAAATCGCCCAGCAAGGATCAGTCGACGTCGTTTGCGTTCACGAACCTGAGCGTGTTTCTAGAGAAATGGCACCCTGCGATGAACAATTTGGATCTCCTCGCAGCGATTCGCAGTGACCTCGTCGACGCCACACATGCCGTGTCAACGACCAGCGATTTGACGGCGGTGCAAGAGTATCTGACAATGTGGGAGTCGAGCTCCATCTCGACTCGTGGAGTCGGTATCGCATGGCTTTCACAGAACGCTAGCACTGCAATCGACCTCGATGCAGATACAGACGGAGTGCAAGGTGGCTTTGAGCTCTATCCTAGTGCCGGATGGCAGTCACTTGGCGGCGACAAACTTCCGTCTTTCGATCAGGGACAATATTTGTGGCGAGCTTCCAACGCGCTCTCGTTTCTTCATACGGACGACGACGCCAGAAGCGACGGTCTCCCCACTGGTTTCCATGCCTGGAAGGAAATCTACGAAGGCATGGATTGGAGCTCGGAGTAATTGGCCGACAAGTACCCACTGGAAGCAAAAGTGCACGTCAACACAACAATGCAGCACACGCTCTCGAAAGACCAGCGTGCGGTGCTGATGCGCGAGATGGAGAACGAGACGCAACTGACTGAATCGCAGCTGCGAGGAATCGCGAACTGGCTGATGAATTGGGCTGTGAGTGACGTCCTCCGCGACTACGTGTTGTATCAGTGGGCAGCTGGCGAGACACCGCGCGGCGAGAAAGATGTGAGTTTCAACGTTGCAGCTCAGCTCGAGCGTCTCTTTGGGTTTCGCTCGAGCCAGGGCAGTGTGCCGTCAGATCTATTCATCGCAGACTCGCCATTGCTTGCCAAGTTGACTAAGACATCCCAAAAGAACCTCTGGGATGTACAATCCGCTGGATCGCTTGTGAATCCAAATGCGCGCGTTATGTGGTGCACAATCGTGCCCAACGGCGACACGACTCGGTTCTGCCTGTATCTTTTAAACGAGTTTGGCGTCGTCTCGACGTCTGTGCTGGCGGCATTCAAAGCCGCAATTCAGTCCTCTGCACCACAGGGTATTATCACGAAAAACTCCAACCTGACCCAGATCTCGATCTCTTTTCTTCAGGCACGGCTTGGCATCGAAGAGAGCGACGTCATTCACGCGGTTGCATCGTGGTGGCGTCGGTTACCAGAGACTTCGCTGTTTTTCCAAGTGAATCAGCTTCAGACCTGGCGCACGAATCTCGGATCGATCTCAAGCGATCCGCTGCGTTTCGGGTACGACCTCGGGTTTGTCTTCCCAGTGAATCAATCAGTCGCGCGGGACGCGTCTCGAGTCGATTTGGTACCGAATTCTATCGTACTCGATGGAAAAAGCAGCGAACTCGGTGCATACGCTCAGTCCTTGGAGCTGCATTTGGTATTCTGGAATCCGTCCAATGCGGTATCCTTTCTTCACCCCGATGGCATCAAAAAGTGGCGTCAGTTTTTCCAGTATCGACTTGATGAAGCGGAGTTCCTGGAGTTTCTAACCAACTCACCGGACACCTCGGCTGCTGATACGATAGCATTCACGAGCATGGCGAAAGCTGATGTGTCGTGCACACTTCAGTCTCTGAGAAACTGGTTGGCATCGTGGTCGCAGCACCCATTTCTGCGTCAATTTGTCGAGTTTCTGTGGTTCCAGGGGCTGAAATCGACTTCGTCGTCATCCCTCTCATCGCCGTTCCTCAACGATACGAGCGAATTGCTCACGGCATTCCCATTGGATGCGACCCACAGAGACGCGCTTCCAATCATGCTGGACACGGACGAATCCTTGAGTCGTTGGGCAGATGTTAGTCAGATTCTTCTGGACTCGACCCAGTCGCTGGCTTTCGTCAACCCAGAAGAAGGCTTTCAGACGTGGAAGGCGCTGTTAGTCAACTGCTTTTCGTCGAATGAGACGTCGGGCGAATGCCAAAACAGCTCGTCCCATGCGCCTCAGGACTATCAAGCGCGCGTTTCGACGGCAGACGCTGCGATAGCGCTGCTCATGGAGTCGTTGTGGAGCCAAATCAGCAATGTTACAAAGCAGCGTGCCGCCGAGTCGAATGCACTTGATGCGATGATCCGTGGTCGCATCGTGCCATGGATGATTGGCTGGCTCGACCATCCACTGTTCGAGCGATTTGTGTTGCAGCGTGTCCAGGAAGTGGAGCCGTCGCTGGACGTCGAGGTTACGAGCTTCCACGATCTCGCAATGGTGCAGTTCGTGAATGCAAGCGTCACGCTCGCAAACTATTCCACGCATACTGTTCTCGAGGATAACAGTGACCTGGAAGATGGAGAAGTCGATGTTGGGTGGCCATCCGAACGGTTTCCACGTCAAGAGCTCGTGTTTAACGCCTCGCAACGACGACCCATTCGTCAGACGAGTTCATCCCTTCCTGACTTTGGAGAGCTCAAGTCCTTTTGTGAACTGTATGGCCAAGATGCCGCATTCGCATACGATGCAAGCAGCACTACGTGCAAGCTAAACCCCGACTACTCACTGTCAATCGAAGACGCAAACGCGCTCGTCGCTGCTTTCTCCGACAATACGCCGTGGGTATGGAGCGCATCCAATGACACAATGTCGTCGGTACCTCCAAACAGCACCCGAACGGCTCTGTTGCTTGATGCCTTCCTCGGTCAGCCATTTGACACAATGCGTGATTGCGAATTTGTTGTCGAGAACATTGCTAGTGCCTACGACTTGCCTGAAGACCAAACGAGCAGTCAAGCCTGCGTCCAAGACGCAACCAGCGGCGGCATCTACCTCGATCTACCGATGCTCGCGTCTGCAGGTTTCTCATCAAAGCCACGAGGGTTCCTCACGAATATTCAGGCTTATCTCCGGTATGCAGGCACAAAGTTTGGCTACGAACCGAGCGTGCTCGGCAGGTGGCGCGAACTTCAACGTGCGGACTTCAGATATTTCTGTTTTGAAATAAATACGCACCGAATCAAATGACCGGTTTGCGAACATTGCAACCAAGAACTGCACCATTGCAGCTAAACCGTTACACACAAAACAAGAAATGCACTTAACTGGTTAACATAACCGGCTGAGTGTTGCCACAACTCATCAGCGACCAATGCAAGAATGGATGCCAATGCCCATGATGCGCCGCCGGAGCGCGCTCCGCTCTCTTTGAACGCAACTCCCAGCACCAGTGCGCATGGCGGCGTACCGCCTGTAGTTAATACACAAGCGAGCAGTGCTGCAGATGGCGCCTTTGCGCCCTCGTTCCGTCCGTCGCAGTCGACGGCGTACGTGGCGATGCTGCCGTTCGCGTACACGACCAACGACGTCGCGCAGTTGTTTGCGCCGTTCGGGAAGCTCGCGCGCGTCACGGTGTTGCGCGACAAGCAGACTCGCCAGAGCCGCGGCGTCGCGTTCGTGCAGTTCGCGAAGCCCGAGGACTGCGCGCGCGCCGTGGAGAAGATGCACAACACGCAGCTCGAGGGACTCACACTCGCGTGCTCGCTGAGTCGCGACAACGGCCGCGCGCACGAGTTCGTCAAGAAGCGCAAGTACGCGCAGGTGAAGCGCTGCTTCGAGTGCGGTGATCATGGCCACTACTCGTACGACTGTCCACGCAACGTGCTCGGCGCACGCGAGAAGCCAATCGCCGCGACCGCCAAGCGCAAGCTGAAGAAGAAAAAGAAGTTCGACCCGAACGAGCGCGTGCACTACTTTAACGACGACGGCGTGACCAACCTGCTGTACGTATATAGCTGTCTGTGTATACTGTCATGTCGATTCACACGCGTTGTTTGTTATATCACAGCGCGCCGCCGCAGGATTCCGAGATGGACGTATCGATCTCGTTGCTGGCGCATCTGCCGCCAGCAGCTGCAGCGTCATTCCAGGAAGACAGTGCGCCTCCAGATGCTGCCGCTCCCACCAAGACAATTAAAGGACGCCGCATGCGGAAATCCGCGTCGTATTTCAGTGACGAGGACGCAAGCGACGACGACGAGTGAAGCTCTCCATTATGCACACAATAAATTATTCTCTGGCTTAATCTGTTTCTTCTTCTTTCGTTGGTTTCTGGGAAAATTAGGTGCATGGCACGCACACCCATGGATGTGGACGTCTATTGCTGTGACCTTCGCAATCTACTTGCGCTGTCGCTTCTGCGACCGGTTCTTCGAGTTGCCGCCACCGCCGCGCATGAGCCCCGTGTACTTGATCATGCGCGCCGCCATCTCCTCGGCCGACACTTCCTCCCGCAGTTCCTTCTCCTCCGATGCGGCAAAGCGCTGCTGGCGCGACACTTCTCGGTATTCATCCTATTGCATTGTTCCACATACAAAGTGAGTCAAAAGCAAAGGAAGCGCAATAGACAGTGAGAACGACAAAATACCTCGACAGCTTTGTTGAATCCGCCAAACGATCGGCGACCAAAGATCAGCGGCAACGACGGATCGCGCACATCGGGCGTACACACAATCGAAGCACCGCCGCCATTGTTCGCATCGTCGTCTTCTGGGCTGTCGACGATCCATGTGTCCTGCTTCTTCTGGATCTGCGCCGCGTTCTGCTTGCGCACCTCGGCCTGCTTCTTGCGTTGCATAAACTAAACAGCAGCACACACGTAGAGACAAACAACGCACTCCCTCTCAGCATCCCCCACATTAACAGCACGCGCTTGCTCGTGAAGACTGACCTTCATGGCGAGCGTCTTCTGGGAGAGCGCCGACTTGGACGTCGGGCGCTTGTTGTCGGCGCCGCCTGACGCTGCGGGCGCCGCATTCGCTGTCGCAGCGGCGGGCGTTTTCGATTCACCTGCTGGCTTGCTGCTCCCAGGCTTCCACATGCTCATTGTACACAGAGAGAGGCGTCACCGAGAGCGAAGATGACGGCGAGATGGATTGTAGCTCTTCGTGTGCTTTTGGAGCAAGCGAGTCGATTGGAGGTGCATCGGTCCCTAATTGTAGGTGTGACTACCAGGTAAAACAAGGGATACAGGAAACAGTCCTGCAAAATTATACGTGCAGTGAGCAAAAGCAATTATTGTGAATAAGCAGGACAACAAAAATTGATGAAATTGAATTGAAGGAAAGACAAAAAGTGTCGAATGCCACGCAAAAACTCAAAAATGTCAGCACTCACAGCAAAACTCAATCCGCCAGTTCCTCCCGAAGGCTCTCGGCGATCGAGTACAAATCCACCACCACGTATGGCTGGATAAAGGCGCGTGGGATCTCGCCATCTGGTGGGAGTCCCAGGAGCCGACGCGACTCCAACTCCACGAGCGTCGCTGGACCCACGATCCCGATCGGGTCCATCGGTGCAAATAGGACAAAGTTTGCATTGTCAGCCACCGAAAAGAGCTTGAACTCGCATCGCTCCAGCTGTAGAGTCAGGAAGATGCACAGAACGTACTCGACGCCTGGAAATTGCTTCCACTCGTTCGCTCGTTCCTCTAGCTGATACCAGCTTCGAGCCACGCCGACCTCGACCTTCAGCGTGTGGTACTCACCGGGAGTCACCCCAGCAGGAAGCTGAACGCCCGCACTTCGCATCGCTACGCTCGGTCCTCTCGGACCATAGCTACAGTCCGGTTCCAAGAGGCGATGAGTTCTCTCCACGTACGTTGATCGCTTGGGTTGTAGGTGTTCAAACCTTGTACCTGCGGCAGCCATAACCTCCTCATCCAGCAAAGCGCAGAACATTTGGTGGACCTCTGAGGAGGGTTCGACGATGTAGATCTTTCCGTCTCGCCAGCTCATACCCCGAGACTTGATCGCTTGGTTCTCCGACCTGACGTAGGTCTCCCACTCGTCGATCGAAGCCTCCCATACTTCAAAGCCTGGGTCCGAGTCCGCTCGCTCAGCTGAGTAGAGCGCGGCGTCGACGGCCAGGAAGTCGAGCCTTCGAAGATGCGCATTGATGCGTCGGACGGCCATCTCTCGTGCAGAGTAATGATGGATAAAGCAGTTGTGTGGTGAGGAACGGCCTGGTATGTTTCTCTCGTTTGGCTCGTCCCAGATGAAAGAAAGAGACTGAGTTTGGTGAACGCTTTGGATGCCCATGATGGCTTCTCATTACGTATTGAATCAATACTTCCTTCCACAATGCTGACTTTGTGCCACAATTATTGCTTTATTAGTCCAATATTGCCGTCCTATTGATCGAGATTATAGAGAAAACTGCGCACTACTTCTCCCATGTGCTTGGATGGCGCGCTTGCTCGTCCTGCCACTCCTTGCGGAACGTGTCGTAGCGATACAGACTCCTCTCCTTGCGCGCGATCTTGAGGTCCGTGGCGAGGACGTACCCTGGGTTCGCGAGCGCCACGTTGTGGCTCGTCGAGTGGATGGACGCGTGAGTTCGTAGCGATTTGTTCGCTAGCGCCTTTGCGGCCGCGGCTGACAGCGTTTTCGACTTGGCGAGCGCATCGTCGTAGAGCTGGACGGTGCACCAAACCACGACCATCGTGACGACGTTGCCGTATTTCTCATGCGACCTCACGCCCACGACACGAGCAGCTACGGTGTGTTCGCCTACGGGTTCCGAGCTTGCACCAGCAAGGCTGCGGGTGCTGACGCTCCCAGTCGAGTAGATCGACGAGTTCACGTTCGTACCTGTGCCTTTGCCTCGTGCCGACGAGTCTTCGTCGACGATTTTCCCCGATTCACTGTGGTAGATGCGCTCACTAAACAAGATTATATCTCCAAGCACGATGTCGCCGTCGTCGCAGCACTCGATCGTGAAATGATCAGCGGCGTTCGATGACCGCATGATGGCGCCAGTGGCACGCTCCTCATCCTTGCTCTGCGTACAAAACTGCGCTACAGTCGACTGGTCACTTCGGATACCCACGTGATTGAGCGCGAACATGCGGACGCGGTACACTGTGTTGGGCACCAAGTCGGAGACCGTCGTGATGGTTTCGCTGCCTTCGTACACTTTCATCCACTCGCCTCCACCCGTTGCCTTCACCGACGCTGATCCGCGTCGTAGCGACTCGCCATCGCCGCCACTAGCCAACGCCTCGATGAACTTGCACTCGACAATGTACTTGTACGCGCCGTTCACACCAGGGTACCAGCGAAGTTGCGCCATCGACGACGTGGGATGCGCGTCCCGTCTTCGTTTTCCAGTATGCTGCACTGGTTCATCACGGTCTGCGCCATGCGTAGCACCGCCGTTGTGATCTTGGGTTTGCCTGGCGCCAGACACTGGCCCTCACCTGCCTGGACAATGAGCTCGGCGACTGAGAGCATGGTCTGAGACGACTCGAGACGGTACGGACCCAGGACAGCAACCATCTTCTCCGTGATAGACCCCACAGTCGTGTTGACGCAGCGCTTACAGAGCGAACATTTCTTGGCTGGGCACTGGCATCGTGTTCGCTGCTTGGTGACCGAGTGCGACGCGTCGCGGCAGACTCCAGGGCAATCGCACTTGTCACTTTTCCCAGTCTTCAGAAGGCAATCCGTCGCTGCAAGGGAGACCGCGACATCAAGCCATTGCTCCTCTGAACCTGCGCGCTCCGTGTTCAACTTGAGCAGCGCAGCAGCGATGCGCTCGTACTTGTCTTTCCGTGCGACCCAGACATTAAACTCGAGTTTGTTGCCTCCAGGTTTCGATGATGTCGTTGCTGCAGTTTCTTTCACTGCGCCGCGTGAGGTTTGTGGTGGAATTGAAGACTTCGAGACCCGCTTTTTCGCATTGACACCAGCGTCGTTGTCATTGTCGTCGTCGAACGCATTGTTCTCGTACAGATCGTCGATGTCGTCTAGCACGGACGTCGACGGTCTCAGCGTGTGCTGTTTGGACCCGCGCGAAAATCGATCGGCCTCCAACGACATGGCTACTTCGCACAATGGCGCATGCTCTGCAGCTGGGGCTCAACTGGAAACAGACTTGAGCAATCTCGGAATCGAGCAAAACCAAAATAACTTCTCACCCAGGCATCTCGTAGTAGAAACCGACCGCAGCGTATCACGATAAACCGTGAAAAGAATACAAAACGGCCATATCCCCTGCAGCGCAACCTTGAACACCTGGCTTGGCCGCTTCAAATACTGCGAGTTCCTACGATAAGCCACACACAGATGCTGACGCAATGACTCGCCCTGCCAGAAAAAAAAAGAAGCAGTAATGGACCTCTTCGCTTCCACCAAACTTAACAAAACAACACACAAATACAGCACATCGGTACGCTTTCGAAAAGGCAAGTTGTACCCATTCTCCGTAAATATCAGAGCGTTATGCAGCAAAACTCTTGTCTCCCCATCGCTATCAGCGCAGTGCCGTCGGGACACCATCGTACACCAATCGCTTTAAAGGCAT
The DNA here is from genome assembly GCA_006386115.1 of Globisporangium splendens. Lineage (NCBI taxonomy): Eukaryota > Oomycota > Peronosporomycetes > Pythiales > Pythiaceae > Globisporangium > Globisporangium splendens. The sequence continues at coordinate 227,736 of VFIW01000032.1, forward strand.
CTACAAGGTCACACAGCACAAATAGATGAGAGTAAACAAGGTGAGGGAACATGTGTCGTGATGCTACTTCCCATCAAGGACAACGGCTCAACATGATAAATATGCCTACCAACAGGGATATCGACCCACGAGACTCCGTCTGGGGACCACAGATGGACTCGGCTCTCCCCCGAGCAAATCGCGAGGCGGCAGTTGACAGGATCCCATCGCAGATTGCGTACTGGCTGCATGAGTGATACGACCGAGTGCAGCGTCATGGTCTCCGTGTGCCAGATCCACACATTGTGCGGCATCTGGTCGCTTTTCGATGCGAGAAACGTTGCGTCCGCACTCCAGAGCACGCGACCAATGCCCATTTTTGGATTCTCTTTCCTACAACAATCACAACCCCAGAAGCACAAATCATCACCACTCCACAAGGAGTTCCCATCACGCGATAGTCATCATGACACGTACAATGGATCCGATGTGATCGTGAGCACGGAGAATGGTGGCTCACGCACGATAAAACAGATTTCACGGCTTTTGCGGCCGCCTGCGGCTTGCGCTGCTGCAGACGCCGCCAAGGACGAGTTCGACAGCAATGATGAGCTCGTGGGGAGACCAACCGGGATGCGCTTCCCCTGGGGTCGCTGTGTGATCGGAGCGCCAGCAAAATGCTCTTCGTACTCGACTGCTGCCTTGTTGACTCGCGTCAAAGTGACCGCGATAGTCTCGTGATCAAACTCGGCGATCGGTTGCCAGTTGAGATGGCTGAGCACACGCACGTGCTCGTCAAAGCTGCCCAGCGCGAGAAAGTGTCCCGAAGTCGACCACGCCATGGATTTGAGCCCCAGAGCGTGCTCGTATGCCTAAAGATCAGACAAAGAAGGCAAGTCAGAGATAATCTAAAAGCCATTGTGTCGATCATGCACCACTTGAGTACCTGGTACTTGGCTAACAGCGTTCCATCCATAGCGTAAAGCAGGACACGAAACTCCAAATGACTGTCACGGACAGCAATCGTTCTGTTTGCGTGTTTGTAAGAGCAAAATCAAAGCCACACACTCAGATCAATGAGCCAAAAAAACAAGCGCAGGCTGAAGATAGTGCTTACGCATTGTCTGGAGACCACAGGATTTCGACGCAGTCGTAGCTCTCGAGCGCAAAATGGGCCACGAGTTCCCAGGACGCGCAGTCGTACATTCCAATGAAATCCTACAACAAGAATACAAATCATAGAGACCACGTGTCATGGTGAGATCCTCCCATTCACACAATAGGCAAGGATTACTAGCTCCAAAAGCCTACTTTGCAGTCGTGTCGCTCAGCGACAGCGAGGAAATTGCCTGCGGGGCTGAATGTGAGTCCGTCGGCGCCGAGCTTCGGGCTGCGGATGACGTACTTGGCGCCGTCCACGAGCGACCACACGGTCGCGTGCAGCTGGAAGTCCGACACGGTGATAAAGTGGCGCGAATCAGGTGCCCACTTGCCGTAGACCTACATTTTCAAATACAACATTGATTAATAGACCCACACAAGCCCTATGAATGTCTTCAAGGCAGTCCATAAAGTAACCAACGCATCGTACCATGCCAGCGAGCCCTTCGTTGATCTTACAGGTGAACGACGAGTCCTTGACCGACCAAATCTACACATTTTAAGGAGCAAAGAGCGTCAGTATCCCCAATGCAGAGCGCGTTGGTGTACACTACATGATGCACGGCAATGTAGACACATGCTCGCACCTGGACCACGGCTCGCTTGTACATGGCTGTCGCGACCAATTGCGAATCGTCCGACCACGCAACAGCCTGGTTCAACAGAGACAGAAGGCGCATGTGGGTGAGTTATCCATAAACAAGCGCAATAGAAAGAGAGAGCATTGCGGTACCTGGATGATGTCGACAGCCGCGTACTGCTGTACGATCTGCAGCGTGTGCGTCTCGCGCAGCGTCACGCGGTTGTTGTGCGTGGCGGCCACGTAGCTCCCGCACGGCGAGTAGTGCACGAGACCATTTGTCGCCTTCAGCAGCGCCGAGATCTCCGCCTCCGGAGCATCCGCTGCAGCAACATCACGAGGCGCAGCAAGCGGTTGTGGATGCGGTGAAGACGACGAGTTTGCCGCTGCCACACGGCGCATGGCGCCATTCGACGCAGCGCCATTGCTCATTCGCGCATTGTTCATCCCAGCTTTAGATTTGGATCAGTTGCGTGCCGATTTTACCTGTTTACACTATTTATGGAATGCCTCTTGTACTCGTTGCTTATCATCAATCGAATATTTTGCTGAGTGTCTTCTATTACTCCAATCATGATTACAAAATTGTACGATCCATATTACATATATCAAATATTCAGCACATCGTTATTGACAAGGATTTTGGAAATGTGGTATCTTACAACCTGTTGTCCAAACTCAGTCTCTTTCTTTCATCTGGGACGAGCCAAACGAGAGAAACATACCAGGCCGTTCCTCACCACACAACTGCTTTATCCATCATTACTCTGCACGAGAGATGGCCGTCCGACGCATCAATGCGCATCTTCGAAGGCTCGACTTCCTGGCCGTCGACGCCGCGCTCTACTCAGCTGAGCGAGCGGACTCGGACCCAGGCTTTGAAGTATGGGAGGCTTCGATCGACGAGTGGGAGACCTACGTCAGGTCGGAGAACCAAGTGATCAAGTCTCGGGGTATGAGCTGGCGAGACGGAAAGATCTACATCGTCGAACCCTCCTCAGAGGTCCACCAAATGTTCTGCGCTTTGCTGGATGAGGAGGTTATGGCTGCCGCAGGTACAAGGTTTGAACACCTACAACCCAAGCGATCAACGTACGTGGAGAGAACTCATCGCCTCTTGGAACCGGACTGTAGCTATGGTCCGAGAGGACCGAGCGTAGCGATGCGAAGTGCGGGCGTTCAGCTTCCTGCTGGGGTGGCTCCCGGTGAGTACCACACGCTGAAGGTCGAGGTCGGCGTGGCTCGAAGCTGGTATCAGCTAGAGGAACGAGCGAACGAGTGGAAGCAATTTCCAGGCGTCGAGTACGTTCTGTGCATCTTCCTGACTCTACAGCTGGAGCGATGCGAGTTCAAGCTCTTTTCGGTGGCTGACAATGCAAACTTTGTCCTATTTGCACCGATGGACCCGATCGGGATCGTGGGTCCAGCGACGCTCGTGGAGTTGGAGTCGCGTCGGCTCCTGGGACTCCCACCAGATGGCGAGATCCCACGCGCCTTTATCCAGCCATACGTGGTGGTGGATTTGTACTCGATCGTCGAGAGCCTTCGGGAGGAACTGGCGACCTACTTTCGCTACAAGCGTTGGCATGTTGTCACGGCATTTGTGCGTCCCAAGTTTTCATACGATACGGTTGACTTTCTGTTTAATTGTTCGCTCAACTCTGACAATGATAATTGTCAATCATTTGATGATATAGAGGGTTAGGCGTATCTATTGAGTTCAAATCAACGTGTGAAACACTGCTGACTCAGCAGACATTTTGTTGATCTAACAATGGTATTTTTCATGGTTTTCATAATCCATGTAGAGCATGCAATTGAAAATACAAGGATCGCTGATCCATTTGTGTGCTGCCTCAGCTTTTCTACGAGCTCGCTGTTCGAGGAGCGTGCTTCCGTGGGTTCCGCTTCCGATGCGTCGGTTGGTACACGACTTCGCCATCCTTGGAGCCGTCCAAGGTGGTTGTAGTCGTCGTGGTGTACTTTGGTCCTTCCCAGTAGATCTTGTCGCACTTGATGCACATCCAAAAGTTCGTGACTGTCTTCAGCACTTTGGCCTGAATGACTTCGTGTGTCTGCGTGCGCACATACTCGACGTCGATGGTCGCGAACTCGGTCGAATTGCAGCGCGCGCAGCGAGATTTGCTGCCTTTCTTCCGTGCGTAGAGGCCAAACTGGGTCTTGATTTCGCGAAACTGCTTGTAGCAGACGTCACTTGAGAGAACAAAGCATGCGCCAGCATCACGACGAGACGCGAGTTGCGCATCACGCGTGATCACAATCCGCTGCTCTTGACTTGCAAATGCAAGCAACCGAGCGCGGTGGCTTTGGCTTTTAGCTGTAGAAGTAGTAGCCGCATCTGCCGTGTCGTCATCCTGCATATCCGGACACCATGTGACAACGTCGACACCGATCACTCGCAGCCATCGAGCGACTTGAGACACCATCGTATCTGCTACGAATCGATACTCGGTCACCGCAGCGACTTGGGATTCCTCGTTCGTGTCACTCGCAAGCGCTGTCTGCTCGCTCATGTGTTGTGGAACTGCAGGATTCGAATCCGTCTCCTTGCGCAACGAGATGTTTCCTACTCGTTCCGTTTCAGTGAGGCTGAAAAATGCCGCAGAAGAAACCCACACGAACGATTCGCGGGATCCACCGCCACCCAGCAAGTACTTTGCATTCTTCAAGGAAAAGTCAACGTAGATTGGGATTTCTCTCTGGCCTTGCGTGCCGTCTTCTTGTAAGTTTTCGCCATGAGCCTGCCGCCGATGGCCAAATGGAGGCACCGTGCCAGGCAGAAAACCAAATGTGTCAACACACTCGACGGCAGTCGCCAGTTTGACTTTGCGCCGTTTCACGCCACAGAAAAGCGCGAGTTGCGCCGTGTCAAGCTTCCGAGTCGCATCGATGCATGCCACACACGGCATCCCTGCATAAACGATAGCAACGATCAGCTAACTTCTGGTAACTTGATGAGAAAGAGTGAGCCACGCAGAGAAATGCACGCACCATTCGCAAAGAAGCAGATACTGTTGATGTGCATAAACTCTTGCGATTTGTGCATCCGCAGCGCATCAGCGAGCACTTCTTGGACAGTCTTGGAGGGAAGGAACTTGATTTCCATGTCGAGATCGGACGTATCCACTTCTTCCTGATTGGCTTTTTCTAAGAAGGCTGCTTTCTTTTCATTCCAGAATTGCGCAATATCCAGTGGCGTCAGCGAATGTGACGCCGCACCCTTTTGTTGGTTAAGCTGCTCACGCCATTCGCGAGTGTAATCGTGTCGCCATTGAGTCGCAGTTGTCACGGCTTCCCCGGATAGCGCCGATGGAGTGTCCAAAGCGACGATGGACTCATGCAAAGGACTGCACGATGATAAATTGGTCTCAGTCTGTGCGGACCCATCCATCGTGTCAGCAGCTCTAAAAACGTTGAATAGAGCAGAGGGAGGATGAGTATCAATACGAGGTTGATTGCGAGCTCGGCTCATACAAAGGGACGTACAATTTGCGCATGATCTGGACGAGGCAGTGGGCATCCAGTGCTGCATATTGCACTTGCCCCAGAGACAGCGGACGATCTTCCCAGTTGGACACTTGCATTCGCTACACAAACACAACAGGATCATGAGCAGATTGGGATGGACCACTACAAGGAATACACAAATTTGTACGCGAGCAGACTTACTTTATCCAATGGCTTCCCCAGAATCTGTGTTGTCGCACTCGATAGACTGCCGCCAGCGGACGCGCCATACACCGCTTGGACCAGGGCATTAAGCTACAGTGATTCGACATCAAGACATCGAAAGTAGTGACCACACGTCAGCTCATTCTGCATGCAAGTCAATATATGCTCAGTATATAAAGTACCTCAACGAATGGTGCCACTTGAAAGAAAGCTGCTCGCTCTGGAAACGTTTGGTGAAGCACTGCATATTCAGTCACAGGACATAGACACACATGTAAGCATGCACACGCTTATTCGTAGCTGGCTTCAGTAGAATAACGCATGGCTCGAACCTTTCATGTCAGACTCAAACCCAAAGCCGACCTTCAGGTACCGCTTCGAGGTAAACAGGCGGAGCAAGAATGCATCAAAGAGGAACGCATTGTCCTAATTGTAGTTGGCATCGTATCCGCATGAGAAAAGAATCATCATCAGCTGACTCATCGCACCGATCTCTCGGTGTCAACAGTATGACCTTGCAAAATCTACGTACATGTAGCGTCAGTAGATCGATGATGAACACTCGAGTTGAAGTTGCAATCTGGAGGATGCTGGCAATGGCCCCACTGGAAGAGATTCTGGACGTCGTTGGCTTCCACTCGACATCCAGACCCACGACGTGATTCAGCGTGAATGAAGTTGCTGCATCTCCTCCGTCGACAGCAGCTCTACCTTTGTTTTCTTCATCCCCGAAGAAATGATTCATTGCGTCTCGAATATGCTGCTCCCCATCGCAGAACGCTACGATGGATTTGTTACCTTCCCGGGGGAGCTGCAAGAACTGGGAAGCCGGGACATGACTGCCATTCGTGGACGGCGTCTGTGATGCGAGATGTGCGATATTGGGCTCGAAATCCGTGATTCCAAGACGGCTCGCAAGGGATCTGGCGAGTGCGATCTCGCCAGCAGTCACGGCATGATCGAAGAGGGTTCTCTGGAGCGCTGCATCATTGCCAACGAAAGAAAGCGCTAGTTGCCACCGCTGCTTCTCGATCAGCTTGAGGAGTCCATCACGACTGTAAACCATTTCTGCGCATGTGTCAGATTGTGAGTAAAAGCGAAGGATAAAATGACAGCAAAACTGCGGAGCAACTATCAAGAAACACGTACCTAGGTCTGGGTAGTCTTGCGACAGATTGAATGCCTCAACCAGCCGATGCGCCTAGCAAGTGAATAAATTACAACCTGATTAACTTTCCACATCACGTCCGCGCTTCGAGCAACACTCTCAGCATTTTGTACCCGCTTGAACTCACGAAAAGTGATCGCTTCGTCAATCAGCAACTTTGCCAGTGCTGCAATAAGAGAGAGGAGCATATTAGACTATTGCTTGAACAAGTTCCTCCATTGCGCATGCCCCGCACTGTTGACGTACTCGTTTCATTTGGTCGCTCGCAATTCCGCACCAGTAGCTCTGCAGAGGCCCAGTCCTTCGCTTGAGTCATCGACTTGACTATGTCCTCAAATGGCCATGCCACATGACGAAAGAGAGTGCAAAGTTTGACTGCAGAAGAGTAGCTCTTTGTGCGCACATGGCGATCGCAGGCGGCCAGCACGAGCGCCGCATCGAAATGGGTGAGTTGGAATAGATCGAGGATCTCAACGAGCAGCTTTTGATCCTACATTCGCATCGAGATATGTTAGAAAGTCAGTTGACAAATAAGGGGAGGGCCGAAGATGGGAGAGAGACACACACACACAAACGTACTACGGCCTCAGGAATCTCAAGTCCGCGTTGGCAAAACGCTGTCAGCGTTGTATTTGATTTCGCTTTCACAATCGCACTCGACGCGGCTCGATCTTCTCCACCAACGTCTCCACTCTCTTGCTGATTCGCGAACTTCTTGAGCGCGCTCAGGACCACAAACGCCAGTGGTGTATACGGCTGCGCACGTTTCTTCTTCGGCTTTTTGGCGTGTTGCTTTGCGGAGCCGTTCTGTGCAGCGCTACCACTCCTGCCATCATGTCCAGCAGCTGCGGCTGACGACGGTGGCGATTCCTGCGCCAAGAGCAGCACCACGTCCACCATGAACGTCCAAAGCAACTGCGCCGCATCATCTCCTTCACAGCCTTCATCATGACGTTGACTGAGCGTGTCAAACACGCGTGTTAATACTGCCTCGAGCTCTTGGAACTTGCCCATGGGTGCACCTCGTTGGGTCGTCGGTGCGTAGAACGCGGCGTGGATGGTGTCGGCCCATCGCTGCGCAGCCGCCACGTGGTCGCCATCATGCCACGAGCCAAAGTACAGCGCCAGTGCGTCATGCAGACGCTCTGCCGGAGCGCCGTCAGCGCTGTGTGTGGCGTCCATTTGCTTCGTGTGCGTGCGGCGAATTTCAGGAAATGGCGCATTGGTGTTGCCGATTTTTCGTTTTCAACCCATTGGTATGACACGCAGACCTCTTAAGTACGCTTTTTTTTTCGGTAAGTACGCCCACATTTGTTCACTTGGAGCTGGACGTACAGAATGCATAGCATAAAGTACGACCACTAAGTTCGCGTACTTTGTGCTGCATTGAGCTGTTCATTCGGCAAACAGCAGAAAGCTCCAGGATGGCGACGCTCTCGAGCGCGCTCTCCGCGGCGTTCGATGCGCGCCATAGACAGCAGCATGGGTGCAACAACGGCATTGCGAGTGCTGAAGGAGACGCAGAGGGTGCAGCAGCGCAGCAGTGGGCGAGCGCCATCCACGCCGCATTCTACGCGCCGACGCCGCGCGGTGCAGCATCGAGCAACAAGTTTTTGGAGCTCGAGGCTACATTAGCGCAAGTATTCGCTGCACTCAGTCAGCCAGAGCAGCAAAGTGGTGATGCGGATGAGTTCTGGTCGTTTGCCGTGCGTGTGGTGCTGCTCTTGTGCCGTGAATCATCGGTTCCCAGCATCCCCAGCGACGGTGATGGGGACAATGGTGTCGTCACTGACAGTGCAACTGAGGCTGGGATGGAACTGCAAGTTGAAGCCCGAGACGTCACTGACGCTGACACTGCGATATCTTTGTCTCATCCCACGGTTGTTGCACGGAAAAGTGTCAAGGCGACCAAGAACAAGAAAAATAAGGCGAATGCGCAGCCCAATACGCCGTTGGCGTTCATCGTGGTCAACGCGTTGAAGAAGCTCACCGAGAGCGGCGAGGATGAAGACTCTGAGGGATATGCAGCAAAGAAGCGCTGCCGGTTTCAAGGCGAGACCAATGCTGCGCTGATTGCACGCTGCGTTCAAGGACTCGAAGATCCACAGGCGATGGTACTGTGCATATTGGAGCAAGTGATGAAGCATTGAACTCAGGCTGACGCGGTGAAAATCTCCCGTTGATTTGTGGATAGGATCAAAAATTGCTTGTCGAGGTGCTGGACCTGTTCGGCATGACCCATTTTGAGGCATCCAAAGTGCAACGCGCGGCTTCGAACTTGCTTGCTACGAAAAACAACTCGGCACTGATCAAGCTCCTGATGACGTTCCAGCATGTCGTAGATTGGGATTTCGCGACCATCGTCAAGTCCATGGCTGCCTCAAAGGACTGGGCCTCGGCCGAGCTTCTAATTCGGATGTTTGAGAAAGACCAAGGCGGCAAAAGTATGTTGGATGCTTGACATCTTTTTCATGTTTGTGTGTGTGTTTTGAGATTGAGAAACGTTTTTGTGGTGTAGAGTTGTCCAAGATGCTCGTCGAGGAGGCAATCGCAATGCACGAATTCAAGCGAGTGAGTCCATGTTGATTTTGGCAGCAATGAGAACGTAAAGTAAATAACCTGCGATGCTAAAAGCTGCTGCCTGCTCGTGCTCTAGGCCAATCGATTGGTGTACAACCTTGGTTTGCAGCAAGAATTCCCAGATATCGGTACGAGCAGTGGGACTCTCAAAGCTGTTATGAGGTACTTGATACCGCTGTCACCGCAATGCTCACCTCACTTTCCGATCGCGATGGTTCCATTAATTTGTGCCTTTACGCAGATACGATGTACAATCGCTATGGCTTGATGAAGCTCATTGAGAAGCAGCGATGGCAGATTGCGATTTCGTATGTCGGGAGCGACGCTACCCTCCAGAAACTGCTTTTCGATCACATGGTTGCTGCCGGCGAGATTCAGCATGCAAAGCTACTAGCTCAGCGTCTTGGTCTCACGGGTTTCCAGCCTGATATTGCGCAGATCGTGTCTCAAGCAGCCTCGTGGACGATCCATGGGATTTCGCAATCCGTGCATGCTGCTGCTCTCCACGGCTTCTTAGAACTGCCACTGGACAGCGAATGCATCACGTTTTGTGACCAAGAAGCGCACATTCGTGACGCAATGACGCACTTTTTTGATGGAGAGGATGAAGAAGAAGGCTCTCGTGGTGATGGCAATGACAACTTTGGCTTGAATCAAGTGGTCGGGCTGGATGTTGAGTGGAAACCCACGACGTCCAAAATCGCTGCTGCTACGGGAGCGATCACGACCACAGCGATCGCGAGCATTTTGCAAATCGCGTCGTCGTCACGAGTGTTCATCATCGATCTTCTGGCGCTGCACGTACGTTGTTGTTGCGAAGCGTTGGGTCTATCCGGGTATATTTTACCGTTGTTTGCTTCCTGTGGTGTGCTCTGCTCAGGACAATGCGTATCTGTTCGAAGTCTTCCTACGTCGACTTCTCTCGGCGACGCACTTGTTGAAAGTTGGCTTTGGCTTTGACTCAGATCTCAAAGGTACGCTTCGTGCCCCCTCTTCTTGCAATAAAGATGTCAACTGACTCAGCGTTGTGCTGGGAACGTAAATGTAAATTGTATGTAGTTCTCCACCAGACATTCCCCGAGCGCTCGGTGTTTTCAACCCCCGTCGCTCCATTTCTGGAGGTACTGTCGACTTTGTTCGTTGAGGAGGTTCAGTATTGCAAACACACGCGTACTAACTACTCTCCTATTCTCCTCTGCAGTTGAGCACCGTGATCCTCAAATCGTTTGGTGCATCGGTTGGCAACAGTCTCTCGAACGCCACCAGCCGAATACTGGGCAAACCCTTGGACAAGGTAAGGAATCGTCCAACAGCAATGTGGTTTTCCACCAAACTCACCAGCATACAATACTGTTATTCTGTCTGACGATGCTTGATAGAAAATGCAAATGTCCAACTGGGACGATCGTCCACTCTCTCCAAGCCAAGTCCAATATGCCGCGTTGGATGCGTTCTGCCTGGTCCAGATCATGGACAAAATGTACGTGGCAGAGGTTGCGTTTTGCATTCATCGTGAGGGCTCATCCTTCGTTATTATTTGTGTTGCAGCTTTACCACCACAATCGATCTTGCTGACGAGCGGGCGGAGCACAAGCCTTCCTTGACGTGGCAAGACGTGCGTCAGTACGTCGGACAGCTCACTCTCTCGACTCCGCTCGATGATACAGCAGCAACGGATGCGTTGCAATTGCGCCACACATATCAAGGGATATGGTCGCGAAAGGCGCGCCGTGAAGACGCATCCAGCGGACTTGACGAGCTGCTCACACCGCAGGATATCATGCGATACTGGAGCGAGCACACCGCAGCGCTCACACACGAGCAGCAGAATGGTACCGCCGTTGCCGCAGGACCTGATGCAGAAATGGACACCGAGATCAGATTCTTGCCGGCAAAGAGCATCAAGGAGCTGCTCGAGCAGCCTCTGGATCCGAAAATGCCGCGCAACTTCATGGCCATCAATAGCATTTGCTTCTTCGCCGATGGTACGTGTTCTCAGCGTAAAAATTTCCTTTATCATTCTGGGTATGCCAAGCAACCATCCCACTCTGTATTGCGGCTCGAATTGTTGTTTCTTTTGGTGTTCTGGCTGACTGGATATAGAGTTCCCGTGTGTGGCGTGCATTGATGCAAACTGTAAACTGGATACGTCCCAGGTTGCTGTGTTTGCGGGCGTCAGTCGACGAAAGATCAAGCTCGCGACATCGCTCGAGTGCCAAGAAGTGTTTGGGTACGCGCCAGGCACGGTGCCACCGTTTGGCCATCGAGAAGTCGTGGACGCCGTCTCCGGTGGGAAACGGATGCCGCGAGTGTACGCAGATCAGTCACTCCAAAACGTGGACTACCTGGTGGGTGGTGGTGGATCTCACGACTCGCTGCTGTGGATCTCTTCGAAAGCGTTTTTCACGATCATCGACATTGATGCCATTGGCGAGTTTCAACGTGGCGGCTCCGCAATTACCGCCGCACAGCATGCGCGTGCTGACCTTACCGAGGATGATGCGGAACCACACGAAGTGGACATCAAGGAGCTCGAGATGAAGTTTCTCGCCGACTCGATGGTCGCGCGCGTCGGCAAGTGGCTGCGCACGATCGGCATCGACGTGGTCATCTGGGATCCGTATGCAGTGCCAAAGAAAACCGCGAGCCAAGACCACAAGAGCTCGTTGCTGGCGCTCGCTGCACGGGAACAGCGCATTCTGCTGACGCGAGACAAGAAACTCGCCGACCGACGCGATGCCGGCGCATGCTTTGTGGTCTCGAGCGACGATCCGTACCAGCAATTCCAAGAAATCAAAGCGCACTTCGCGCTGCGGCTGAAAAAAGACGAGATGATGTCGCGCTGCGCGCGCTGCAACGCGAAAGATTTGAAGGTCGTCGACACCGAGTACGTGCGCAGCCAGACCGAGGATGTTGTGCACGCCAACGTGTTGGCCGTCGTGACTGAGTTCTGGGTCTGCCAGCAGTGCCACAAGGTGTTCTGGGAAGGCCCGAAGTTCAGCTCCGCGTACGACAACTTGATGCGCATGTTTGATCAAGAGCAGATCATTGAGTCCGAGAATGGCTACCACCGCGATCGCTCGAAAGACGGCGAGGAGTAAACCAACACTTTCGGGCGGTTGCTGTACATAACTTCCAAATCATAGACGACTTGAGAGAGCCATTTGCTGCGAAGTCAACATACATCAAGCGCCGTTGACTTAGCAGACTCACCTACCCTTCCCGCTGAGAATTATTTCATTTCACCACAATTATTACTTGTGATTCACAGTTGTTTTCACAATCCACACTGTCCACACTTTCATTTTTTTGCTGGTTTTCGCTTTCTTCCACGTGTCACTTGCGCGATTATCCTACCAACGTGTCGTAGCGATGCCGACCTGTCTCGTTTGCAGCGCTGGGTTTGGTATGAGGACGCAGCCTGAGTTCTCCAGTGCGGTGATGTCGCTCGTTGAGTGGATCAACGCATGCGAAGGATTGTTTTCTACTGTTTCTGTCGGAAGCGGGTTGCGACATAACGCGTGAAACGCTTCGCGTTCATTCCAGAGCGATGGCATTGCGTACTCGAGAGGCAGCCCAGCGCGTGACCCAGCTTGATAATCACCAAAATTGAGAAGACGAGACAAGAAACCTTGGCTGCTCAAAAGGGGCTGAATGGGAGTCTGTCCCCCAGAGTCCACGGATCACTGCCTCCTTCTCCATTGCACATTGTTCCGAGCTCTCACGAGATGACGAAAATGAGGTCGTGCGGAGCAACAAGCTCGTCTGGAGGTGGGTTCGTAAACACATACGAAGGCGACAGATGCGAGCTCCCGCCGCGGTAGATTCCGAGCGCCATTGTGTTCTATCAGCACCGACAGACGACAAACAACGCACAGCATACACATGTCATTGAACGAGTACGAGAAATCAAGAAACAAGCAAGTGTGTGTGTATGGCCAGGAGTACCTCTTCTCGTAATAGGTCTTCAACCAGGAGCGCGTACGGTCGAAAATGGAACCTTGGCGGAGCGGGGATCTGCGAGAGGCGATGTGCCGTCTCCGAGTCATCGTCTGAGAGCGGATTGCGGCTGCTCTTGCTGTTGTTCTTGCCGGCGACGACCAACTGCGTGACCATGTCGATGAGCAGTGGGTTCTGTGAGCACGCACCCAGGAGCGCGTCCATAGTGTTAGTGAAGTAGATGTGACCTGACGCATACAGCAGCGAGAAAAAGCATTTGTCGATGCATTTCGTGTCTTTCAGGAGCTCCCGTTCCCGAAATTCGTTCTCGAGCGCGTGCGCATCGTACAGCGAGCCCCATAGTCGATGAGGAACTTGGCGTTGCTCAGTCGGATCATCTCTGCCACGATGAATGGCATCGGTCTCGAGTTCACCGTCGTGGAACGTCGCTGTTGATGCTGCTGCTGGCCACCACTCTGGTGCTGTTGGCGCGCTTCGCTGATGAACCGATGCGTCGTGATCGCGTCGACATCGGCCATGTTGTCGTCCATTTGCTCGGACACGTGATCGGTCTCATCGTCCTCACCGTCACTCTCGATCGCGCAGTACGACATGATCAGGATGCTGCGGGTGTACCGCATGCGCGCGTCGTCAAAGACCTGCATGCTCACGGGTGAGCCACGCACAAAGTACAGCGCCTTATGACGCGCGTACACTTGCAGTTCCTGGTCCGTCAACGCACGCGGCGTGACAAACACGACCGGTGCACGCCGCGGCTCACCGTCGTCGCTCAGGTTGGCAAGAAACTCCGGGTAGTCGCTCGGCATACCGCACACGACGAAATGGTCGGCGAGGTCTCGTGGCGGCGGCACGCGGCGGAACGACCGCGCCATCGAGACGCGTCGCAAGCGCGCCATCGCCTTGCTGTTGGAGATGCGCCGCTGGATCACTGGCGCCTCGACGATAAAGTCGTCCTCTGGTGCGACCTCGATTTGTTGTTCAACTGATGGTTTTTCCACACGGCCATTGCTGTTCGTCGTCGTATGGTGAAGCTCGCTGGCGCTAGCATCACGTCCATGGCTGCCATTGGCGCGGACAACACTGCTACCACTACTTCTCCTTCTCGCCGTCTCGCTATCGATCGCGACGCTGTCGGGGGAAACTGCCGATTTTCGGGCGCTGCTACTGTTGCGATGGGTACGTGGTGGCTCCTGTGCTTCTTCTGCCCCCGCTGTTATCCTATCGTTGCGGTGATGGCTTAGCTCAGCGTCAATACCCGAATACACTTTCCCTCCTCCTGCTGCAGCACCTCGTGGGCTCGCGGGAATGGACCGCGATGTGCGTGGCGTCCGAGGTGGCGGCGCAGCGTACGGACTCGTGGCTTTCTTCATCAGCTCGGCAGGTGAAAGCGCGACCACCGGGCGTACGCGGACCGTGGCTGTTCTGGTTTCGTCCCGCTCTGTGGGGAGCAGGTTCTCGTCGTCCTCGGTCGCACTCGCTCCGTGCTCAAGCAGCGCCAAGAAGCGGACGATGCTCACGCGCTTTTCAGGCTTGCATCTTGGCGAAACTAGGGTCGCCAAGACACCCACACCATCATGGTCGCGCATCGACTTGGCATCACCGTAGTCTTCGTCGCTCTGAAGCGGCGTGATCTTGTCGTTTTTCGAGTTCTGCCGCCCGATGCTTCGAAGCGAGCGCACTGAGCGCGTGCTGCTGCGTAATCCACGCGCAGAACGAGTCGAAGCCCGGTTGTCGTCCACGAATGCGACCGACATGCTACGAAACGGGAGTTTGCCCTCCATGGTAGTGATGAGCCCAGCCATGCTGCCTCTCGTGGCTTCGTCATCTGGGTTGTGACCGTCAGGGAGCAAATCGGTGTGGCGTTGAAGCACACTCGGTGTCAGTTTCTCGATCTTGAGTGCAATATCCTTTGCTTGGCTCAGAATGAGGATGCTCTGGAAGTTCACGTCCGCGAGCGCCTTGTCGACAGGGAAGACCACCGCAGTCTCCTCGATCGAGCGAAGCCCGATGATCGGCACTTTAAACTCGCGGTAAATGAGGGTCGCAAGCGCTTTGAACGTGCCCAGCGTATCGAGAAATCGCGGCAACCCAGTCTCGTAGACCCGATACGAGCATCCGCTGAGGTAGTTCGCGAGCCAGAACCCGCTCGTGTCTCTTTCAGAGTGAGCGCCAAACCGCTGCACGAGGTTCGCGAGAAACGTGTTGAAGCCCTTGATCCAGAGGCTCTTGGCGACCATCGCGAGCCGCAGTTGCTCGAGACACACGACGGACGACGCGCCGGAGATGTTGACATGCCGGACATTGTCGAACTTCGAAACCTGCACATACAACGGCGCTATCCATTCGCATTTCCGTTTCCTTTAGTATGTTTATGTCCCAGGGAGGCTATTGAGGCAGAACTAGGCACTTTACCATGGCGATTGGTTTTACGCACCGAGCACGTGAGCAAATTCGCGGCCGTGTCGTTCTGGTCGAGCGTCTCGCTGTGTTTCTTGACCATGACGAAGCAATACGCCGCGGTCGGGGCTGCGGCGCGTTGCAGATCTGCAGCGACCATGGCCGAGCCCTGCAAGTACACGACGCGCTGCTCGTATTCGCGCTGGATGAGGATGCGTCACAGCGTCGTGGACGGCAACGTCGGTGACAGGATGATCACGCGCTTGCGGTTTCCGCGCTCACTCTCGGTGTGCAGCCAGTTGTGCAGAAAGAACCGCAGCGCACCGTTCTCGATTTCGCCGCAGAGCAGGATATGCTGGATGCTCTTGTCGGGTTCGTACTTCTTGTCAAACGCCGTCTGCAGAGAAGGTTGTCCCGTGAACAATCTGGTGCTTGTACACGACATTGACAGCGTATATGACCTAGGTGAAGCAAGGAACGTACCTCGCGGCTCAGGATGTCCGTGTACTCGCCGAGTTGCGTCGAGATCGCGGCGCCGGCGATGACTATCAGCAAGATGTCCATCATCTTACCGCTTTTCGTCAGCGGAACAATGTCACCAAAGCTAACACGCACACAGGACGAATGCAAGTCACCAACAACGTTCGTGCAGGTGAGTTCTTGGACGGATATGAGGGTAGACGTACCCAACTGTGCCGATGGTGATGCACACAAAGTAGATCGAGTCAAGGAAGCTGAGGTTCCGGCAGGTCGTCCCGGGCACCTGGATATGTTCGTACGCTGGATCGCAGTACTCAATTGTCTACATACACAGAGAAAAGCCTCAGTTCTATATACCTGTGTGCTTGGGCTCCACCACTCAGACTTCTGTGTGTATTACCTGGAACATCACGGCGGCGCAGATGATGATGCACATGATGGTCAGGCCAATGAGTCATGCTTGGCGCGCTTTCGCCGTCGTAGCAAGGCGAAGCAGTCGGTAGAGCTGCAGGATGCGGATCGTGCGCAGCATCAGCAGGAACCGAAACAGGTACCGATTGCCGTCCGTTTGCATCGACGTGGAGACCGACTGGAGAAATAGCGGGATCGCCGTGAGCATGTCGGTGAGCGAGAGCCAATGCAGGAAGAAGCCCTTGCGGTTGCTCGCTGCGTACAATCTGCAAGCACGCACGCGTCAGGCTTCAAGCCGTTAAGATAAAGAAGTATCTGCACATACCGGAGACTAAAGTTGATGGCGATCGAGAGCAAATTGGCGACATCAAAGACCTGGTACCAGCGTTTGTGCGTGTAGTTGGAGCGCGTCCAATTCTGGTCAATGATCGACACGACCATGAGCAAAGTGCCACTGAAAGTGAGTCAGTCACAAGTCTCCCAGGCTGTGTCTAGTGTGTGAGAAAGACGTACCTGACGAAGCTCTGGACAATGTCCAAGAGGATCCCGGCTTCCGAGTCGTGCAAGCTGCGCTCCATCCACTGCCGATGCGACTCGCCCTTCATGCGCCGTTTGACCGAGCGCTTGAGCCGCGCGGCGAGTCGCCTCGCCATGTGCCGAAGACTCCATTCGTGGCAAAATTGGATGAGCCTCGCCAGCGTAATCATTGGGGAGGTGGGTGGAGTATTGATATCGCGCCGCCACCCGAGTGCGCTAACGAAGCATGGAGTTTGGTTTGAAGGCTCCCGAGCACGCTTTGCTGCCGTCGTCACGCGTCGGGGGCATCGACGGAAACCTGCGCCGATTAAAGTACGTTGTGCTGCATTAGTTTCCCTGTAGGGGCGAGCGGGTAGGATCTAAAAACAACAGAAACGGCAGCAGTGTGCAGATAGAAACCACGTGCTGTCGACTTTATCTTGAGCCCCGGCCACACGAGGCTGACA
This sequence comes from Globisporangium splendens, assembly GCA_006386115.1. Classification (NCBI taxonomy): domain Eukaryota; phylum Oomycota; class Peronosporomycetes; order Pythiales; family Pythiaceae; genus Globisporangium; species Globisporangium splendens. The sequence continues at coordinate 245,128 of VFIW01000032.1, forward strand.
AAGACGACGCGTTTGCTTGGAGATGCGTGACAGCAACGATGCTACAGGTGATAGGCTCGTTGCAGAGTCATACTTGCATTTGCAGTTTGTTCTTCGTGGCTGACTGCCAGCATCGAAGAATGGCCCAGCAAGTGCAACCGAAATGGTGAGTTGGATCGATTTGAGCTGGTGCGTTGGCGCAGTCGCGTTGGCGCAGCAATGTGCTCTCTTGATCCACGCACAGGTATCATGGAAGGATGTAAAGAGGTTTTGCCGATTTAGAGACTCGAACGAAGCAAAACTTCATGCAGCTGGTTGCATCGTGGTGCAACAGCTTGAAACTCATTAACAGAGGGCGATATCTGCGAGGATGCTTTCTTTTTTTCTATTATCATATCTTGGCTATTTTTTGTCCAACCACTATCAAGATTTAGCAGGAGGAAGGACTCGCCAGGTGCTTTGTTTGCAACACAAATAGAGAGTGTGTTGGGTAAAACCAAGGAGTGCAGCAAATTTCTATTTTCAACGTATTCAGGCTTGTCAGAGAGCAAAGAGTGTTGGGTCGCTGTGGTTTTGCTGGTAACACAATCGTTGTGAAATTATGCAAGGGTTTAAAGCTCTTATAAAGGAGTGAACGTATGATGAAGTTTCGGTTGTTACAGCACGAATTAGAAGATGAAAATGACATTTCTCTAGTCTTTGCACCAAGAGCTATCGATTGGTGCAATGAAAGCAGGGGGTCAAATTTCCATCCTCACAGGTGTCGCCCTCTGCAAGGAAACAGAAAAATTGACAACCCGACAAGTGAAGCGAAGTCATTACAGCAACTTTAATTCAGCCGGTAATTTTTTGTATTTTTCTTTTTATGTTTCTTACGAATGCTGGACCGCCTAACCGTGCGCGAGACCGCCGTTCGGTGAGCGATCCGCTGAACCGCTGATTTGCCACACCTCGGCATTTCAATTTGTGCTACCGCACACTCTACCATCTCTTCCCCAGTGCACGACGCCGTTGCTTCACCCCCCTGGCGACGCACGTAGCCGCACTGAGGTTCGTATCTGTGTGGCTATCCTATGTTTAATGACAGCCTACTCGGTCTGTGGTACTTACTGCGTGCTGTTGTGCCGGTACCTTATTCAGATGGGGAGAACAAATGTGCACAAAACAACTCGTCTCCGCAAAGTGTCGGACAATGGAAAGGCAAAGCGTGTGCGATCGGCACGCGACGTTGATAACGATGAAATGGACGCTTTGTTCGAGATTCCTTCCTACTACGAGAATATTGACGAAATAAGGGAGAAGGGTACGAAATTGAATCTAGGTGAACTTTGAATGCATTGACCCGAGCTTATTTATATGGAGGTGAATATCCTAGAACGAAAGAGGCGCCGCGCTCTGTCCTTCGAAGGAGAGGGCGATGATGACGGTGATATCGAGCTTTTTGACGCTTCGGGGGACGTGAAGTTTGCTGCTCAAAGCAATGGTATTGCGTGCACCTGACATATCTTAATTCTATCTCCATTTCTAAGATGGAGCTATTTGTGATTTCGCCACGACAGGTGCATGGCCATCCCGCCGTCCTGCAGATGGCGCTGCCAATTGTGCCAGTAAGGTGCTGCGGGTTTCACCTCATTCTAGAGCGAGAGGTATTGAATAGTTGCGCAACTTCAAGCTGTGCTCGATTTTCCAAAGTTGCGCAACTTTTCTCGCACATTACCATAACTGACGAGCTTCGTTGTATGTGCAAAGGAGCAGATGATGCAGATACCAACGATGGTAGAACTCAACAAGAGGAGAAAGATGTAGACAGCAGTGGAGATAATGAGGGTGCAGAGCCGACACAAGCTCAGCAGGACGCGTCAGTTTGCGGCGCCAAAATGGAGGACAGGGACGACGCGAATTTTGAAGATGACGCCGAGTATGTGCCTCGCCAACGCCGAAGTGCAACGAGTGGTGCTCGTAATCGAGTTCAGAAAGCGCAAGTGATTCGCAACGTTATGCCTTCTTTTGGTGATGCTTTCTATCCCGACTGGGACAGCTTCTTTGAAGCATGGAATGCGTATAAAGAGAGAAACTTTTTGAAGTTTAGAACGCGTACATCACTCACCACCGACACATACAACGCGAAGTACAAGCTTGAAGGTCGATCGGCGGTGCCCTCTCGCTTCACCCACGCGTACAAGGTGTTTTGCTGTATTCATGGTTGTTGCCAAAAACAGCGAGGGCGGAACATCAGAGTGAAGCCTCAGAATTTCCGGGGCTGCATGGCGCGAATTACGGTAGAAGTGTTTATGATGATTCCAAAGGAAGGTCGTCGCATGTGGGCTATAAGAACTCGAAATGAGGTGGGTACTAACAGCATGGAAGTGCTGGTGTTGTTATCGTTTGTTGTTATTGTTTGACTCATGGAGTGCTGTGTGTGCAATTATGTAGTCGTGTATGCACAATCACGCCACGACGGAAGAGCTGTATCGGAGTTACATGCGAAGCAGCGAGGTTACTGATGATCGCCTTCTGAAAACGCTGGATGCTTTTACAGCTACGAACACTGAGACAAAGCAGGTGGCAGAATTTATTGCCACAACCTACGGTATGTCTCTATAGTTTCTACTGTTGCTCATGTGGAAGTAATCCGCTAAATATGTTTAAATCCTACAGGTGCTCCGATGTCATCTCAGCAAATCCGCAACCTGATTAACTCGCGCCTAGGCAGCTCTAACGCCGACGAACGCGTCAAGGACATGCTGCAGGGGTTTGTCGAGCGTGACGGCAACAGCTGCCTCGTCATTCAAAACAGCTGGGAGCTTACCTGCGCTATCGTTATCCAGAGCGCAGCTCAGAAGGAGATCTTTCGTCGATGGGGAGACAACTTACTGCTTGATTGGACGCACAACACCAACAACGTGGGCTATTACCTTGGTAGGAGCTGTGAAGTTGCGCAACTTTGCCTAGTATTGCTTAGACACTGACTTGTTTTTGATACCTTTTGTCAGGGAGCCTAGTAGTTACAGTTGCCACAGGACGAGGAGTACCTGTGTTCGATTTCCTGTGCTTGGACCAGCGCAAAGGTACTATTGAGGTGGTTATGGGGCACTTCAAGAAGCTCAATCCGACGTGGGAGAGAATTGAGTCTGTCGTCATCGACAAAGACTTCGCTGAGTGGAGCGCCTTAGCAAAAGTGTTTCCAGCAGCAAAGGTTGGTGCATTTAAGTGGCTGCTGGACTTGCATTATTGCTTTCTGATGCATTTCAATATGTCTACTTAGGTTCTTTTGTGTCAGTTCCACGCCTTGAAATACATTCGCACAATCCTGGCATCGCGGAAGTATTCAATAAAGGTCGCGGATCGTGGAGAGCTGGAAGAACTTTTTCGCGGGATGGTCTACGCTTCCAGCGAGGACTTCTACGCGTTGAAGAAAGGCCATTTCTGCAGTCGAGCTGAAGCTGTTTCGAAGTCATTCAGAGAATACTTTGACAAAAACTGGGACTCATGTAGCGACATGTGGAGCAACTACGGCCGAGGAAGATATTTCACCGCAGGCAATACTACAACGAATCGGATTGAAGCTAACTGGAATCAATTCAAGCAGCTGTTGGGGAAGAAGACGAGTATCGACAAGTGCTTGAAGACTATTTTCAAGCACCAGGCGTGTGTCCTCCGGGAGTTTGTATCTGCGATAAGCTTTCACTGCACCAAGACTTTCCTCTTTGTGTCCTATCCTGTGTCGCTGAACCAGCTTGCTGCCACGTTGAGTCCATTCTGCATGCGCAAAGTTCGGCGCCAATGGGACTACAATGTGGTTAATCGCGCGAAGTGGACGTGGAGTCAGGAAGCTGTGCCAGCGACACACATAGTGTACACAACGAGGACGACAACTGGCCATCAAATAGTGGTGAGCATCGCAGATCGCGGCCCTTGGACATGTAATTGTCTCTTCAACATGTCAACACGATTGCCTTGCCAGCATCTCCTCAACGTCGTCAGCGAGGAGCTTGGGCTCGCCGAGTTCCCGATCGTTCGGATGAATCAGCGATGGTCCATGACCAAGGCATCCAAAGTTGCGCAACTTTTGGTTGATACTGCCAATCATTTGGGTTTAATCTGCGGACCGAGCGTCGTGGCGCGGAAACCGGGCACACGAACGTCTACGCAGCGGATTGGCTACGTGAAGCTAAGGTTCGGCGAGCAATCAGAACAGCTCGTGCTTTCTGAATGTGAGAAGTACAACGTTGTGCAAGCTGAATTGATGCCACTTGTCGACCTTCTGAAGAATTTACCATCTCATCAATTTTACGTTCGTTTTGCCGAACTGAAGGACTCATTGAATTCGCTGAAAGCAAAATGGCACAAGCGAGAGGAGCACGGGGGCAAAATCGAAGATATCGCCGAGGTGACAGAACAATTGGACAGCGAAATTGAAGAAGTTGATCCGGCAAGTGCTCTGGATTTTGAGAGTGGTGACGCCGTCCTTCAAGAGGATGATGACCGGAGAAAGGGCGATGCACCACGAGAGTACACAGGTCCACAAGGTCTTGACGTAACGTTCGATCAAGTTTCGTTGGGGGGGTTATTCTTTGAACATCCATCGCAAGTAACTCAGCCTGATCTCTCAATCAGCGATTTATCTCAAAAGATAATTGACGAGGGCAGAGCAGCGGCGCAAGTTTCACACGAAAATGCAAACACTGATGAAGTTGCGCAACTTCATCGAGGATTAGAGGTCCTCACAATACCAAAACCCAAAGTGACTACACCTCGCCGTCGGACGACGACTCAAAATCGCAAGTTTGCTCGTCATGAGTTTGTGGAGTGCCGCTCCGAGTGCCCAATTGGACTCGACGTCTTTATTGTGTGGGCGAAGTCGACGCCGAACCTGAACCTTGTGAAAGACGCGATGAACCAATACCCAGTGCTCTTTAATGCACAGAACCTAGCCGACAAAGAGTGCTTTGTGCGTGAGATGCCTGTGTCATGCGTGTACATGCATAATTTTGTAATCCCGCCACTTCTGACCAAGCGAGTTAGCAGTGCGCTCATGGAGTGGAACAAAAACCATGCTGACAAACTCGATCTTCGGGATGGGTGCGTGGTGAACCAAGTGGACGAAAACTTGAAGACCACGCCGGTTGTGTACCTGTCATCCGGACTTGTGGGGCTCTCAGAGTACGTGCGTTTTTATTGATCGGACTTGGTGTGCTATTTTGTGCTCATTGAACGGTTGGTACGTGTATTACAGGGAATACGTCGTCAGGCTCGTGGAATTTTATCAATTGCAGTCGAGAGTGTCAGCATACATTGAAGACATGGAGTGGTTGGTGAGAGATTGGCGAGCGTACGACACAGTTACCTCTTCCTTTATGTTGGAGGACATTGATGTTGGCGGCAACGTACTTAAATCTTCGGAAATCGCTGGAGAAGTTGCGCAACTTTTCGAAGCTTCGTGGCTCGGTCGATGCTTCTCGCTTGCTAACGAGACAGACGGAGAGAGCTTCGCGGTCCGATTTGCTGATATTGTGGGGAGAGTTGCGCGAACGAGCTTGCTGAGCGATGTGACGCTTATGGGTGGACTTCGCTTCATGTGTTCCAAGTATGCCCACTGCCATGTGGTTGATTCCTGCGTTGTCTCGAACGAAGTGTTCCACTTGCCAGACAAACCGCTAATGTTGTACAAGCACGTCATCGTGCCGATCAACATGGCAGCGAAGAAGCACTGGGGTGTTCATATTGTGAATGTGATGCTACCAAGAAAAATCGTCGCTCATCTCTACGATCCTATGGGTTCAAGCGCCAACACCAAGCTGATGGAGGGCAAGTGGACGACATACACGCATCCCTTGCTCAAGAAGTGGTTTGAGCGCGATACAACTGCGAACGTCAACATAACAGCTGACGTCAATGTGTTTCCCACGGACGTGTCCTTCAAATGGGTACACTCCCCGTTGCAAAACGACGGATCCAGCTGCGGAGTATTTTGCGCCGCACGAGTTCACACCTCTGTAACGAACTCCGCCTCTTTTGAGCATACACCATCGCCCTCGTTCGATGAGATACAGGTAATGAGACTGCGGCTTCTGTACAAACTTACTGTTGCTGTGCAAGGTGATGCAGAACCAATCGAGACAGGCGCGCAACATGAGGTATCATTAAAGATACGTGACTACTTCAAGTTGAAACTCCGTTAGGTGAGCCATGAGAGCACTTAGTAGCTTGTCTACTAGTAGCCTAATTTTGTTAATAAAAAGGTCAACAACGTTGAAAACGAGGAAGCAGCCTCCACGTTTCTATGGCGTTGGCTGGATGCTGCTTGGGTCAGCGCAGCAGTGAGATCTTCTTGCACAAGGAAGGAAACCTCTTGGTGAACTTCCATCGCTTTTGTCAGCAGATCTTCCAGCATTTTAAGGCGCGCAGTAAGGTCTTCTAGTTCGCGAATTCGGCTCCACAGAAGCTGTGACGCGAACGCAACGTTTTGCTCGCTCGATCCTTCGCTGTGCGCAGGCGCTGACATGCTTTATTCCGCTGACTTTACTTTTTGGACGCAAGTTTTTTTGTGGTCACTCGACTGCTTCCGGTTCAACAGCAGTTCGAGAAACTGGATAACCGGTCCAAATTTTGACACGGTTCCCTAAAAGTTGCACAACTTTATGTCGATAAAATACAGTTTATTACGACTTAAATGCGAAATTAAAACGATAAATTTCATTATCATCTTCAATTATGATAATTTACAACAATAAATTCCGTTATATATTTACATAATGTAATATAACATGTAACTTACATTTATACACCGTAAACTACAGAGGACAAAAGTTGAGCAACTCTGATATAGCAACTTTTTGCTGTTATAGCAACTTTCTTGTCTTTTTCTTGTACAATTAAAGTTGCTGTAACGCGAGCCCAAGTGAAGGGGTAACACCCACTGGGAGAATCCCAATTTGATGTGACCCACTTGTTTGATCCAGGCAGACACAGCCCAAATTAAAGAAAGCAAGGTTTACCATTTTGGAAGATAAAACACGAGCAGTTGTCTGCAAAAAACGGTGTGATAAGGCTAATTGCAGCAACATGAAGACAAAATAGCGTACAGTGTGCAATTGCTTGCTCGAGTGTTCACATTTTATGAGCACCCTATTTTGTCTCATTAGTCCGTATTTTACTGACATTGTCAGCAACGGACCCTGCTTTTTGCCAAAAGCATATCGGAAAACCACACTTTGGACTGATCTGAGACAATTCGTCAGTGCTCCTCCCACCCAAAATGCACCAGCATGATTCCACCTCGAAAGAGAGATCGCCACAATGCAACGACGCCCGTGACTTCGGTGGCCGTGATGCGTCTCCGTGCTTGACAAACGCTGATGACAAAATACACTGCGTGTTGACGCCATGTTGTCGATATGCTCAGCAGTATCAGCCGTGCTTTTATAGAGCAAGACCGCAACCTTTGATCTTCCCCATCGTGGCGAATCTCTCCTGGATCAGATATGCCTCAGCAAACTGAACCCACTGAGCCACATGTTTGGTGTCCATACTTGCTCTGTATGTGGCAGCGCCACGCGCGACGAGTCGGCTCTCCTCTGATATCTCTACGGTTTCAGCACTGGGACGCATGACTTGATCTAAAGGGATGGACTGACTGTCGCACCTGTTGATCGCGGCGGTAGGTATCCAAGCAAAGCAGCGAGTGTCGTAACCTGATGCCTTGGGGAGAATGCACCAGGTGGCGGCACGACGCCGTCCGATTGGGCAATTCCGCTCTTAAAATATGCCTCACAAATACATCCGGAGCAGTTCGCAGCTCGCAGATGCAACCACCTGCTGCCGTCGACACCAGTGATCTCCTCACAACACGAGGCACAGATAGCGAATGACTCATTCACTCTCTCTCTCTCTGCCAGTGCGAGGTGCGAAAGCACGTGGTGGGTGGTCTCTCTCTCGTCTCTACCCTTGTGGGCTGCTTCTCTTCTCTGTTGTCCAGTGCGGCATTCTCCGTCCCCGTTGCCCAACGAGCTGCCGGTCCCCGGTTCTCGTTATTGACCACCTCAGTAGCTCGACGTGCAGAGTTGGCCCGTTTGTCCATCTCTTTCTGCGCAGCTCTTCGTCCCCTACCTATCCATAAGCGTATCTTCTGAGCACCTCCAAGAGCTCCTTTTAACAGAATCGGCGATGCGCAAATTGTCCGAGCTGACGCCGAATCCATCAGAGATGAGTCTCACGCCGCACAGTTCGCATCAGCAGCCCAAGCTCTCGGACCTGTCGATGCACCAGTACGAGTTCGAGATGCGCACGGACTTCACGTGCAAGAACAAGAACAAGTTCGACCATGGCCACGACCGCGGCGTGCCCATGCTCCAGCATGTCGATCTCAAGGAGATGATGACGTCGGCGTACGACCACACGGCGCGCGTGAGCGCGATCCTCATCATCCTCGGCGCCGCCGTCGGCGTCGGGCTTGGTCTTGTGCTCGAAAAGTACGACATTAGCGAGGACATTGCCGAGTGGATCGCGCTGCCTGGAGATCTCTTCATCGACGCGCTCACGTGTTTGATCACACCCATGGTGTTCTGCTCCGTCGTGACGTGCATCGGCGAGTTGGTGCTCGCGGGGAAGGCCATCGCGATCGGTGGCCGCACGGTCTCGTACTTTGCGCTCGCGTCCATCACGTCGTCGTCCATTGGCACGATCGTCGGCGCGCTCTTTGCCGGTTTCCTCGAGAACGACATACCCGAAACCACCGACACGTTGCCAGGAGTGCTCCGGTTCCAGTGCCCGAACTCGCAGCTCCTCACGCAGCTTCAGAACGGTGGCCTCGTGTGCCGCAATACAACGAGTGATCTGGCGGTTGGTGCTGGCCAAGATTCGCTGTTCTACCTGAACGACACGCTCGGCTTCTTCTCGGTTGCCAACACGACGTACTCGACGCTCTCGGTCTCGGACCAGGTTATCAGTATCTTGACAGCGCTCGTGCCGGAAAACCTCGTCGGTGCATTTGCGTCCGACTCGTCGCTCAGTGTGATCTCACTGGCGTTCGTGTTTGGCGTCGCGGTCGTCAAGGGCTTTGATGCGCGTAGCGGCGTCGAGAACTACCCGCTGCTGCTCATCACGCACGCCAACGTCATGCTGCGCATGATGATCAACATGGTCGTCACGTATATGCCGATCGCCGTCGTGTCGCTTGTCGCCGGCGCCATCGCCCAGAACGATTCGCCCACGCACATCCTGCGGAACGTGTTGTTCATGATCGTCGCGCTTGCGATCGCGCTCGCCACCGTCACGATCGGCGTTATGGGTACGGCGCTGTTCATCACGACGCGTACCAACATCTTCAAGTACCTCAAGCACATCATTCCAGCTCAAGCGTTTATCTTTGGCTGCTCGTCGTCGATCGCGACTCTGCCCATGACGATGCGCTGTGTCGACGCCACGGGTCAGGTCTCGCGCGCGCTGTCACGGTTCGTGCTCACTTTGGGTGCCACGAGTAACCTGAATGGGACGGCTGTGTACATGCCGCTCGCGTGCATCTTTCTCGCGAAGCTCGGCGGCTACGAGGCCGATCTGACGGCGATCAACTACGTCATGCTGGCGATCGTGAGTTCGATCTCGTCGCTCGGGGTAGCGCCAGTGCCGCACTCGGGGCTTGTCATGGTCATCACGGTGTGGCGCACGGTGTTTTCGCATTCGCTGCCCCCGGCATTCTCGATCCTCGTCGGCACGGACTGGATCCTCAACCGCATGCGCGCGATCGTCAACATCACGAACGACACGATCCTCGCGCGCATCATCGCCGAGCAGTGCGACGAGACCGTGTTCGCGAACGCGGGCGGAGCCTTCGACTACGACGTGGAAGACAGCATCATGACACCGCCGTCGATGCCCGACGACAATTGAATCGCAAGAAACACGCCCAGCAATGCGCCACGAGGCCAGTCACTGATGCGCTCGAGTCGCAGCCAGCACGATAGGAATAGTAAGAGCGACGACCGCGTCCCGAGCCATCGGCGACGCCCAACGCTGCTCGAAGAAGACGAGCTGCCGCGGGACTCGAAGCGCACAGGCGTGTTTCTATGACAATGGAGCAAACAGAAGAGCACTGTTGTAGGCGTGGAGTAGGTGGTGATATTCATATTCATAAAAGAGAGAAATAAAAACCAAAGTCGCCGCTTCTTTTTCCTACGCACGTCCTTATTCTAAAACAGTTTGATCTTGGAGAGGAAACTGGTTTTCGCGGGAGCGGAGCCCGCTTTCTCGACTTTGACGCGGTCCTTGAGCGTCTTGACCTGGATCTGCGCGCAGAACGCCCCGTGGTCCTGCTTGAGCACGAGCATCGTATTCTCCTTGATCGGCTCGAACATGCTCTTGATTGGGCTCCCGAGGCGGAGCTGCACGGATTTCCGGTCCAGGTTGGTGCACGAAACTTCGTAGGGCGATCCCGGCGCGATGAAGTAGAGGTACACATCCCACGCAAAGTCCTTGAGGTCATCGGCTTTCTTCTCGAGCGCGAGCTCCTCAAAGCGCCGGATCTGCCGTGCGCATTTCAGGTTCTCGGCCTTGAATTCTACAAGGTTTGGAAGATGGAGAGAGCGTAAGCCAACTCGTCATAGACACACGGGACAGAAGAGCCTAGGAAACCAGCACGTACTTTTCTCGAGGTACTCGAGCATCTCGCTGAACAGGATCTTGTCGTTGAGGATGTCGTCGAGCGAGAACTCCTTAGTGCCCGCGATCTTGTCGTCCGTGAGCGTCGTCTTGGCGGGCATGTCGATCTGGTACGCGCCGTCGACCTCGAACGCCTTCTTCACCATGAGATCGTGCACCTGCGTCACTTTTGCCGACATCTCGTTGTACTGCGGCGAGTTGAGGAACCGCGGCAGCATGTCCTTCTGCAGCGTCTTGATCGCGTCCTGCATCGCCACGTCAAAGAGCTTGCCGCGGAACTCGCCGGGATTCTTCATGCGCTCCATCGTCTGCTCGCGGTCCTGCGACGACAGACTCACCTCGTTCGGCGAGTTGAGCGATAAATAGTCCTGCTAGATGCGGTCGGCCATCTCCTTGCACGTCGTGACGGACTCGGGGTCTCGGAAGTCCAGCAGCGCGCACTCGTCCTTGAACTTGTCCACGGCCATGAAGAAGTTGAGATTCTCGGCGCAATACTATGCAGTTAACAGAACCGTCAGCTGCACAAGTCCCCGTTCCAAAACCATCTCAAAGGCAGCATAGGACTCAAGCAAAGCACAAAGACAGCGTACTCCCTTTTGGCAAAAGTCGAGCAAGCAGCCACAGGACACGGGGTTCGAGGTGATGTCGTCAATCGTGATGTCGCACTTGTCGTTGGAGCCCTTCTCGAGCACGCGGATGAGCATCGCGATCTCGTTCCCGCCCTTCTTCGCCATGCTCTCGCGCTGGTACTTGTCGGAGCTTTTCTCTTTGGTGCTCGCGGTGCGGAGTACCACGAGAGCGTTCTGCTTGGTTAACGAGAGCGAAGGCACGAGGAGCGGCAGTGTCAACACAGCTTTTATGGACTGCGAGCGAGTGCAGAAGGAGAGAGTAAGCCTACGAAAGCGAAAATGAAAAACAGACCGCTCGCTCAGACACCACAAAACGACACGAGGCTATTTCGGACTTGCCAAAGAGGATGGCGGATGTGTGAATCAACCGACCCAGCGCTCTGGTTCCGATCCGATCCGATCCGATCCAAGGCGAGGCGAGAGACTTCAAGACAGGAAAAAACAAAGCCTGGCGAAGTAGCAGAAGAAATGGCACTAAGTTTAGATGCGATCGTTTCGCGCTCTCGCCGAGACAAGAGCGCTCTGAGAAGTCAGACCTGGCAGATCAGAACGGTCGAGCCTCGCTTGCCGACTCGGAGTTGATCGGCTCATCTTGCGTTAAGCACGTAGTAAGATCGCTCCTGCCAAAGCAATTGCGTCTCTGTCAAAGTGAAGGTTAACGCGTCAGAATCACAATGGCCATCGAATTCTCGTCTCCCGTGATGACAAACGCATTTGGGGCTGCTGCAGTGGTTTCTTTAGCAGCTTGCAAACTCGCGCTGTGCTGAGCAGAGCTACTGATGCACCCATCGAACTCTGTCGAAATGGCGACACCATCTTGCCACGCATCATGCGCAATTTGCACACACACACTAGAAGGGCAAATCTCTATATTTGCGTGACTAAAATACATGGCCCTTGCTTTGTTGGTTGCATGCAAAACACTATAAATCTACTCATAGACGGGAGCAACCTGGGCGTCTCGCGTCCACTCCAATCCACAATTCGATATGCTTTCTTTGTCTCTCTTCAGCTGCTCTTTCACTGTTTAGTGCTTGGTCTTGGCGCCATCGAGCAACGCCTTTTCGTCCAGGGCGACGGATGCGAGTTCCATCGCGACGTCCTCCAGCAACGCTGCAACCGCGTTCTCATCGAGTTCCGACGCCATCTCCGTGTCTTCGTCGTCCTCTTCGTCTTGCTCTTCAGGGTAAAACTCGTTTGTGACCCCGGCATCCTGCTCCTGTTCTCCCTGCTTCTCGCCATAGTGTTCAGCTTCATCATCGTCATCTTCCTCATTTTCCAGATCCTCCACGGTGCGCACGTACGGTCCAGCCTCGATCGCCTCTCTCGTCACGTCGACGGCGTCCACGATCTCCTCCTCCTCGTCGTCGTACACGAAGCGCGTGTGCTTGCCCTGGAACACCGGGATGCCCTGTTCCAAGTTCTTGGCGTCCTGGAAGAACGTCGACTTGGCGCCGATGGACGGGTCCCTGCGCACAGTGGCGTTCAGCTGCTCGACCATCTGCGTCGTGTACTCGACGGCCTCGCGCTCATACTCGCTCGTGGAGATCTGCTGTGCCGCGCCCTTCGTCGCCATCTTCTTCCGCTGCTCGCTGGTTGGCAACTGGGTGTTTGTGTTGATGCGGTCGGTGGTGGTAATGGACGAAGCTGTTGGTGGCTCGTGAGCGAAGTGGCGCACACCAATTCGGTGATCAGCAATTGGTTGAAAGACATTTTTAAAATACGATCTTGATACCTCATTTTTACCGTCGATTGCTGTGGCCATCCGACTGAAATGCCGATGTGTGTGTGTGTGTGTGAATAACTGACCGGACTTCTATTAGTCGTGACTGGATCTCTCTGGTTGGTATGTCGGGGTAAAAATGGTAGAACCCACTCTTCCTGCATAAACTCTCAGATACTTCTTGTGTATGCATCTGTGTAAGTCATTTACCCCATCTTCATGAACTATTGAAGGTCCCCACCTGTTGGGTACTCAGTTACAGAGGGAGCCCGCACATTATTGTCCCGCGCCACCGCCAAGAAACCGAAAACCGCGGGAAAAGCAAACGCGCGAACATGGCCGACGACGAAGAGATGAAGCTCGCGGACGACACGCCAAGGTACATGCGCCGCTCTTCTGTATATACACACACACGCACTCTGCGCGCTGTGCTACACGTGTGCTTATATATCCCACATCTGTGTGTTTGGCCGTAGCTTTGAGGGCATCTCGTCGCAGAACCGCGCGACCGAGTCGTGGCCGTGGGTGGAGAAGTACCGGCCGTCGAGCCTCAGCGACCTGATCGCGCACCAGGAGATCATCTCGACGCTCAACCGCCTCATCGATGCGCAGAAACTGCCGCATCTGCTGTTCTACGGCCCGCCGGGCACGGGCAAGACGTCCATGATCATCGCGGCCGCACGACGACTCTACGGCAAGAATTACGGCTCCATGGTGCTCGAGGTAAGGCGGCTGCGTGACTTACGACGTGTGTGCATCCTGTGGCTACTACCAGATTGGCTCACATGAATCGCTCTTTGTGTATGTGTGTTGTATGGCTGTTAGCTCAATGCGTCGGATGACCGTGGTATTGACGTCGTGCGCAACCAGATCAAAGAGTTTGCCGGCACGAAGAAGCTGTTCAGTTGCGGCGTCAAGCTCATCATCCTGGACGAAGCCGATTCGATGACCAATGACGCGCAATTCTCTCTCCGTCGAGGTAAGAATTGTAACAATAGTATGGGTTTATGGTCTGGTTGCCGCTAATGATGGCGATGGTGGTGATGATCATGCACCTGTCTTGTTGGGCAGTGATTGAAAAGTACACCAAGAATGCGCGCTTCTGTCTGATCTGCAACTACGTGAGCAAGATCATCCCGGCGCTGCAGTCGCGATGCACGCGCTTCCGCTTTGCGCCACTGAACGAAGCCCAAGTCAGCGAGCGCGTGAAGCACATCGCCGAGCTCGAAAAGTACGTTCTTCCTATGGCAACAATTCCAGTAGCACAGCGTTAGTGGACGCCTCAACCTCATTCTCTATGCGTATGTGTAATGCGTGTGACAGCCTCAATATGACGGAAGACGGCTTCAAGGCGATCTTGCGCCTCGGCGGCGGCGACATGCGTCGCATTCTCAACATTCTGCAGGCGACGTCCATGGCGCACGACGTCGTGAACGAGGCGAACGTGTACATGTGCACGGGCAACCCGCTCCCCAAGGACATCGATGCCGTGACCCACTGGCTGTTCAACGAGAGCTTCCCGGTCGCCGTGCGCAAATGCGCCGAGCTGCAGAAGCTCAAGGGCTACGCGACGAGCGACATCCTGCAGGACGTGTACCGGTACACGAACGAGCTGGAGCTGCCGCCCAGGTGCCGCATGTATTTATACGACGAACTCGCCAAGCTGGAGCATCGCCTGGCCAGCGGCACGACCGAAGACATCCAGTTGACGTCGCTCGTGTCCATTTACGCTATCGCACGCGAGCAGATGGGCGAGGCCATGGCCGTCACCAGCGCGCCGCAAGTGAGTTAGGTAGTTTACAATCTTACTTTGGCCAATCGTACCCCAAAATGGCTCAATACACTCGCCGAGATTCATAGGCACGACGAAGAAAAAGGATCGCAGCTTCGTTGTCGATTTGCATGTAAGTCTGTGTTTACTTTTCTCCAAAGAACGACGCAGCAATGTGCAAAAGACCGAGAAGCCCAGGAAGAAATGCCTCACGACGCGCTCCAGAAGGAGAATCGGCTGCCTTGTAGTAGTTGCCTGCTCCTCACTACCAAGGCAATTGTCCCCAGACTAGTCAACTACTACAACTTACTTTTCGAGGAGCAGCACCTTGCCGATGGCGATCGTCTTGCCTTCGTCACGGAGCGTGATGCGGCCCAACTGCGGGAACGCCTCGAAGGTCTCGACCGTGATACTCTGCTCGACCTCGATACGGCAGATCACGCTTTGGCCCTGCTTGATGAACGTCACGGGCTTGCGGATCGGCTTCTGCGTCTTCGGGTCGATCGGACGCAGCAACTTGGTGACCGTACACTCCTGCGCGATCGTGTGGCAGTGCAAGATGCACTTGTAGCCCGCCGTCAGCAATGGACGGTGCTCTAACGTGTCCACAAGCGCGATCTGCGCCGCGAACGTGTGCACCGCACGCGGTTGCGGCTCGGTCTTGAGCGAACAGAGCACGAAGCCCTTCTGCACTTCATCGAGGCCGCACGACAAGCGGATCGTCACGTTCTCGCCAGGCTTGGCCGTGCGCACAGGCAGCTCGTTAATATACACTTGGTGGACGATCGCCGTCGCGTTCGTGGGCATCAACAGCACCTTCTGGCCCGTGCGCAGCACACCGGACTCGACCTTGCCGAGCGCGATCGTGCCACGTTCCTGGTATCGGTCCAAGATCGGCACACGCAGCGCACCTTCGGCATTGCGGCCCGTGATGTGCATCGTTTCCATAAAGTTGATGAGCGAGTCGCCCTCGTACCATGGCGCCTTGGCCGGATCGATCTTCGTCTTGATGTTGTCGCCGTTCAAGCCCGAGACTGGGATGAACACGACGTCACGCTTCACGGCAAAGCCGCACGTACGCAGGAACGGACGCAGCTTGTCGGCACACTCGTCGAAGCGCTCGCGACCCCAGTTGCATTCGTCCATCTTGTTGATCACGACGATGAGCTTGTTAATGCCCAGAGTCTTGGCGAGCATCGCGTGCTCACGCGTTTGACCACCACGTTCGAAGCCCGTCTCGAACTCGCCCTTACGCGCCGAGATCACGAGGATACCGATATCAGCCTGCGACGCGCCTTGGATCATGTTCGGCACGTAGTTCTTGTGGCCTGGAGCATCCAAGATCGTGAAACGACGGCTCTCGGTCTCAAAGTGAGCGCGGCCGACTTCCACGGTCTTGCCCTTAGCACGCTCTTCCTCGCCGGTATCCATGATATACGCCAGGAACCAACTGTCACGGTTGCGCGCCTTGGCTTCCTTCTCGAAGCGCTCGATCGTTCGCTTGTCGACCATGTCCATGAGGTACAAGATGTTGCCCGAGAGCGTCGACTTGCCGGCATCGACGTGGCCGATGAGCACGATGTTCAAGTGCTCACGTGGATCTTCGTCCAGCACTTCTTCTTCGGCGACAAACTCGTCTTCGCCCTCCTCGGCGTCGTCCGCCGTCTCGTTCAACTCGAGCTTCTCGACCTTCTCTTCCAAAGGAGCCTCGGCGGTCTGCTCTGGGCTCTTTGGGGTCGCCTTTGGCGACGCAACCGGAGTCGCCGCCTTCTTTGGGGAAGCCACTGGCGTGGGCACCTTCTTGGCTGCGGCTACTGGGCTCGAAGGCGCAGCAGGCGCAGCTGCACCGAGCACGGCCGCCTTCTTTGGCACGGGCATCACAGGGTTAAAGCCTGTGGAAGGAGCTGGTGGAGCTGGAGGCACTGGTGGTGGAGGAGGCGCAAACGACGGCGTCCATGACGACGCAGCTGGGTTGAACGAAAACTCCTTCGCGGTCGGGTTCAGCTTCGGTTTGTTGTCTGCAAAGAAAGGATCCACAGAATGCTTAGATCTTCACTTGCACATAATGAGACACACAATACAACTACCGCCCACTAAGTTCTCTCTTCCCTCCCTCTTCCATCGCCGTTAATTGCCTGCCGTTTGACACGATAGAAAGCGACCACTTTCGCATCGTCCATTCGCACAAAAGACGCTTGATACGGCGCATACGGATGCTGACAGCGCGGCAGGACGCGTGCACATACGCATGCACAGAGGGAGGGGAAGGGGGGGAGGAATTGGGTGGACGGAGCGCATACAGACACAGACAGTAACGCGAACGTACCAGCCATTGTTGTCGTGTGCTCGGAAGCGAATTTGGACAGATACTCTTCTTTTCCAACCAAATAAAAAAGGATTGGCAGGCGCCAAGAAGGTGCGAACTTAGCGATCGTCAAGAGTGATAGGTTGGTTTCATGGCTTCCTGGGTGTCAAAAACTGACACGATCCTTCCTTATTTCGGGTACATTTCGATCACATATTCCCAAAATAATAGAGGACCATCACTCTCTATTTCGGGTTTTGAATTTCGATGGCTGGCTGGAAGAGGAGGTCGCGAGCAGAAGTCAAGATGGCGCTGTCGAATGGGTATGATGCGCGTGCGAGCAGCCTCGTGAGCGACATTAACGCTGCGATCGAGCGCGTCGTGACGCACTTTGAAGACAACGACATCGCGCTGCGACTCGATGTGCTGCGTGCGCTCTCGGCGCAGGCGAAGCTCGCGTTTGAGACCGAGCGCGTCCGCGAACGGCTGCACCAACACCCGCTCACAAAGGACCTGATCGATGCGATTGCCACGACGTCGACGGTGTTTGAGCGCCTGGTCGCTGGAGTCTCTGTGGACGAGTACAGCTGCGAGTACGATGCGCAGCGCAATGTGGAGATTCTGGCGACGGTGCGATGGCTGCTGAAGGATGACGAAACAAAGCAGCAGACCAAGAAACGCAAGAAAGCAAACGCTTCGAAAGCGAGCCGTTCAGTGCCGTTGATCCTGTGGTATGCGTACTCGCGTTCGCTAGAGGAGGACGGCAACACGCTTGTCGAGTTCCGGGTGATGTCAAGTGTGGGTGTCGCTTCGACTCCCAAAGAGCTCGTGCACTTTGCGATGAGCTCGTCCTCGCCGTACCCGAGAAGTTTCTACGAAAACCAGAATGATGGAGATATGTCAGACGACGAGCAAGAAGATGAAGGAGAAACTAGCAAAGATAATCCTTCGTCTTCTAAAACGAAGCATGAAGAAGAAGATCACAACGACGGCGAGGACGATGACGATGATGAATTGTCGGAAAAGGACGCTGGAAGCAAAGGAGGAGAAGAGGATCAAGAGTCCGCCGAGGAAGGACAGGAGGATGGATCGTATGGCGAGGCCGTCGAAGCTTTCAACTTTGACGACAGTGTGATTGAGGACATCATGAAATGGATTGGGGAAGACGACGTCGACCCGGCGGACGTCATTGGTTTCTTCCTTGCGTTGCCCGTGTCGGAAGACGAATGGCAACTGGACGAACGCATCACGGAGATCGTCTTCAATGCTGAAGCCAAGGGCATGAGCGATCAAGAAGGAGAGGAAGAAGGACGAGAGCATGGAGACGAGAGTGAATAGCTCGTAACTCGAGCTTAAACTTGTGAATACCACATAGATTTGTATGTCATCGTTTCGTCAGAATCAGGAAGGAACACGTCAGTGGTTCGTTCTGATTTTCCCTTCTAACCCTTCAGATTCTTTGTTGATTTCGGATTTCCTTGCAAGTCAGCAGTTGACCCAAACAATGAGCTGCCAGCACCATCTGCGTTGCGGTTCAACGGCGAGGAGGAGCACGTGGCAAGGACGTCAACGTCAACAAGCGGCCACATACACGTCGCCGCTGCCGTCGTGGCCATTGTCCAGCGCTCTCCATTCGTTGCTCATTGTTCAATTCTCCTCGAAGGGCAACGCAGGCGAAGATGAACGACGACGCAGCCAGCAGCACCACTGCGTCCAGTAGCAGTACCGAGGATGCGACGTTCGAGTACACACCACCGAGCTTCTTCGGCAAGGACTCGCGCACGCCCAAGTGGCTCCAGGCGTGGGTCACCGACATCTTCCTGTTCGTCTCGGTGCACTACAACTTCTGGCTCGTGCCAGTCATCGTCGCGTTCTACATGATGTACCAGCGCGGCTACGGACTCGTAGTCGTCGCGCTCACTGCCGTGTACCTGCCGTCGTTCCTCGACAAGTCCGAGAAAACCGCCAAGGGTCGACCGTGGCACGCGTTCCACCAGTCGCCATGACTGCTGCTTGGCGCAAACTACTTGGGGTAAGTCGCTGCTTGTGGGTTTGAATATGTCACGCGTAGGGGTACTTACTGATGCTGACCATATAGCATTCGCGTGATCCGAGAGCAAGAGCTTGACGCGAAGAAGCAGTACATCTTTGGCTTCCACCCGCACGGGATCATCATCTTGTCGCGTATTGCGACGTACGCTGGAACGTGGGAGAAGGTGTTCCCCAACATTGTCACGCGAGCGCTTGGTGCGTCAAGTATTTTCTCAGTCCCGCTCGCGCGTGAGCTCTGCTTATGGTACAGCACGCATGAATGCTCTCCTATCTGTGGACGCTCGTCGTATTGGCTTATCTAACCATTGTCTGCGGCATTTCGATTGTGTGGATATGACAGGTTGGGTGCCGTCGATGCGGGACGTTCCACGGCCGACAAGGTGCTGAAAGCAAAGTACAGCATCTGTGTCTACCCCGGTGGTGTGCCTGAAATCTTCCTCGCAGATCCAAACACAAAGGAGGTCAGTACCTGTGTAGTTTTCCTTGTCCAATGCGTTTCTGTGCGGAACATCCTCGCTGTAGACGCACGCTGACTCACCATATGTCGCTTTTGCGCTTCATTTCTCGCTTACATAGAACAAAATCGTGCTGAAGAACCGTTTGGGGTTCGTGAAACTCGCGATCCGCCATGGCGCTGAGCTCGTGCCCGTGTTTGCATTCGGCGAAAAGTGGTTCTTCAATGTGTGGAACCCGCCAAAGAGCGTCATCTCGTTCTTCCGCAAGGTGCTCAAGATCCCGATTATCGTGTTCTGGGGTCGCTTCATGTGGGTGCCGAAGCGCTTGCCCGAGGGTAAGAAGTTCGGCGTCGTGTACGGCAAACCGATCCCCACGGTCCAGAAGGACGAGCCGACGGAGGAAGAGATCCGCACCGTGCACACGCTGTACGTGGCCGAGATCGAGCGCCTCTTTGAGCAGTACAAGGCGAAATTCGGCTACGACGCGGATGAGACGCTCGTCGTCACGTAGGCAGTAGCAGAAGCAAAGCGAATATAGAGCCTTTGCTGGCGCTGCAGTTCGCCTCGCTGCATGTTTAACTTTTTGTGCCAACCGGAAATCCGAACGACTCGGTTCGGATTCTTTTGTTTGCCTTTCATGATTTCTTCTTTTGATGCCAATCACAATATCAGCAAATCAAAAGCGATACTTACCCTTTTACGACCAATCAGCGACCTCCTCTGCGACAAAACCGTCGACGTCAACACTTTTCAAACACGAACGGTGACGTCGCCGCAACACACGCTTGGGTCACTGGTGCTTACTAAATGCTTTGGGAGGGAGCATCTCCCTCTGGCTTCGCTGCGCCAGTGTCCAAGCACCGCTCGCTTTGCCTCATTTGTTCTTCGTCCCCCCAGCGCGCTGCTCATCTACCCAGGAGCTCTGCAGAAGCAGCACAAGCAAATGGCGTCCACCCAGGAAGAGCAAGCACCGCTCGTGGCCGCGGAGCCCGAGCCTACGCCCGCCACCACCACCACCGCCACCAGCAGCAGCACCGTTGACAGCAAAGAAGAAACCGAGGTGTTCGAGTACACGCCGCCGCAGGTGTTTGGCCCGGACTCGAGCGTCCCGACATGGCTCCAGGCGTACATCCAGGACGTGTACATCTTCATCACGACACACTACAACTTCTGGATGCTGCCGTTCCTCGTCGCGTTCTACTGGATGTACCACGCCGGCTACGGCCTCGTCGTCGTCGCGATCGTGGTGCTCTACGCGCCGTCGCTCTTCGATGGCTCCGAGAAGACCGCCAAGGGACGACCGTGGGACGCCATGCGCACGTCCAAGATGTGGCTGCTGAACGCCAACTACGTCGGCATCAAAATCTTCCGTGAACAGGCGCTGGACGCGTCCAAGCGCTACATCTTTGGCTTCCACCCACACGGGATCATCATCCTGTCGCGTATCGCGACCTACGGCGGCACCTGGGAGGCTGTGTTCCCCAACATCGTGACGCGCGCGCTCGGTGCGTCCAGCATTTTCGCTGTCCCCCTTGCGCGTGAGCTCTGCTTGTGGCTCGGCGTCGTCGATGCGTCGCGATCGACGGCCGACAAGGTGCTCAAGAGCAACTACAGCATCTGTGTGTACCCTGGCGGCGTGCCCGAGATCTTTTTGGTCGACCCCAAGTCGAAGGACAACACGATCATGCTCAAGAACCGTTTGGGGTTCGTGAAACTCGCGATCCGCCACGGTGCCGAGCTCGTGCCGACCTTCGTGTTTGGTGAAAAGTGGTTCTTCAATGTGTGGAACCCGCCAAAGAGCGTCATCTCGTTCTTCCGCAAGGTGCTCAAGATCCCGATTATCGTGTTCTGGGGTCGCTTCATGTGGGTGCCGAAGCGCTTGCCCGAGGGTAAGAAGTTCGGCGTCGTGTACGGCAAACCGATCCCCACGGTCCAGAAGGACGAGCCGACGGAGGAAGAGATCCGCGCCGTGCACACGCTGTACGTGGCCGAGATCGAGCGCCTCTTTGAGCAGTACAAGGCGAAATTCGGCTACGACGCCGACGAGAAATTGGTCATCACCTAGATGGCTGCGAACTCATAGAGTAGCGTTGACTTAAAGGTATACTTTGAAAGTTGCGTCGACTTAAGCATGTGGAAAAGTATTCTGTTTGGTCACAAAGGTATCAGCTTTGGTACCACTGAATTGCGTCGTGAAGGACAGATGCTTGAGCTTTCCTACTCGACTCTCACTACAACGCTTTACTTTCAGATGAAGAAAAGCGACTTAGCAGCTTGGTTTGGATGGAAACGTAGGCTCTGGCGTTGTGGTTGGCTTCGCCGTGGTTGGCGTTAGTGTCCAAGTCGTCGGCACAGGCGTATTGGCACCAGGCGGCGTGTAGCCGAGAAACGTGATGGGCTTGGTTGGGTCACACAACGCGAATGTGGTCGTGGGCTTTGCAGGCGCGCAGTCGATCTGCGTGGACGGACCGGCGCTCGAGATCACGCTGGGCTTGGCAAAGCACGAGCGGATCGCCGACAGCTGGTTCGTGCCGTCAACGCCCGAGCAGAACACCTGCACTTTCTTCGAGAACAGCGCTTCGAGTTCCGCGAGCGTCGCGATCGCTGGCGTGGGCAGAGCCGCAGCCTTGTTGATCTTGCTCACCGCTGGCTCGAGCATCGCCGCGGCGTTCAACGTCGCTTTGAAGTACGTGACGGCCGCGCTCTCGTAGTTGTCGCCGTTTGCGGCGTAGCAGATGCCGTGCTTCTGGAACTCGTGGTTGTAGATTTCGCAGAGCGTGTCGTACTCGTTCGCCTGAGTCGGGTCGATCCACTTGGACGCCATCTCCTTGAGCAAAGGCGCCTGGTTCTTGGCGAAGTCGGCCGCGTTGTACGGGTGGTTCACGATCGCATCACTGACGTTGCAGCACCCAGCGTAGCCGTCGTTGTAGTTGGGCCAGAGGCCGTGGATCGTGATCTCGCTCTTCACAACCTCGGGCTTGCACGCGATGCCGTTCGGGTACGGCAACACGTTCTGGTGCGAGATCGTCGAGTCGACGCCCTTGAGCAAGTCGCGGCAGAACTGCGGCACAAACACCGACTCCATCACCAGGTAGTCAAAGTCGCCGGGTCGCTGCTTCTTGGCGAGACACAAGGGGTCGTTCGTCAGGCACGTCGGTGTCGCCTTCGAGTTGACGCAAATGTCCACGCACTGCTGCTTTGAGGGTATCGGGAGCCATCCACCGAGGTAGTCGGTGGCCGAAGTCGTCTTCGCGACGACGGACAACACCGAGATTGCGAACAGCGACGTCTTGGAGGCAACCATTTCGGACGGAGGGTTGGCGTCTGCGATGGTCTCAGCAAATTACGAACTGAGCTTCGAGATTCACAAATCGTTTCGAGCAAAAGCTTCCCCTCTCCGCGACGAACATGGCGTGCACCTGCTGTGCAACGCACGAGTGGTACCAAAGTACCAAAGCCTCTGTCTGCAAGCCTATGATACAGGGAGGAAGGACGCATCCTCCGTCTTGCGATTGCATCTTCTGGATGGGCGTGATGTCTGTGTCCTTTTGCTGCACCAGCCATCGGATACATGTGCATCCACTGCGTCACGTCCGTCTCCATCCAGATGGCGCCAAAGATTCGAAGTGCATGTCAAGACCTGTCAGTACGACTCTCTAACTTAATAGACAAATCAGACTTCTCATCTGTCAGGAGATATGGTATATAGTAGATGCAGGATGTTTCCAGTGCTTCAAAGGCTAAAAATACGGCGCTGACTGGAAATCGTCATGCACCGTTTGTGCGTCTTTACACACTCAGATGACATACAAATTCCTACAGCAATCTCTCCAGCGTTGTCATGTTCACAACTGAGACGTTCAGTCTTTTTCAATAGTGAACGTCAAGGTATTTCAAAGTATTTGTAGCTTCACATGCGAAAAGAGATCAGACCTTGCTGCGAAGCAAGTCTGGACCAAGGGGTCACAGAGCGTGTGCGGATGGTTGAGATGATGCCCACAATCGATTCTCGTGGCATCCGGGTATGTGTGGATAGCAAGGCGAAGTACGTGCACCATTTGGAGGGCGGAGCTGTGATGTTGGTTGACTGAATTCGGTAGGAAAGGCATCATCCTGTTTCTCAACGCACCTTAAGACTCAGGGGCGGCCATCGCCACAAAGTGTACAAGGTTCATAGCAAAGACCCCACGATAGCATTCGCAGACAGAATGACTCCAGCTCTTAACACGAGTTGCACACTGTTGATGGCTGCAGCACCAGCACTCGATGTTGCGTGTGCTCCACAACAAGCAGTCCGCTCGGAAAATACGCCGCTCCGACCCAGAAGGTGATGTCACGCGCACGAGAGTGACGAAGGTGCTGGCGCTTGAGCGTGCCGTTGGAATGAGTGGTGGCGGTAGCGATGTGAACAATTTGCAGTGTGAGTGAGCAGAGCTCTGTCTTGATCAAATGACGGACAGCGACCGAATTGAAGAACTGTGTGGAGCATCTACATCCGATTTGATGATGCTCAACGGCATCATTCCTCATTACGTCACGATATGCGTAATTTTTGCATGACGCGTATTTCAAACAGCCAGTCATCATCAAGCTAGCACAATAACAGCGTATTTATACCAGGAACAGGATTTACTGCAAAGACAGTTTCGCTACCAGTTTTTTTATTCGATAAACCTGTGAAACATTGTCCTCTTGGTGCATATTGTTTTATTTAGACAGCATTGTTCCTTTTCATAAATCAATATCTTCTATGTTTTCATATTTTGGGAGTGTATGTCGCTGGAGTCGGATCTGCAAGTCCCACTTGACACTTTGACTCGGAAGGCTGCCAATGATGCCATCCCTGGCCATGGATGCATCGCGTGTGCTGGCAAGTTGCGCAGATCATTTGCGCATTAGCACCGTGCTGTGAAGCTCGCATCCACTAGCACACGCACGCACAGAGAGCCACAGTCATGACGGCAGCAGCGGACAAGGAGCCGCTCGTAGCCTCTTCAACGGAGAGCTCAACCGACGCTGGACCCGTCCAAACATGCAAGGCGTTTGAATACGTGCCGCCGCCGTACTTCGACGCGCACAGCCGCACGCCAAAGTGGCTGCAACAGTGCGTCGTCTGGGTGTTCAACTTTGTCGCGATCCACTACAACCTCTGGATCGTGCCGTTCCTGGTGCTGTTTTACTATCTCTACCAGGTTCGTGTCTCAAGTAGCGTCGTTAGTATGTTTGCTGTGGTGGTTATGACACTGACTTGGTTGTTGATGCGGAAACGATAGCACGGCTACTGGGTCTTTATTGTCGCACTGGTGGCGTTGTACATCCCAAGCTTCATCGATGGGTCGGAGCGCACGGGGAACGGACGTCCTTGGAAAGGGCTCCGAGCTTCGCAGCTGTGGCACTGTTGCTCGCGTTTGCTCAAGTAAGTACTTGTGTTGATACGGTATCGCGTGTGGACGATATGTCCTATAGCTAACTGTGCTGACCTCGTCAGGCTCAAGATTGTGCGCGAGCAGGAACTGGATCCCTCGAAGAGATACATCTTTGGGTTCCACCCACACGGCATCATCGTCTTTTCGCGCATCGCAACTTTTGGAGGAAGCTGGGAGAAAGTGTTCCCCAACATCGCAGCGCGTCGTAAGTCCTGTGAAATAACGAGGTATTCGTGCCGTGGAATCCTTGTCCCTGTTCTGATTCATTTGTTTGCTGTGAATGTAGTTCTCGGTGCCTCTGCAGTTTTCTACGTTCCGCTTGCTCGTGAGATCTGTCTATGGTACGAAAGTTTCGGAACTCGAGGGATATTTTTCCGTATAAGATCTCATTTTGACGATAAAAATGTGAAATCCTTGCTTGTAAACAGGTTGCATGCCGTCGACGCGTCTCGATCGACCGCGGAGAAGGTGCTCAAGTCCGGCAAGAGCATCCTCGTGTACCCTGGCGGTGTCCCCGAGATATTCCTCACGGAGCCCGACTCCAAAGAGGTACATCTCGTTTGTGCACGCCTTACTACTGGAGGTCGTGAGTTTCTTTTTGACGCTCGTTTGCTGCTGATCTTGTCACAGAACAAAATCATGCTCAAGTCGCGCTTGGGCTTCGTGAAGCTGGCGATCCGCCACGGCGCCGAGCTTGTTCCAGTGTTCATCTTTGGCGAGAAATGGTTTTACAAGTACGTCAATCTGCTTGGGTGGCTCTCTCTGCTTCCAAACAGACCAACGCATCACAAATTATGTGTTATCCGTGTGTTGTTGTAGTGTCTGGACGCCGTCGCCTAAGGTCGTGTCGTTTTTCCGCAAGGTGCTCAAGTTCCCGCTCATCGTGTTCTGGGGGCGATTCCTGTGGATGCCAAAGAGACTGCCAGAGGGCAAAACGTTTGGCATCGTGTACGGCAAACCGATCCCGACGACGCTCAACCCCGAGCCAAGCGACGAGGAAGTGCAGGCTCTCCATGCGCAGTACGTGGGCGAGGTTCAGCGCATTTTCGAGCAGTACAAGGTGAAATTCGGATACGACGCTGACGAAACCTTGGTGATCCTGTAAGTGAATTTGGACAAGAAGAAAGCACATCGGAAGCCAAGATGTATGGTAGACGAGTGTTTTGCGTATTGGCGTGATTATGCTATGGGACCTGAATGAACAAGTTCAGCATCGTTGACACAATGAGAATATTCCATGTCAATGCGATGCTATGTGCGAACTGTTATATCGGATTGAAGTTTTCTTTCTTTGACGTTGTCGTTCGACAGGTTGATTGAAGGCTAAGATTTGAGATTGGCAAGCGCTGACCAGTCAAACATTGGAAGCTGTCTGTGGAAATACATTCTCCATTTCGGAATCATCTTTCCAAAATGGTGGAGCTCTGGTGCGCGGTGGTGAGCAACAACCGAGGAAGCGTTTTTCCAGTGGAGATCGATTTTGCGGGCATAGTGGCGGATCTGCAGAAGGCTCTTGCCCAGTGGTACGAGTGACCTTGTGGTGTGGAGCAACTAAATCTGTATCTGGCGAAGTGGGGCAACACTTGGCTTTCACTATTTGATCCAGACCTGGAGACCCTTGCGAGAACCAGGCAATGCCCTAGCAGGATCCGTAGTTCAGTGACGTCCGACATGTATATGTTTCCGGGTAGGAAGATCGACGATTGTACGGATCAAGCCCGACCTTTGCACCCCTTCAGCTCGGCAGATGCACATCCTTGCGGAGCTACCAACACGTTGTGAGAGTGTAGTGAAAATACCTGAGACCATCACTTTGTCTAGTACGCTTTGGGGATACGAGTGGAAGGAGGAAGCGGATGATGCAACGTATTGGCTTGACAAAGGACAGCTGTATTTCGTGAATCATGACGCCGCGATGAGGAAACTGCAAGAGATTCACCGGATCACAAGCAATCGAGTAGTGCATTTTCATGGCGAAACGTGGACGATTCCGATTGCCGACCACGTCATGGGACTAGGCAGGTCGACATTTGGAGCTCACTACATTCGCAAATGCCGTGAAACCTGGGCGAATGTGTCAAAGCGAAACGATTTCCAGATGGCTCTTTTTGACTCGCATACCGCTCACATTTCTCTTGAACAAGGCTCATTGTCAGTGGACAATGGGTCGTTTGACAAGGTTATGGTTGAGCACCTGGCCGATGCTCTGCGTGATATGTTCAAGATGCCGCCTGTGATCCTCTCGAACCCACCAATGGACTCGTGGCGACTCTTGAAGGATTTGACACGTGAAGTGGGTTCGCTGTTCATTGTGTTGGATAAAATTGGTTGCGCGTTTGATGGCGATTCCTTAAATGACACGGACAGAAAAGACAAGTTCATGCGCTTTTTTGCAGGAAGACTGCTGGGCTGCCCAACAGTCTTCAAGTATTTCAAGCCACTGCCCAACTTGAGCAGTGACTTGGAATGGAGGACGTGTCCGCGCTTCTTCTCGGTAGCCGCGCATCGTTCTTGAGTTCCGTCGCACCGGGACTAGAGTCGTGTGTGTACATGCTGGACTGTGCGCACCAGTTTGCGCGACTGAGTCTCCATCTTTATCGGCCAGATTACTACCGCACGATCCTACACTGCATGTCGTGAAGCACAATGGTAGTGCACTAATTGTGAACGCAGCAAAAATGGCAAGTCAGGCTAGGCTCGTTCTTGTGCCGGAAGGGCACGGTACCAGGTGACAGATAAGTGCACGTCCTATCAGAAGCGTACTTGAGAGCGTGGCAGAGGGAAGTCTAGAATTTGTCAGATGACTCTCATAGATCCGAGTTATCGTGATGTCAAAAGCGCACTTGAGAGCGTGGCAAAAAGAAGACGCAGATTGAGTTTTACGCTGATGAATTCGGATTTTACATGCCGAGGTGGTTCCATTCAGAGGATGCATGCAGTGAGTGTGACCTGACAATTCCATTTCGTCATCGAGGGCATGGACTTCTCCCAATTCTGTCGGACGCAGCGTGAGCGATACACACCAAATCCATCATATTCGAGTCCCAAGTGCCTCGCCACCAGGAGGATTCGCCGCACTGAGCTCATGGCTGTTGGGAAGGAGGGCATTGCTCAGGTCAAAGTGATGACGCCGAAGTGCAGTGTCGTCATTCTCGATGGGTCGTTCCCCTAGTCCTACTTGTCCCGATTGCGTTATGCTCGCGGATTTTAAGTCAAGTGAGTATTTAATGATAAGATTGTGTCATGTTTTGTTTCTTGAAACACAGACTGCCACTTGCGTGTTTAGTGCTAATGCGTATATACATATCAGAATACGCAAACAGCCCTCCTCCTCATTGCGACTTTCCTTCTTTTGCATTGCATTGTGCATAATTAATAGATTCCATGTGTCATTAGTACTTTTACTGAATGCCCTATGCTCTAGTGTTTTAGTCACCTTCATCATTTGATGTATGCAGATCTGTGCAGCTTTCGGAGGCTGTACGTTGGTCTCACTCGACAAAATGCGCAGATGCGCATCAACCCGCACTCTTGCGCCATTCGTGCTGGAAGATCGGCATTCGCAGTCGCGCAATTGGCACTTTGCTGAGAAGAACTCAAGCGCACAAGCACACACAGAGCAGAGATGACGGCGGAAGGAGAGAACGAGCCGCTCGTGGTCTCCGAGGCAGTGGCTACAGCGCCGGAGCAATCGCCAAGCGCTGCTGACGCTCTCCAGACCAGCAAGGCGTTTGAGTACGTGCCGCCGCCGTACTTCGATGCGCACAGCCGCGTCCCCAAGTGGCTGCAGCCGTGGATCGCCGATGCGTTCAACTTTGTCGTGATCCACTACAACCTCTGGATCGTGCCGTTCCTGGTGCTGTTCTACTATCTCTACAAGGTGCGTCTAAGTGCATTTCTCTGTATGTTTAATTTGCTCTGTTGTCAGCGACGTTGAGATTTAACTTTGCTGGTGTGCAACTGCCTCAAACAGAATGGCCACGGAATCTTCATTGTCGCGATGGTGGCACTGTACATCCCTCGCTTCCTTGATGGATCCGAGCGCACGGCGAACGGACGTCCGTGGAAGTGGCTCTGGCACTCGCACCTCTGGCGCTTCTGCACGCACTTCCTGGGGTACGTGATGTCTTGTCCTATGCGTCATCGTTTGAGGATTAAGCAGTGGTGTGTTGCTAAGATGCGGGAACATTTGTATTTGATGTGTGGATCAGGATCGTGATCGTGCGTGAGCAGGAGCTGGACGCGTCGAAGAGATACATCTTTGGGTTCCACCCGCACGGTATCATCATCCTCTCGCGGCTCGCAACGTACGGAGGATGTTGGGAAAAAGTGTTCCCCAATATCGCTGCTCGCCGTACGTTCCCATGAAATTGGCGTTTTCCTATTCATATGCTTGTGCCTGGGGATTCTCTTTTACTCATCTGGTCTTCTTGATTGCTGTAGTCCTTGGCGCGACTGCTGTTTTCTACGTCCCGCTCGCACGTGAGATCTGTCTGTGGTAAGGAAAATGGTATTCTAGAAGCTTTGTAGAAGTAGTAAGGACCTCATGGAGCTGAAGTCGCATGCTACCTCTTTATTTTTGAATAGGTTGCATGCCGTCGACGCGTCTCGATCGACCGCGGAGAAGGTGCTCAAGTCCGGCAAGAGCATCCTCGTGTACCCTGGCGGTGTCCCCGAGATATTCCTCACGGAGCCCGACTCCAAAGAGGTACATCTCGTTTGTGCATGCCTTACTACTGGAGGTCGTGAGTTTCTTTTTGACGCTCGTTTGCTGCTGATCTTGTCACAGAACAAAATCATGCTCAAGTCGCGCTTGGGCTTCGTGAAGCTGGCGATCCGCCACGGCGCCGAGCTTGTTCCAGTGTTCATCTTTGGCGAGAAATGGTTTTACAAGTACGTCAATCTGCTTGGGTGGCTCTCTCTGCTTCCAAACAGACCAACGCATCACAAATTATGTGTTATCCGTGTGTTGTTGTAGTGTCTGGACGCCGTCGCCTAAGGTCGTGTCGTTTTTCCGCAAGGTGCTCAAGATCCCGATTATCGTGTTCTGGGGGAGATTCCTGTGGATGCCAAAGAGACTGCCAGAGGGGAAATCGTATGGCGTCGTGTACGGCAAACCGATCCCGACGACGCTCAACACTGATCCGAGCGACGAGGAAGTGCAGGCTCTCCATGCGCAGTACGTGGCTGAAGTTCAGCGCATTTTCGAGCAGTACAAGGTGAAATTCGGATACGACGCCGACGAAACCTTGGTGATCCTGTAAGTGAATCTGAGCAAGAAGCAAGCATGCGGCACCTAGACACTCTAGAAACATTGACATAGCATTCTCAGCTTTGGAATGACGAAAGTTGGTCATGAACTTCTTGTGCGAACAAAATTTGTAAAGGATTATTTGTTTTGCATAGGAACAGCATGCAGTCTAGGCTTTTAGGCACTGAAGAAATGAACACATGCACATAGTTTGGTGGTCTGTGCAAGCTATTGGAGACACGATGGTGGTAAATAGCACTGATCGCGTACTATGATGCTGACATTTCGTATTGGCTCGACCCAAGCACATCTAGGGAGCGTCGCTGGAAAACTATTGAAAACCAATAGCCAACGACAACACTCGTACCGCAACCGGAATGCAAAGAACGTATCCCAGAACGAGGCCCACTCCCAGCATACTCCACTCTCTAAAAGAGGGCAGAGCACGCCGAAAAGGTGCTGATCAAGCCGAGAGCGAATGATAAAAAAATCGCTCTCATATACATATATAAGCACACAATACGCAAAAGGTACAGGATAAGTTCCCCTCTGAGAGAAGATAAAGGCTCTCAGCGAGTACCTGAGGCACTCTCCACAGTGGTTGTACTGTGCAGCACCGAAGGGAATCGGTGCCTGGAACGATGTTTGCATTCTTTCTGTTTCATCCTCGGGAACTTTTGGATGCACACGAGCAGACAAACGCCATCCGGCAAGCACAGTCACATTCGCGTTACACACACAGACACACACACACGCATGCAGACATGGCGATGCAAAGCCCAGTGCCGCGCATGCAGGGCCGTCGTCACGCAGAAGACCTGCGTTCCCTCCTGCTTCACACGTGCTACTGCTGGGGGAAACGCAGTCGAATCGGAATGGTGATGCTGGATGGCCAGCACTCGCATTGGGGAGAGAGGGAAGGAGGACCACTCGTTGCAATCGAGGCGACCAGGTAGTCAGATCTCATATTTTACCTGTTTCTAGCAAATATGTTGTAAATTTTGCAGGTTCCAGAGTGCCTTTGTTTCGATTATAAGAGGTGGGAGTGGCAGATCCCGTTTATCCGGATGCTCGCTGATGCTCGCGCGTCATCGTAGAATGTGACGAGGCCGACGTCACCACACCATGTCACGCAATGTTATTGCATTGCATTGGTATTGGCATTGCTGGAAGGTTGAAAGTTCGTCATTGTTCAACTTGCCACAGCGCACACAAGACACTAAGGGAAGAAAGAAGCAAGAGCGAGCGATGGAGGCGTTCATCGGAAGCGGCATCGCAGGCGGCGCGACCCACGCGGGACTGCCGTCGGCCGACGTGGAGCAAGTCAAGGTGGCAGTGCTCGCGGCTGGCGCCTTCGGCATGGCCATGGCCACCATCGCCGCGCGCCGCAAGCACGACGTCGTGATCTACGCGCGCGATGCCGAGACGGTACGGATCAATGCACTTGATAGGAAGAAGCAGCGCCGATGTAACTGTACGAACTGATGCATGTGTATGTTGGTCTGCAGGTCGAGGGAATCAACACAAACCACCGCAACCCGAGAGTGTTTCCCGAGCACGAGTTGCTGCCGTCGATCACCGCGACCACCTCGGTCGAGGAAGCGACGCGTGACGCCAAGATCGTGATCGTGTGCTTGCCGGCGCAGCTGACACCGGACTTCCTCGCCATACACCGCGACCATATCCCGAAAGACGCTGTCCTGGTCATCACGTGCAAGGGACTGTATCTGAAGACGAAGCAGCTGCTCTCGATTCCGATTCTTGAAGCGCTTGGTCGCGAGCAGCCGCTCACGTTCCTCTCAGGTCCATCGTTTGCATCAGAGCTCATGAATAATGCGCCGTCAGCGGTGGTGGTCGCAGGAAAGTACCTCTACGACGCCGTCTATGTGCAGCGAGCCTTATCTACGGTCAACTTTCGCATCTACAGCTCTCAGGACATCATCGGCGTCCAACTGGGCGGTGCATTGAAGAACCCGCTGGCGATCGGAGCGGGTATGATCGAAGGAGCAGGATATGGAATCAACACGCTGACGGCGTACGTGACGCGCAGTTCTTTGGAGCTGCAGAAGCTTTGCGTGGCCATGGGCGGCCAGCCCATCACGATCTCGGGTCTCTCGGGCATTGGCGATTTGATGCTCACGGCGTTCGGAAGCCTCTCGCGTAACCGAACGTTCGGCATCCGCGTGATCCGCGGTGAGAAAGCCGAGGACATTCTGCGCACCACGACCGTGGAAGGCGTCCCGACCGCCGAAGTGGCCGTGTATTTTGCGCACCAATGCGGTCTCGATCTGCCCATTTTCCGCGCCGTGAACGCGATGATCAAGGGCGAGATCAAGCGCGAAGAACTGCAGGATCTGCTCATGAACCGTCCATTAAAGTCTGAGACGTAGTTGTAAAACACGCATGTCCATGCAGTACCTACTGTCCTGTGTGTCATTTCAGGTTGTAATTAAATGAGAACTGACTGAACCGTTTGCTGTGTGATTTCTTGGCTGTGGCACTCGGGTCGTACACTGCGGACGGCGGACCTTCGTCGATGAACTCGGGATCGACGTATCGCGTGTCCGTGTCGCTCGAGAGCTTTGGTTTCCAGCGCGCTTTCACCTCTCGCCGCTCCAGCTTTTCCCAGTCGATGTCCTTGAAGAACTCGTTGTTCTTAATGGCTTCGACACCACCGCAATCGGCAGATCCAAGCCGAGTGTACGGATCTTTGGTCAGTAACCCGCGCACCAGTTCGTACGCATCGCGAGGGAAATCTCTTGGGAAGACCACGTCAGCGTACGCGATCCGACTCAGCATCTTGTGCTCATTCTCGTCGTAGAATGGAGATTCACCTACAAGCATCTCGTACTAAAAGGGCACAGCAAAACACCAAGATCAGTACAGTACAACGACCTCGAAATATAGATACACAGCACTCATGACTTACGATAACAATCCCGAGACTCCACCAGTCGTATGCTTTGCCGTAGTTTCGCGATCCATCTGAGTTTTGAGCGAGCGCTTCAGGCGCAACGTACTCTGCTGTACCCGAGAGCGTCTTCACCCCGTAGCTACTACCATAAATATGCTGCTTGGAGAGTCCAAAGTCGACAACACCAATGTGGCCTTCGTCGTCGATCATCACATTCGACGGCTTCAAATCGCGGTACAGAATGTTGAGCTCATGAAGGTATGAGATCGCCAGCACTAGTTCTGCCCCGTACAGCTTCGCGTCTCGCAAATCGATCTTGCCCTTCATATTCAGATGGTAAAAGAGGTCGCCTGCCGCGTAGTACTTCATCCCCAAGTACAATCGCTCATTGGTCTGGAATGCGAACACGAGACTGCAAATGTATGGATGATGGATGCGCTGCAGGATCTGGCGCTCCTCCATGGCATTGATGATATCCGATCTATCCATATTCGTCTTTTTGATAATCTTCAGCGCAAACACCCGGCCATCTTTCTTGAATCGCACCAGCATGACAGCGCCGAAACTGCCCTTTCCAAGAACACTCAGCATTTCGAAATCCTGGATCGTTAGTGCTTCATGCTCACTGCCATCCGAGTACGTCGACTGGTCGGCCCAAGTGTCGTCAACAGATTCAC
Source organism: Globisporangium splendens (assembly GCA_006386115.1). NCBI lineage: Eukaryota > Oomycota > Peronosporomycetes > Pythiales > Pythiaceae > Globisporangium > Globisporangium splendens. The sequence continues at coordinate 278,966 of VFIW01000032.1, forward strand.
CTCGCACTGATCTGCCTGAAGACGTGATTTCAATCTCTGTAAACCCGCCGCTGGACAGAGACACTGCGCTGGTGTCAAATCTGTTCGGCGTCAGTTGGGTGATTTTGGGTGACGGCGACTCGATCGCTTCATTCATTGACGGAATAGGAAGAATGAGCTCACTCAGAGGTCGATGCTGATTTTGCGCTTGAGCAGCTGCATGCGCATGAACTTGATCGATACTGCTTGGCGCAACGAGATTCGTCTCGGATGGACCTTTTTCACTGGTCGACAGGCTCATAAAGTAGTGCTCCAACGCGATCTGAACATCACCTCCTGCACCATCCAAGACACTTGCCAATCGATCGCGCGAAACGTCATTGCCGATAATGCTTGCCATTTGGTCAACTTTCGCGTCATTGATGATGATCTCCTCGTTGAGAGCATCGCTCTTTGTCTGCGCGAGCAACATCAAACCAAAGTTAAACACGTCTTCATATGCAACCGCAAAGCTGTTTAAGCGAATAAACAAAAGCTTCAAATCGCACCTGCTGCTTCACCTGCTCCAACGAGATCTCGTGCATGTTAATGCTGTCGAAAGACTGCGGTGTGCCCGCGACATTGATCGTCAGGTGATTGATATTAACTGGATCGTTTGGCTGCGGTAAGCTCTGCATCGCGTTCTCTGTGAGCTTTGCATAGAAGTAGAGTCTCTGGGAAGGTCTACACAAAGCACAACACGCATTAGGACGACGTGAGCGCACGAAGAATGATTATATCAGAACCACCAACTTTCACGTACGCTTTGATGCGCTCAAGACCGAGAAAGCAGCGATGGACACTCGTGTTGTAGCTGCTCATACCAACGGGACGCTCATCGCGCATCACGATTTCCTTGTCTTTCCATCGGTAGCTCGTCAAGAAGAAGTAATCCCCTGGTCGTAAGTTTCTCCCCAACGGGAGCCCACGCACGACGAACTTATTGCGGTCGTCCTCCGACGGTGGCTTCCACTGCAGCACTTTGTTCAGCTGATTTGCCTTGAGCCAAAGACCGTTGCACTCGAGCGTCACGATATCGCCATTTGTGAAATACGGGCGCTGCGCAGCCGTCGACGGCGCGCCATAGAACGTCGCGGTGCGCCATCCGCGCTTGCGCAATCGGATCGTCAGGAACTTCTCATTGCTCGGCGTGAGCATATCGTAGGCAGCGAGTCCTCGCGTCAACGTCGCATAGTACGCATCCGTTTTGCTGATCATACCCGACTCGTAGCGCGAATGCAGCGTGAGGCTCAGTCCAGACTGGATCACCGGCACGTAGCTCCCACTCGCCGTGAGATTCAACATCGGATCTTGGTTGTTGCCGCCGCCGCGCGCCGCAGCAGAGTCGCCGCGCTCCCGACCTTCATCGGTTTCCTGGACGCCGACTTCCATAAAGTACCAATTGAGCGCCGCGCTCACGTCAAAGCCGCACACATTCAGGCACGTGAGGATCACGCTCTGCGGAACGTGCTCGCCGAGGATCGTGCGCATCAGCTCGACGTCGCTCTCCTGGGACGCGCGCAGCGTGCCCGACGCCGACGGCGGCCGCTGCGGCGACTGCTGCTGCCACATCCCCTGTGAGTTCATCGTCGTTGCTCTGGTGGTCGTGCGGGGCGAGAGCGGGGATCAATTCTGAGGGCGAGAGAGAGAGAGAGAGAGAGAGAGAAGGAGAAGGAGAAACCCTGGACGCGTGTATATGCGCGCGCACGAGGGGGGAGCTGCGCGCAATCAATCCAATCGACGCACACACAGGCCACTTGCGCGCACTTGCCGGGCGATAATGATAATGCGGGTCGTTTACTGTTGTTGGCTTGTTTCGGTATATCCGGACTGAATGCGGTATCCTCCTGGCTCTGACGGACCAGACAAGAGCGAAAAAGCATGCTTTTGTGTGCAAGCAAATATAGATTTCCATTTCAAGAGTAGAGAGACTGTCGGGTCAATTGGCAATTGGTTTGTTCTCAGTATTCTTTGCTTGACCCAACTTAACCGAATCTTGACTTTAGGAAGAAAGCACTTGAGCTGTGCAGTCATGGGAAAGTCGCATTCGTACTTTATAAAAAGTGCACAGTACTGTTCTCCCCTGTGTAAACGGATGTTGAAGTTTCAGCGGGCTTTCCACATTTTCAACCAACCCAACCCTTCTTCACCTCCTTTAGCATCCAATCGGATCGCTCTTACGCATCTCCACACACCGCAACAGTCTTTCTTCGACGAAGCGTCGTGTCGCCCCGTTTGCCCATTTGGCAAGAACCGCACAGCGGATCCACAGACGAAGCCGGCGGCATGCGGCGCGCGAGCCGCAGCAAGCGCAGCAGCAGCGCGCGCAGCGCCAACGAGCGCGAGACGTTCTCGCTCATGGTGCACGGCCCCGAGTACGGCGCCGGAGAGGAAGTGGTGATCAACCCCGAGTGCTTCCCGCAGCTCAAGGTCATTTTTGTGTCGCGCAGACTTCAACTCGTGACGAATGTGCCATTTTGGACGCGGTTTATGATTGCGGGTGTGTAACGTACGGTGAATAACGTGGGCTTTGTGGATGCTGGATGGTATGCAGGTACACGACCTCGTCGAGATCTCGCAGCCCGACCGGGACCATCAACGACTCGTGCTCCAGGTGGCATCGCTCGTACCCGTGCGCGGCAAACTCCAGGTGCGCGCATTAGTGCGCTTTATTCACAACTATGACGAGGCGCTTATGCAAACGTTTACTGGTGCGTGAATATGCAATGCAATGCAGATCAGTTTGCTGAAGGATATCGCAGCGCAATTTGGATTCGAATCACTTCTCCCGGTCACGGTCGTGAAGGTGGACCCGCGCGATGTGACCGTGGATTTCATTGAGCTGACATTCAAAGACCAGTTTCTCTCTCGCGCTGACATTTGGCGCTTCAAGGTGTCGATGCTCGGCAAGTGCGTGTACGTGGGCAAAAACGTCGCGTGTCTCGGGATCCGGTCACAAGTCGAGGGATTGCTCGCGAATAACCAAGACGTGTATTGCGGTGTCATCGGCGCGGATACCAAGATGATCGTTCGATCGCGGTCCAGCCGGTTGTTTTGGCTCGTGCAAATGAGCGCCGAGATGTGGGAATTCGCGCCAGACGGTGAGCTCTACTACGAAAAGCTACTGAATCGACTCCTCTGTGTGATGATCAAGAAGTGGAACGAGAGCTCCGTGAGCCACTCGGTGACCATCATTGCATTTTCCAGAAGCTTTTACGACAAAAGTCAGTTCCCAGATGATTACAACCCGCTAAACCTTCCATTCTCGGAGCCCACTCGCCAAGGATTTGGTCCAGGGTGCACTCCATTGGGCACGGAAACGGCGAGCGGATATGGACCGACAGTTCACGTCGACCCGGTCACAGGACGGTACTACGAAGACTTTTACAAAGTGCTGGTCATGAACTATACCGGTCCGGATTGGAACCACTTGCTGGGGATCCTGAAACGCGAGTTTGCGACCTATCACAAGACCCACCGCTGGCGCTCACCAGAAGAAGTTATTCCAGCTGAGTATAAAATCTACCGGTGTACGAAAGGATCAAGAGCATTGGACCATTCTGCGGGAGATGCACCTTCAAATGAAAGGCATGAAGGCGAAGAGAAGCTGAATGGCGGTGACGACGCTGAAGAGAACGCCAGTGAGCACTATGTACAATGGACAACTCTGCCGTATGGGATCCCGTCCCGTGCGATGGATGGAAATATCCTCGAAGCCATCAATGTCACGCTGAACATACTTGATAAGCACTACATGGACCGCGACTTGAACCGGACGGGGCAAAGCATTGTCATGATCACAGCCGGGTGCAGTATTTTCAACGTCGACAAGCGCCTCGCTCAAATCACAAAGCAGCGCATGATGGACAATGGGGTTGGCATGGACATGATCTCACTGACGACGCCGCCCATGCACGTCGTTCCGTTATTTATTTGCCAGAAACCTAGTGCACACGACTTGTCTCCACGAGAACAATACCCGATTGACGACCAATCGGTCCGACGCCAACGAAAGTACTCAATTAGTTCGGACCACCTGAACTCACTGGAGGCGTGTCCGCTCCGAGGACTTGAACGGGAACTCAGCGACTTTGTGCAAGCAAATTGGGGCGACGAGCAGGAGAATCCACTACTAAACGCAGACGCCGATGGTCACCCAGAGGACGATATGGACGACGAAGGAGAGACAAGAAATCATCACGAGCAGCGAGTATTCAGCATTCCGCACTGGGTAAACATAACCTTCTTGGACTTTGATTGCCAGTGTGGGGGCAACTCTTCCGCTCGAGACCGGCGCCGCTTTCCGCGCCAAAGTCCGCTCGCATCATCTCCTACTCACGAAGGCTCTTCGCGAAGTCAGTACAGCAACAGGTTGCTGTCACATCGTGCCCAAACTTGCGAATGCCAGAACTATTTGAACCAGCGGTTCCTTCCCCTACCTCCATTTCGGATGTTTGACGTCACTGCGCCAGCTGAGAGGCTCTCGTTCCCAGTGTCCCTCAAGAATGTGATCAAAGGGTACCCACGAAACTTCCAAAGCGGCGACAGTCCTGTGAGTTCCAGTAGCGACGAAACGCTACACACTGACCGACTCCAGCGAAGACAGTGCCTCTCGGATGTCAGTGACGCTGTCAGCTCAGGTCCTTCGATCCTGCCTATCAATCAGATGCAAATCAGCCGCTCTCCAGATTACGAGTTTGCATTCTCGCCGCGTCTAAAGCAATTCTCAAGTACCCTCGGTACAAGCATATTGACCCGTGAGGCTTTCCAAGAATACGATGCGGAGGTGTTCTGTCCAGTTGCACCGATAGGTTCGCAAGCTACTGACAATGAGGGGCGAGGCACATCTTCTCCGCAAAGATATGATGATCAGCAGGATCTCACGAGCGCTACATTTAGCGGCGATATGAATCCACCCGACTCAGCGTTTCCATCACGAAGCGGAAAATGGAGCTCGGTCTCTCACCATGGTGGAGGAACTAAGAAAGGATCATTTTCTCGAGGAAGTAGCAGTCTGATCGTCTCTCTGCTCTCTCCACGAAACGAGAAAACCATTATCAGTCAACAGCACAAGACTCCGACCAAGTCACCGCAACCGTTTAAGCGGGTGTCAGCGACAGACAGTTTACCGGTAGCAAGTAATGCGGCATCGACTACAGCCACCCTTCCGACTCCGATTCTCAAGCCGCCTGTGACGAGAAACAGCATAGTGCATCCGAAACACAATTTTCACTTCCAGAAACAGCGCTCAGGCAGCGACACCACCGAAAGAGCAGCAAGTGAGTTGTTGTTGGCAGATTCCAGCTACACAAAACCACCAAAGGCACTCAAACCAGGTGGCTCAGGTCATTGCTTCGAGAGCCAGACTACACGCTACAGTCATGGAATGCCGTCAAACTCTTCGGTGGAGAGAATTCTGGGAAAGTCCTTCGATTCGTCACGGCACATTTTGGGATCTCGGGCAACGCAGCAAAACACTGAAAATAAGAGTAGTTCTCGTCTTGCGCGATCGAGAACTTGCACAAGTAATGATGAGCCGTGTGGTACTCCTCCCCTGGCGCCGACGCCAGAGTTGCGAGATCCGAGTTTTGGCAGCCTGTCAAAGTCCATGACGATGATAAAACCGCAGCCTGCGTATTACAACGAGTTGCTGCAACGCTCGCCTCCTCCGTCAGGAGGGATGACACCTCAGGCATTGTCTTCATACGAAGATGGTACAATGACTCAGCGTCAGTTGTACAGCTCGAGTGGCCATCAGGGTGTCAGTCGAGGCCACTCGGAAATGCTTTCTTCGTCACTGGCGTCTGCGTCGATGGCTATGACTCCCGCGCACTCCTCACTAGGAAGGCCGAGAAGCAACAGCTCTACGAATCCATTTAAATACTCGACCGACACACTGGAAATAACCTCCCAACAACGGCTGACAAGTGATCGAAGACGATGGAGCCACCTGTTCCCAGTACTGACAAGCAGTCAGCAGTATCAAGCAACTGCCACAGGAAATCTTGGCGAGGGGTACCAAAATGGCGGAATCAAAGCAATTCACCTGGGTCCAAATTGGAAAAGCCTGACTTCGCCTGCTATTCTGCCGCTAACAACGGATTACTATCCGTCCGCGAAAGATCTGCGAACTAGCTACACGGAATCGTTTTACACGCTTACGTTGCCGTCGACGATGTCGGAGACAGTACCAAAGTACACTGATCACGACGAACTGCTGATTGAAATGGTATGTCAGCGGCTTGCAAGTGATTTTCAGCTTGTTGCTATGGACTCGAGCACGGATTTGGATCCAGCGCACCACCATGTGCCAGCAATAATCACCAATCGCGGTCCAAGTGGAGAATCGCGATCCCCGAATAACACGATTATCTACTATCTCAGCATGGGACATCGTATTCACCAAATGATTTACGATCCAGAGCTACAAACGATCGATGTCAAGCGCTACTTCCGACGCGATATTCAAAGCCAAAAGAACGATCCAAAGAAGTACTGCTACTCTCTGTGGGTAGATTTCACCAACTCATTTCATCCACTGCAGCAAACTTTCCATGAGTACCCTCAGCCAGAAGAGAACTGGAACCTGCTGGACCATTTGCTGTGTGGCTACCAAGACGACATGTCCGATTTCACGAAATGCCGACGCATTCGATTCGCGATCATGCCACCGGTCGATATTACGTCCCCGTCCAACCAAGGCGCTGTCTCATTATCTGTGACGAGATACGTCGAAAAATTCAATAAGCTGATCGAGTTTTTTCAAGGGCGCATCGCACCATCTGAAGATGGTGTTAAGGAGAAGATTTTGATCAAGATAGTTGACAATGTTGGTGCTAATCGTGGTGGGAACGAGCCTAAACTGCCACAGCAGCCTGGTACCCTGAGCTACAAGATCTGTTGCAAATCCTCGTCGTGCTCGTCGTCTCGAGTGAAAAGCGAAGATACGAGAGCCGAGTGGATTATGATCCATTTGGAAGACACGATGCATGTGTCGCGAAACTACCATCTCGACATGCGCTGGCTGGCATGCAGTGGGATTGTGGCTGACGAATTTGTCTCGATGTTGAAGCGCAAATGCAAGCAAGCAGGTCTGGAAGTGCGCCGTGTTCCAGAGTACTCACGCGTTTCGTTCCTCCAGATCCACCCGCTCATTGCGCCGATTTTTCTGCCAGTCCCGCTTCGCATGTTGCAAACACCATGCCCTGCCTCCGAAGGCAGCAATAGCAGTAGTTCCGACCACCACCACCGCAAGTCGCTGATCACGATGCTCGTGGAGAAACTGGAGTTCGTCCTTGACGACGAGCGTCTTGCAGACTCCAATGGCATTGGGTATGGCTTAGGCATTGAAAAAGAAGACCGCAAGAAAACCAGCACTGGATTTCCCGGGAAACCTCGTTTCCCAAAGCGATCGTTGTCGAGTGCTGCTCGCATGATGGCCGAGCGATGGCGCACACGAGGATACAGGCAATACATGCACCGCTCCGCGCCTGTGTTTTTGCGTCTCATTCACAATGGCTTGGTCTGGATTCCAAGTTACGATTACGACGAGAAAAGCGACGCTCGACGGGTGGAAGAGCTCTTCAAAGAGATTTGCAATGTGATCCAAGCGAGTGCCACGCTCCAAGGTTTGGTCGACTCCTGCTGTTGCACGGAGGCAGCGTGGCAGCAAAGTGAGAAAGAACCTGCGTCTTCAGCTTGACCAAACCAACAAACGACTGGAAGACTCGAGTGCTGCTAAAGCCAACGACAGCAAGGACTACAAGGTATTCTCTCGTTCAACATCCATGGCATTATACTTCGTATTCGTTTACACCCACTTTCTTGCTTCAAACGCTATCTTGTTGCTGCATGCACAGCATTGCAGACTTACTTCACAGACACTTTTTTTTGCTGGCGAAATGATTGGTTACAGAGCATTCCCAGGTTGAAACAACAGCTTACTTTGACGCAGGAGCTGGCGCAGGAGCAGATTTCTTGGCAGTCGTCGCAGCTTCGGTCGCTGGCGCCGGGGCTGGCCACACTTTCTTTGCAGCCGCAGCAGTCGCCAATTCAGGAACAGCAGCTGGAGCCGTCACAGTGGCAGTAGGAGGCGGAACGGTGGTTTGCTCTTTTGCGAACGCGAATCCAGACGGCGAAGTTGCTCCTCCACTCACAAACGCTTCTGGGTAGTAGTAACCGGCACCGCCGCAATTGAAGTAACCTTGAGGGTACGAATAGTATCCGTAGGGGTATTCGTAGCCAATGCCGTGTCCATAATCGCACGAGTTGCCACTACCGTAGCCTCCATAGCCGTCGTAGCAGCCATAGTCGTCGTAGCCGAACTTGTAGTCATTGTACCCGCAACCGCCATCGTAACCACCACCATAGCCGTAGCTGCCGTAGTGGCGGTCGTGCTTCTTGTGGTCGTCGCAATCGTGATCACCATAGGACGGATAGCCTTGGGCTACCAGGCGACGGTGTTTGCCATGCTTTCGATGATCCATGTGATGCTTTCCATGGTGGTGGTGTGCTTCGGCGCCATCGAATTGAGCAGCCGCCACGATGAGACAAAGGACGAGGATACCGACGAGCGCTTTCTGCATGATGGAGACGATCTGGAGCTTGCTGAAAAGTGGGCTTTGAGCTTGTGTCGACGATTGGGAAATTGGAGACTGAACAAAACGAGATCGACGGCAAACTTCAACTCGGCGGCTCCTCTAATGCAGGTGGTGGTCCTGAGAGACGCATGCTCACCGGAGCGGGTCAAATCAAAGTAGACAGATGAGAGAAAACGCGCCAAGAGAAAACAAACTCACTTGAAGAGACTGATGCTACGACACTACCACTGTGAAAATCGGACTTGCATCAAACCCTCGATTTGACATTGTCCACATTTATCTTTATAAGGTGAGGTATATTTAGGTTCATCTTCGTGACCTACAATATCCATTCTCCTACCTAATCTTCATTACGAATTTCATCTAGGAGTGTAAATGTGTCTATAGCGCGGATTGCAATAGATCACTTCTGAATGCTAAATAATCTTTGACCAGGATGGCATGTTCTCTTGGTCCTATGTGAGGCTGCCTTGTGTTGTCCAATGACCTTGGGTCTTCCGAACTTCGCATAAGCCAATGCATGACGTCGTTGTCAAGATCCTGGGTGAGATTGTTGAAAGCAGCTCTTTGAGTTGGGAAGTGAACCTGCGTTGAGGTTCTGGTGTCCATGGCTAGGTTGGCAGCTGAGTCCGCCATCTTGTTGAAGGCACGGTAGTGATGGTACCATCCTCGGATGTCGATGCAATCCGCGAGTCGTCGACTTGTCTGGTATAAACGTGCCAATCGGTGCTGTCGAGGGGACCGATGCATTCGCTGTTGGGAGATAATGAGTGCACTGTCTCCAATCACGTACAACGGTTCGAAGTGACTGCGTTGGGCTTCTCGGAGTCCGTGTATGAGACCCCAGTACTCGGCAAAGTTGTTGGTCGTGTCCTTCCTGCTATACGCCATGCTCGCGGCCCAAATTAAACTGGCTGTGTGCGAGTTTTCATGGACACGCACGATAATGGATCCAGTCCCTCCTGGTCCTGGATTGCCGCGTGATCCACCATCGAAAAACAACAGGTAAACGCCGCGAGTATCATTTGGAGTCAAGGGGATGGCGTCGGTTTGGCTGAGAAAGCAGTCGACATATGCCTTGAGAACTGCTGCAACCGTGTGACCGTCCGAGTCTCCAGCTTGCGCTTCAGCGAGTCGTGTGAGGTTTCGCATTCCTGCCTCTAATCTGGTCATCATGATCGCCATCTCAGCAGTCGATTTGATTGGATCCGAATCCATGCGTCGCAGATGCGCACACCAAATGGCTTGTATGAGCGACGCGCTCATATATCGCCACAGCATGTGTGCGACGGAATAGAGATGATCTTGGAGATGTTCATTGGAGAACTTGTGTCCGATAATGTGTCTCTTGATCGTGGTCCATGCATGCCTTGGAGTATCTGGTAGATCCAGACTGAAGATCCAGATTGCGGGGTCGTGACCAGGAGTGATTCCGATCTTCGCCCATAGCGCATAAAAGTAGTTCCACACCAGTTTGGCTTTCGGACACTCCCAGAATAGATGTTGAACAGAAGATTGGACAACTTGGGAGCATTCGGGATTCGAGCAGGATAGATCAGCTTTCTCATAGTTCCACATGGAGAGTCGGTTGGCTTTCAGCCGGAGAAGAGTCTGAGCCGTATAAACAGTAATCCCTGGGATGTTGTGTAATTCGCTCCACTGGATTAATTGCAGTCCTGGCCACAGAGATCCTGCTGTATGGACAGCTTTGTTGACTGCTGCATCTCGAGTATCTTTGCCAATTTGTGTCCTCGTTGCTGCAACTTGTTGCCGATAGAAAGATCTGGTCGTATTGTATCGTCCGTTGCCACCCCATAGTTGCACGATTCTTGTGAAACGTGGATGTGCATGGAACGACACCTTCTGCCCGTTCAAGTCTCTTGTTGCCATGATGTCACAGTCCGTTGCGGAGTGAACTGTATGCGTAGCTTTGACTAGGGTCGTGTCGACGTGGGTCAGAGTTGCTTCACTGGTGTGCAGATGCCATTCGTGGTTGTAATGACGTTGCCCGTTGTACAGCCGAAGCACATTTGTTTGCTGTGGTCGATACAGAAGCTGTGGGAAGTTGGATACCAACGTAGCATATAACCGCTCGAGCGCTCGAATAGACGGCCGGGAGAATCCGGAGATTCCACATGTTGGGATGAAGTTAAGCACTCCTGGTTTTATCCACTCCCATCGAAGTATGTCGCCCAGTTGTGCTGTTCCGACTGATAATGATGTGCGAGCAAGCTTGTAAGGGGAGCCGTTGGAATCAAGAAGCCACCCATCTGCAGTCGAGGTCATGTATGGCAGCCATTCTGCACAGAATGTCCCGCGTAGCTTTCGTCCTTCAGCGATGATACCTGGAAGCCTGTCAGACATTTTAGAGCTGAGGTCGATCTGGAACACATCGCCGTCCCATTGAGTCTGCACAATTGTCGACTTGAAGTGCTCGTAACACCAACGTACATTATCACGTTCTCTGGGCTCATAGGGTCGAGAATGGAGCGACGCACATAATGCTGCGCCAGTTGTCCACATGTTATCACGAAGCTGGGGTGGCCGCCTTGGAATTGCATCGAGCGGCGTGATGTACGTCGAAGAAGCCCTTGTGTTGTGCAGCAAGATTTCCCCGATGACCTGATCGATGTGAGAGGTAGTGATTGCCCATTTGGAGACTGCTGTGGCACTCATCGTCATCAGCTCAGTTCTGATGTTGGGTACTGACAAGCCTCCATTCATTTTTTTGAGCTCAGTTTGTTCTTCCTTCATCCACGGTTTCGCAGGCTTACCATTCCTTGAGCCCCAGACAAATTGTTTCACTAGGTCGTGTAGCTGATTGACAATAGCCGTAGAGGGCCAGGAGTGCCTGGCCACGTAAAGCACTTTGGGTATGATGACGGCACTGGCAATTGCTGCGCGTTGGGCGACAGAGTGAGTTTTGAGACGCGCAAGTCGAAGTCTGACACGTAAGGCTTGGATGCACTTGGACCAGTTACTTGCATTCGAAGGCGTTTGTCCGACTTGGATGCCGAGGTAGCGGCAATGTTCCTCGCGTTGTAGCACATGAATGTCACTGACTGACTCTTCGGTGGAGCTGTATTCCTTGTTCAGCGGTAATACTGCAGATTTGTGCCGATTGACTCGAAGCCCAGAAGCTGCTCCATATTTGTCCAGGATTGCAAACACGGCGTTAATATCCTTGGGATCGCTAAGATAAATGGTCGTGTCGTCTGCGTATCCTCCAAGTCTGACCTCAGTTGCGCATCCTGCTGCCTGGAGTTCAACGCCGTGTATTTCGTCACTCGCTTCGATTTTCCGATAAAGAACCTCTAACACCAAGATGAAGAGAAGAGGGGCCAGCGGACATCCTTGACGAATTCCGGATGTTACGTTGTACTTTCTCGACAGGAAACCGTTGACAATGAACTTGTAAGTGGTTTGAGAGTGTAACACCTTCACTAAGTGTACGAACTTCAATGGGAATCCAAGATGCTGGAGCGCTTGTGCCAGAAAGCTGCGATCGAGTGAATCATAGGCTTTAGCAAAATCAAGGAGCAACGCGATCGCTCTGGACATGGCGGGGTCGCTCGTGGCCCGCTGTTGTGCAGCCAATAACACATCGATCGTAGTTGGGATTGCTCGCCCTGGAACGAAACCAGCTTGCATGTGATGGATAAGCCAAGGGAGCACAGTTCGTAATCTGGTTGCAAATATTCGTGTGAATATTTTGTAATCAGAGTTGAGGAGTGCGATTGGTCTGTAGTCCAGCGGCGACGCAGCAGAGACGGACTTTTTTATGCAGTGAATATGGGCTTCACTGAACGAACTTGGTAGAACGCATTCGGGTATCCACAAGTTGAAAAGTCGCTCGAATTGGCCGGTAATCTCGTCACAGTGGTCTCTGTACTAGTCATTGCCGAGTTCGTCAGGACCGTGAGCTTTGCCTCTCTTGCATTTCTTCACAGCCTGTTTAATTTCACTCGAATCGATCGGTTTGAGCAGGAAGCCTAATCTGTCCGACGGAGGAATAGCTGTTCCTGGATCAAGGATTTGATCGATGTCAGTTTGCAGAGTGGGCGCCTGTTGCATGATTGATTTCCATCCTTCTCCCATGTCGTCAGCAAGTTCTCGTGAACGCATGGGTCCGTAAGTAGCTGTGCCACCGAGTGTGAAGATAGTGTTGTCAAGGAACTTGGTCGAGATACGCTTGTAGAAGGATTTGCTCGTTTTTCGTTCATGATGCATGTGCTCCGAAAAATGCGGTCCCGTTTCGAAGCCTGCCACTTAGATTTGCATTCTGCAATGGCTCGACGGATACTCGTGGCGGTGGTAAGAAACTCTTGCGACAACTCCACGTTTTGATCACTCACCGCTCCACCAGAGTGATCGAGCATCTGCGCTTCCGATTCTGAGAGGCGTCGTTGCAACCTCTGGGTTTTCTTCTTGTATCCTTGATTCAATCTGGCGAAGTACGATTTTTAGCTTCGAGGTACCCGATCCTGAGCGCGATCTTGGCTTCATCCCACCAATTTGCTGTGGCCAGAGCATAATCACGAGGCGAAGAGTAACGTCCACGTAATTCATCAAGTTGATCATGAGCTTTTTCGAAGAAATCTTTTCCAATACTCGCCGCATGCGCCGCTGCATTCTTCGGAAGTGGATAGACAACTCGAGGTTTCTTGCTTTGGATCACCTTGTCAGGAGCAGCTACCCGGATCGTGACTCCATTGTGATCGGGAATGGACCAGCTACGCTTTGGTAGACGCTGCGAACCCAGTCGAGATGGTCATTGCTGCAGTACCATCGGTCGAGCCTACTGCTGGCACTGTCGCCTGAAGGCAGTGTATAGTAGTAGGTGTGATGCTGCCGATGGAATGCTTTGACGTCTCGTGTGTCCGTGGCGCGAAGAGCATCATCCTCGAGGGTATCAACAAGATTCAATTTCTGGAGCAGTTTCTTCAATTCCCTGGAATCGTGCACTTTGTTGTGGTTGTTGTGAGACCTGTCTGCCATCTGGTTGAGAGTGCAATTAAAGTCTCCACCGCACAGAATGGGTCCATCATGTGACGAGAGGAGACCTGATAGTGCTCTGTAGAAAGCTTCCCTTGCAAATACGGCAGAAGGAGCGTAGATGTTGAGAAGTAACACCGTTTCACCACGCAACGTCACCGTAGCTGCCATCCAGTGCGCATTCCACTGATCCTGCTTATATGGAGCCAGTGTAGGTATGCACGAATAGGGATTCAACAAGATCGCCACTCCTCCTTTGCGCTCGGTGGAAGCTGACCAGAGAGAAAGTCTGGGATCCGACTCTTCTGATGGTTCCTGAAAACCCCAACTTCGACGAAATCTGGATTGCATTGATGCCACTTCGGTCTCCAGGACGTGCGTTTCTTGGAGAAAGACAATGTCCAATGATCCCGAGTCATCAGTCTGTCGAAAATGTGAAAACCACGCGTTCAGATTGGCGTCGGATTTGGAGAACCCCATCACATTCTGTGTGTGGAATCCAACAGTTAGCTCATGGCGAGCATTGACTGTCGCACTGCGCCTTCTGGGTCGGTGGTTGTCACGACGAGCTCGGGTTGTGGGTTGATATGGTACATTGTCCACATTGAAGTGACTGACTACACTGACTAATGTTGACTGACAAGTTCCAACCTTCTGCACTTCTGGCAGGCACAACCATCATGGAGGTTGCTGAGAGACGTTGAAAGGCTACGAAGAAGTTGAGGACGACGTCTTAGTCGATTTGCACATTTCTCGCTTCTAATCGCTCAAGCGAGTACCTTTTTTGCATAGATTTATTGTAATGACGGTAGGGTTCTGATTGATGTTGATGCCTTCTTGATGGTTGTTGTGACCTTTTCAAGATGTTCTTTGGCGAAACGACGCTTAATTTCACTTGATTATCTGGACAAACGATAAAACAGCGCTGAAATATCGCTGACATGAGCAGAAGGGAGCGCTGTATATTCTGAATCGTGCTTTTGGGGGTGGAATTTTTCAGCGATCGTTTAGCTGAGCGAAATGGCGGTACACTTCCAGCCATAAACTAACGTCGTTTAATAGCTGTTGAGGTCCCAAAAACGAACAGATTTACCTGTAGATCGCAGTGCGCGAAAGACGCCTCCAAGTGCTGTTTGATGGCCAATGACCCTCAACCAACAAGCACTATGAACACCTGAGAAATCTCACCTCGGACACCCACCAAATAAAAGCAGCTCTTTTTGTGCCAACCGCTTGCATTTGTTTCCACTCGCAAATAAATTACTTGAGTGTGCAAGTAATTTATCGTGTTTGTCCAGAAAAAAAAAAGAGGAGTTGATGTGGATGAGCCAGGATAAGGGAGCATGGGCGATTCGCAGTCAAGAGATCTTCTCCTCTCTTTCGACGCGTACACATTCATTAAACAAACAAACAAAAACATATTTGCTCCAGTCGTGCTCAGTTACTAGCCACGCGAACTTGGCACTCAAGAAACTCACTCGACTCAACGCAACCCCTGTCTTCATGCGACTATCTCAGCTCCCGAAATGACGCTCGTTGCAGTCACCGCTCAGGTTTTTACGGCAGTTTTTGTTATCCTTGGAACTGGGAGTGGCCACGATGATGCAAAGGAATTCCATCCACAGACTCCGGCTCAGAGCTTCATATTTGCCTTATTCCCTCTCCTTATTCACGCCAAGCAGCTGAAGCGAGGTTGGCTGAGCTGGTCTGCACATCTAAAGGATGGATTTCGGCAGTTCGTTCCGCCTCTCCTGGATAACGTTGTTCGGTGTCTTCCAATGGCCGTCTTCCGTCATCAGCGATGCGTTCAGCACTTTTATGACGGCGAAAGGATCGGAGACCAGATCCAGCAGCGCCGACGCCAAGTGGACTCTCGACTCATGGGCGAACACTCTGCCATACTGATTAAAGTGCAGCACGAGATCGAACGCGAGTCGACATTCCCTGCCGAGAAGCCTGTCGCCAATTGCTTTTGCTTGTGGGTCATACTGCATTTGTTCGTAGAAATGCGGGTACAGAACCTTCAGCGAAAAATCGTTGAACGCGAAGCGCATTTCTGCCGCCGAGCGAATGGAAATGAAGCGGTCTTCTTCGTCTACTAATGTCACCGAGCACATGTGTGAAGAGAAGTGCTCGTAACTTGTAGTATATAGCTGCCATTGCTTCAGGAACGCGTCTCGGCCCCTAAAATCGCGGCATACCACGTCTTCTTCCACGACGCTCTGCATGAACGCGCGTGCCGCGGCACCCCGCATGGCAAGCTCGGGGGAGTTGGGATCAAAACCACGTTCAAATTGCCGAAAGTACTCGTGACAGATCGTCACGGCAGCACTGGTGCGGTTTGTGCGCCACGTGAGCAGCGCCGAGTCTGCAAGGAGTTGCGAGGCTTCGAGACCAGCGATCGTGCTGCGTAGCTGCTGGATGGTCCCTTCCAGCTGCACCCGCTCCTGTTCCTGTCGTCGGCGATGGCTCGGCCGCGCTTTCGCCAAGCGACTCAGCTTGGGAGCGCCTTTATTTCGTCTCACATTCACACAATTTTTTGATCGCACAGGTGTCCGCTTCAACGAGACAACCTGCGATGGTGCTGTATCAGCGCCTTCCTCGCTGTAATCACTGCCAGCATCGTCCTCAACCATCAGTAATCCACGCGCGCGCTGCCGCTTGGCCAGCGTGTGCGCGAATCGGAGCGCCAAGTGGCTCGTGGACGGCGAGTCGACGGGGAACACGCGCACCGCAATTTCGGTCGCGCGCACCATCGAAGCATCGTCTATATCTGCAACTGGAGCCGGCACGAGGCCCGCGGGATGCGCGCGGTCGGCATCGACAGCAGCGCGCTGCGATGGCGGCTGCGTCGGCGACCGCCGCGCGTGGAAAATGGGCAGCATCTCACGCTTCTGATGGCGCCAGCGGAGGTGCTGCTTCTTGCTGTGTGCACGAAGTGTCCTTCTCGGAGTGGAATGACAAAGAAATAACTGCCTAAAGAAAGAAAGAAACGCGTAGTTTACGCGGAAACGGTACAGTGTACCGGTGATTGGCACAAGATTCCAGTTCAGCCAATGTGTTTTTTTTCTCTTTCCACTTTTGCGTTCAGTGACTCCAAGAGTCGCAGTTGCCTGCACTTACTTTGCAACCTGTGCTATCAAGTGTACTACATGTCATTTGTTTATAGAGGGTATTTTGTTCATTTAGTGATGAAAAGGGAGTAAAACACAACTGTATCATTTGATGCCTCGTTTAAACTGAATTGTGATACGTCAATCGCTAAATTGTTGTCTGATGGAAAGAACAACTTGTCGAGATGATCGCGTCGTGCGCATACTTGTGGCATGACTCACATCGAGCGAGTCAAGACGTCGTGCTCAGTGTGCTCTATGCAACTGCTGACGGCATAACGCACTCATTGGTCCCTGCGCAGGTGTAATCGCATTGCTGCGAAGCCACATTGCTCGGTGACTTTTACTGCTGTGTCAATGATAATCGTCTTGAATCGACAATATCTGTCTTCGATTTTTGGTTGTTGGCTGTCTCGATTACCGGCTTAGACAGGTGAGAACTCAACTGCAGCAATGACTTCAAAGGGACCAACAGAATTGTGCCATCATAACTGACTATTTGCTGAGACTAACGTGAAAGTTGGATACTTTTTGAACTCGGAGGAGATGGCTCCGATCAGCGAAGAACGAGCCAAAGAAAGAGGTTGCACGCAGGTGGGACACGATGCGTTGATAATATCTGTCTTCGACTGCTTTTTTCTGACCATAGTGATGTGGCTAACACCAAATACTGCCTAAATCCAACCCGACCGAGCCTGCTTGAGCGCAGGATTGGCCACATCGATTTTTGCAGAAATAGTAGATCTTAAAACCAAACAGCAATTCACTGAGAAAATGACTGCTTGACATCGTGGTGGATAGAGTGATCCAGTGGGTGACTGCGGTGTCAAGTGTCTGCTGCTCAGCATTTCTAAAGCAGAGCGAAACGAAACAAGGCAGTTGCAGATCGGTCGCATGTGCATTCACCGAATGATCATCGAACTGATCAAATCGAGCAAATTACTGTATGACAGCGACCCGTAAGAATTTACTGCGAAAAGGACGGCGAGGAGGACGGCGAAGCAAATGCGAGCCGGGTGCGGATGCTGTAGTCGGCAGCGATGCAGGCATCGAAGTTTGGACCAACAGTTAGATGCAGGGTAAAAGAAGTGGTTGTGATGGTGATTCTGGGTTTATTTTTATCCAATTCGCAGCGGTTTACGAGATATAAGCCGCTAAAACACTCATTTCATGGGAGATGATTTGGACACCAGCACCGACGCGTTGGACGCCAACGGGCAGAGTTGACTCTACAATTCTATACGTATGGCACGTTCCAAGGAGAAAAAACACAGGAAACAAACGTTAGGGGTCTCGTTCAAAGCACAGTAGTAGTCGAAACATCACTGCCTTTATTCCCACCGTTCAAGCGCGAAGTGCGCATTTCTGTGCCCGAAACTATAGAAGCTGCATATGTTGGTGTCCTGTCGGTTGAATGCACACTCTTAACGAGGGCAAATTGAACGTTTTAAAAGGAAAAACATGATCCTCTGTTGGACGCCTAATGAATACCTGTTACCTCTTCATTTCGATTAAAGGGATCACTGGCACCGTTCGTACCAACAGTGCAGACAGAAACTGGTCTGGAGCCGTTGATGCGAAGGCACATAACTCTACTTCTCGATTGGAGAGAACTAGAACAGATAGCTAACGGTACTACAAAGGGAGAGACGAGGCACTGCTACTGAAACGAGCACAAAATGAGTGTCTGTGTGCTCTACCCTCTAGTGAATGCGTTATTTGTCGCAACTGCATTTTCACCAATCGCTCTTCAACTAATGGGGGCAAGTTCAATTGATTTCCGCGAGGTCATGTTGCTCCAGCCAGGGCATGGCGTGGAGGTGGCCCCATCGGCAGAGCCGTGCAGAAGATTTGCGGATTTATCGACGAGATGTCATTCTGGTGGCAAGTGTCCATTTCCGCCATGTGGATTCATACTTGGAAGGTCAGTCCAAGTTGACTTGTTCGGTTCAGTCCAGCTTCGCGACCCCACATCTGCCATTGCGTTGGTGTTTCCTGGCATGTGAGACAATGAGACCCGAAAGTCATAAATTGCTTCCGCGAGGCCGATTGCAATGAGTAGTTCCTGAGCGATTGGGTTACCGCTTGGTAGTTTATTTGACCACGACATCGCAGTTGTGTTGTCGATCGAGGCTTGAACGTGAGTGGCCTGGCTCCTGTTGTGTGGATTCCGTGATGGACCAAAGAGTATGGCTGCCGGTGCGAGGCTGAATAGCTCGGGTACGTTGATGTTGAATACCGCGGGCTCTGCGTCCAGCGGTCGGCGCGCCGCAGTCTCGTTTCGCCTTGAAGTGGTGTGCTTGCCGACTTGTTGTTCTCTTTTCGCTTTCGATTCTTGAATCATTTTTGCTTCGGTGGGGTCGAACTTGACGAGGATATAGCATTGCTCAGCAGGGTCGAGTACAACCAACCCATCGTTACTGGCGCCCATTTACAGGCGTACGTCGGCTGGCACCTTCTCACAAAACATGAAAGTGGGGAGGAACGCAGGCGTCCATGCGAGAGAATAGATTTGAGCCACTGGATATCACTGAGCATTGCGTTTGAGGTCGGCACCTTTCCACGACGCGGAAACGTGGTGCAGGCGTCTTGTAACCGCTGATAAAAGGCTTTGCAGCGCGCAGGTAAGCGCACACATGTCGTAATGTGCCTGGTAGGCGCTGCAACTCATTTCAGGATCTGATTTCTTTACTACCGAAGCTTGCAGCCCGATCGAATGCTTTCTTGATTTTGGACTGGGGTATTGATATAGTCTCCAGGTTTGTGCTCCAGAGAGAAAGTTTCTTGTCGTTGACTGTGCGGGGATCCAATTGCGCACAACCCCGCTCCGAGCATTGCAGATCTTATGGGAAAAGTAGAAGAGACATTTGCATCGGTGAAGTCAAAAGACTGATGCAAAGCTTGCGGACATCTTCAGAAGGTAGAGGACATCTGTTTAGCGCAGTTTGATATCGACAGTCTCGCAAATGCAGACGACAGACAGCACAGAAATCAGCGATGAGGAAGAACAGACTTGCATAAGCCTCCATGATTCTATATACTCTTCAACATTTGATTTTGTTGTCTCAAGTGGTCGTTTTTGATGCCGCTTCCTCGAAAGGGAACCCTAACACTTCAATCCAGCTGTTTTGACAGTGTGAACCAATGAGAAGGCGCCATTCGGTGTATCCCTACTTGAACCCTTTCCCCGAACTCTTGTCCTTTCGGACAGTTGACTTTGGACTCAAATATCTCGTGAACAAGAGCGATTTTGGCAAATCTGATCATAAATTCACAATCGAAACCGCTGATTCTGCCTCATATCTGACTATCGTGTGCAGAAATATTCATTGTGAGATGTAAGAAGATCCGTCAACAATTGGATCAACTGAGGTTGCGCAGACAACAATGCAAAGGTTGAAGATTGCAACATTTGAATCAAGCAATTGCGCCGCGCAAGGTGTTGAAGGTCGACTCAACGAGACGGACCAAAGACAAGGAACTGCTCGCAGTGCGACGAGCTTTCTTGAATGCAATAGGGGTCCTCAGTGAAGACTTCGCATGCACCGTCATTCTGAGTTGGACCCCCCTGCATTTCTCCCACTAGTTGCACTTGCACCCACGCTTGGACTTTCCGCTGTTCTTTCATGCTCCTGCAGTGTACGCTCGTCGCAAAAGCCACCATCTCGAATCAAGTGCAGCCTTTGCCTATCGATGTTTGCAAATGCATAGTGCGTTGACCGCAGATTTGTTTGAGACAAGAGAGAGTCGATGATCACAATGAAAGGCAAGTGAAGAGGTAACGCGATCGGCGATCAGCCATTGCCGAATGCCGGCAAGGTGGTGTTGCCGTTTCGTTTTGTCCAGTGACACACAGCTCGTTTGTTGATGTGCCACATCGACTCAATTCTCGCTGAGGGTCTGCTTCTGGAGAATGCGGAGTAACGGGAGGTCGTGCCTGCTCGACGTGCGAACGAGTGCTGACTGTATGATCATTAGCTCGTCAGCTCAGCAAGCAGACACACGCGAGACCACAACAGGCGCTGGATGGTGGCATAGAGATTGCATCAAACCAAGAGGCAGAGGCGTCAACTTGAGGTGAACTCACGATCAGACTCTTCTTCACACCTTTCGAGACCTGACTGCGAGCTGACTGCGAGCTGACACAGTCTGTCCACCACAGTGGTACTCATGGGAAATGCAGCTGTACAGAGTCATCTCCTCATCAATCTTTGACTGAATTCTCGCGAAAGGAAAAGTCAGTTTATTGAATGGCACAATATGTCGAGGAGAGCGCCACCCGCACTTTGTCTATGCGATCGAACTACAGGCGCGCAACGATCCTGAGGACCAGCTGGAGGAATTCACTAGTGTCCACATGGTGCGAAGAGCTCCGTTTTGCAAAAAAATGATACGTCTCAGGACACCCCATCCCACCGAACGGGTTCATTCATGTGCTGACTTCTTGCAGCATACTGAAAGGCTAATTAGATGCGGGCTCCGCTGTGCACCCGTCTCAACAGAGATGAGCAGCATGCGCATAGCCGCACGGCACGATAGGTTGTTTACAGCACACGAGCGACTGACGGCATCTCTCTCTCTCTCTCTCTCTTCTAGCTTCTCCCACTCCAGGTGGCACGCCGCCTTCAATCTCATTCTCCAATTTGCATTCGCCTACAGAGAAGCCTCACTCTCCAGTGCATCCCTTCCCAGCATCATGAAGCTCATCCGTTACGGCGTCTTGTGTGTCGCGACCTTCCTCGTGCAAACCGTCACGTCGCTCACGATCGGCACGGCTCCTGGTCTCGCTGCTGGCACCACCGGCGGAGGCAACGCGGCTCCAGTGTACCCGACGACGATCGCACAGCTCAAGTCGTACCTCTCGGACAGCCAGCCGCGTGTGATCATCTTGAACAAGACCTTCGACTTCCGTGGCACAGAGGGCACGAGAACCGAGCCTGGCTGCCGTCCGCTCTCGAACCAGCAGTGTCTCGCGAAGAACGACGGTCACAAGGGCCAGGATGTGATCCTCCAAAGTGGCGGCATGGCCAACACTGGTGGCTGCATCCAGGGACAGAAGGTCACTGTGTCGTATGATATCGCGGCCACCAAGAACCCGCTGATCATCAACAGCAACAAGACCTTGCGTGGCGACGGTCTCAAGGGTGTGATCATTGGCAAGGGACTCTGGATTCAGGGCAACAACGTCATCGTCCAGAACATCCACATCACCAACTTGAACCCTCACTTGATCTGGGGTGGTGATGCCCTGTACCTCCAGGGTACGGCGACGGGCGCCACGCAGGAGCGCGTGTGGATCGACCACGTCAAGATTTCGTTGGTTGGTCGCCAGATGATGACCACGAACGCTGCCAGTTGCAAGAGTTTGACGATCAGTAACTCGGAATTCGACGGTGTGACCCCGTACTCGGCCACCTGCGACAACCGCCACTACTGGGTGTTCATTATCGAAGGCTCGGCGACGCGCCTCAACTTGATCAACAACTACATCCACCACACTTCGGGTCGCTCACCAAAGTTCGGTGGTCTCACGGGTGTCAAGACCGACGTCGTCGCTCACGCTGTCAACAACTACTGGTACTCGAACTCGGGCTTCTCCTTCGAGGTGCAGAGCGATGCGTACGTGCTCATGGAAGGTAACTACTTCCAGGACACGACCGACCCGAACTTGCGCGACTCGAAGACCACGGGTGCCGTTATGGTCCCGACCTCCAGCACACAGTCGCTGTGCTCGCAGTACTTGGGTCGCCAGTGCATCCAGAACGTCGTGGCGAACAGTGGCACGATCGTGAGCAGTAGAGACAGTGTGGCTGCTGCTCGCATGAAGGGCGTCGCCGTCTACAAGGCGACTGCCCCAAAGAAGCATGTGCTCAGCGCCAAGAACTTTGGCGTTGGCGACCTCTCGTAGACGCTTCCCGTTCCTGCCTGCCATGGGTTCCGTTCAAAGCACAGGGGTAGTCGAAACACCACTGCCTTTATTTCCACTGTTCAAGCGCGAAGTGCGCATTTCTGCACTCAAAAGTTTAGAAGCTGCATATGTTGGTGTCCTGCAGGTTGATTCCACAACCTTTTGTGAGGGGAAATTGGACGTTTTAAAAGTAGTAACATGAACCTCAGTTGTACGCTCAATGAATGCTCTCGTCCTTCGTTTTTAATTCGCAGGCTTTGACAATCGGAAATGCTAATGCGGTAGCCGGTCATTCCCAAGTCCACACAGTTGCTCTTGTAGGTGTACTGGCATCGTGCCAGTAGAGTATCTCCCACACATGCATGAAAAGTGGAGCGATGTCAGTGCTCTTGGCTCTCTGGGAAACGTGTAGACAGATCATTGATGTGAAGGCAGGTGGCATCACTTCTCGGTGAGAGTCTGGCGAACTAGCTAGCCGAAGAGCAAAGTGGGAGGCGACTGCGTAGAACTATTACTGGAATGTGTCATCCAAGACGCAGTCGCAAAGCACAATTGAATGCGAAACTACTGACGCAGGAAAGATTCGATCCGACAGATTGACCTCCTTTCATGAAAAATGCTCTTATAAGAGAAGTCACTAAACAGCTCGTGTGTTTGTATAGAAGAACCCTCTCTTACAAAGAGGTTTTCTCCTCTTTTGACTCCATCCAAATCGGATCTTGAAACAGCAAAAATCGTTTCACACAGTGAAATGGCACGAAAAGGACACGTCGATCCCCCACAGCAGCATCAGCCAAGAGCACACAACATGAGTGCCCGCGCGCGATTGAACCAGCGCGTGCCGCAGGCCGAGGTCGGCGCGCTGAGCACGGGTCACGCGAGCCCCAACTCCGAGGTGAGCGCGCACGTCGGCAGCTTCGACGACGACGAGTTCGATTCGAACGACGATGACGACGACGCGGGCGACGACGACGAGACGGACGAGATGCTCAAGAAGCGCAAGAAACAGAAGGCGCGCTCCCAGCATGCCGCCGCGTGGAGCACCAAGTTGCACGCGCTCATCTGGATCGTTGCGGCCGGCTCGGTCGCGTACGCCATCGACTTCTTCCATGTCATCTTCTCGGATCCGCGCATCAACAAGTACGCTGTCCATTAGCGCATTCAATGACTGCTGTGAACGTGCGCTGACGTTGGTCTGTTTTATCATCAGGTGGTATTTCCATGTCGGGCTGATCTGTATGGGCGTCAACATCTGCATCACAGCGTACTTGGCGATCTACTTGCCGTACATCAAGCGCATCCACCTCGAGTGGAACGTGTACTGTCCGCGCATGATCCCCACGGCGATGGTCGTAGGCGCGGTCGCGACGTTCGCGTTCATCTTCGCGTTCTGGCCGGTCTGGGGACTCTTCACGCCTGGTCTGCTCGCGCTGTTCTTCATCGGCTCCCTCATGACGGCGCACTTCCTGCCTTCGATATAATTACTGGGAGAGAGAGAAAGAGAGAGGCAATAAAGAGAGAATACTTGTATACACATGAATGCACCTCCATTAAATAAAAGCTTCTTGCTGCCGTCTTCTTGTTGTTGCTCTTTTTGTCTATGGCACGATGGAATTGGTGTCGCACTCGTGGCAGACAATGCGGACCGCGTCGCAGGAGCCAAAGTACTGGTCGCTCACTTGAGCCTTTTCAAATGACGGGTCTGCGCAACAGCGTTCACTGCAACGAACAAGTAAAGTAACAAACGTGAACGTGAGTCGAATTGAGTCTGTAAGACACGTTTATCATAAAGCAAACTTACCGATGAGCCATAAACGCATTGGCGATGATTTCCTGGAAGTCCTCGAGCACGCCGTGGAACGGCTCCTGCTGCATCTGGTAGGAAAAGCCGCACGCGCAGGCAATTGCTGGCGCGTACGACCCGGACGTCGTTGTCTCTTTGAGCGAGCCAATTTTGCAGATCGGACACAGCACATGCATCCCTCCTAGAAATCAAAGCACCAACACCAGCAACAAAAATCGCCAAAGTGAACACACTAACTCAACTTTCCTAGCAAGGTGGGGAACGTACCGTGTCCCCCGCCGTAGGTGCCGTCACACTCTTCAACGTCCTCGTCCCCGAAGTAGACCTCCGACTCACCGAGGTCCATGCCTGCGAGCATCGCTTCGAGTGACGCTTCCTCGAACTCGACCATTTGCTGCGCCAACTGCTCTTCCGTCGTGTCCACGCCGGCGTCGCCGTACATCTCGGCGAGCAGCTCGTCCTCGAGCGAATGCACAATGTCCAGATAGTCGTCTTCCGATAACTTTCCAGCCGCCACAAGTTCTTCAATGGACGCGTAATTCAGATCGGCGTCTTCGTCCATATCTTCTTCCGTGTGTTGTCCTGATTGCTGGTGTCCAGATTCTTCCTGGACACTCATTCTCGCGTCATCGCTCTGCAAATCAAACACCGGGTGGCGACCACCACTCGCTCGCTGGGTCTTTCGGGGGTGACGATGCATCGAACTGCTGGGACCAGAGTGCATGGACGCATTCAACGGCTGCGCGCTCTCTTCGCCTCGCCGCTCTTCGGTGTACACCAGTCGCTTCATCTCGTCCGTGATGGACGTCATTGCCTCGGGCGAGCGCAGCTTGGCCAGCAGCTTGTGGCGGTCCTGGCGCAGCCGCTGCATACAGCGCTGCTTGAGCTGGTCCTTCCACACGGGCGGCGACAGCGACGTGCGGAACACGCCCTTGAGCTGCTCGTGGCGGTCTCGCAGCTGCATGTTCGTGTCAACTGTTGTCTGTTGTTTGTTTTGTGTTTGTGTGTGCGCGTTGATGCAATTCGGCTTTTGAACGAAATCGTCTATACTGAACGCAAGTGGCAGTTTGTTTTGGCGCGCACCATTGAGAACCAAAACGCGCGGGAACACACGAACGAGATGATGTCGTCGGAATGTTGTCGGAAGCAACATCAATGTGCATTTCTGTAAATATCTAGAAGGATGCTACCTAAACTCTAAACAAACCTACTGTTGCAGCAGTCTCGTGAAACTCTCGCAAACACAGCAGCTGCTGGGCGTTTTTTGCTTTGTTTTGCTTTTTGGTCAAACAGGCACAGTGTGGAAAAGAAAAGAAAAGAAAAGAAAAAGAAGGACCGAAAACTACGGAATGAAAATAAATTACTTTCGTACCTGTCGAGAGGGGTCAATCGTGTCCAAACGCATCGCCACCACAGTGAGCTGAAGCCAAGAGGGACAAGCAAGACGCCTTCCTGCCTTCCGATATGACGCGGCGAGGCAACAAAGGCACCGTGACGCACGTGCACCGCGTGCCCATGGGCCACGGCACCGGCGGCAGCGGCACCGGCGGCTTCCCGGAGTCCGCCAAGGAGAAGGAGGTGCTCATGCGCAAGCATCGCTTCCTGCGCCGCGCCACGGGCTTCATGCTCGCGCGCAAGTACAGATACATCCAGAGCATGATGCACGGCTCGTCGACAACGTCCACGACCACGACCACGACGACGATCTCGGCGTCCATCTCGACCACCACGTCGTTCACGCAGGCGTCGTCGTCCATGTGGATGAACGTGCGCAATACGTGGCACGAGAGCGAGTACGGCCGCGACTTGCTGAATGCGCGCTTGAGTCGGAGCGACAAGGCGTCGAATGCAGGAGCAGCGAGTGCGTCGTCGGCTGCGAGTGGGAGTAGCGACAGACATGACGCGTCGCTGAAGGTGTCGAAAGGGTTCACGCGCGAGGAGCTGATCAATTTCTGGAAGGAGCTGTCGGTCGTCGCGAAGCGGAGGCTGCTGCGCATCCGCCGCGAGATCTACTTGACGGCGCTGGACGAGTTCCTCGTGCGTCAGAATCTGTGCTGTGAGTGCCACGACAACGTGATCGCCGAATGGGAAGATCACGAGCGACGGCGATCTGGCAGTCGGTCGTTGCAGGACGTGTTCAGTGTGTTCCCGCCGTTTCTCGACGAAGAAGAAGATGATGACGATGACGACGAAGAGGACGACGACGAAGAGGAAGACGACGAAGAAGACGAGGAGGAGGGAGAGCTACATGGCGACGAGGACTCGGACGACGAAGTGGTGCTCGCAGAAGAAGAGCTGGTGTTTAAATATGAACTAGAGCGCGACGAGTTGCGTCGCGGTGTGAAGAAGAGCATGATCTCGGACGAGTATTTAGCGGCGCTCGAGGTCGGGAAGCGGCAGGAAGACGAACTCTTGCGGCTGATCCAGAAGGAAGAGCGCTACATCATTATACGAGAGGACCACACGGATTTCATCATGGATCTGATTCGCTGTGGCGAGCAGTTTAGCTACGTGTCGCCGTTCCAAGGCGATTACGACGACGACAGCGACGAAGTAGACGACGATGATGACGATAGTGAGTGTCCTGGCGCGAACACGTCGCATCTCGCGCAAGAGTACCTCCTCGAAGTGCTGGCGATTAAATTCAGAGAGCAGGTACCGCACGCGGCTTGACAGCTCTATTGTTGTCATGTGGATATGCTGTGCTAATCTATTTTTCTGTTGTTTTTCTGATACAGTTGGAAGACGCGTATCAAGAAGCGCTGCAGCATTCGCTTGCGATCCAAGCGGAGCTGTTGCGGGAGGAGATTGCGGATCTGCAGGCAAGCCAGAAGCCGTCGGCGAGCAGCAAGAAGAAAAAAAACAAAGACAAGAAGAAGAAAAAGAAAAAAGATGCTGCAGCGGCAGCAAAGACGGCGAAAGCGGCACCAAAGGCAGGGAACAACCCCCCGCAGAAAGCGTCGTCGTCGGAGAGCAAGAAGCTCGCAGTCGAGACAAAGGCAACGGCGCAGACCAGTGGGAACGATGACGATGTTGAGAATGACGACGAAGACGAGGACAACGAGGAGCGATCTCCAGAGGAAGACGAGCTCGATCGCGAGGTCGAGGAATTCCGCCTGCTGCTCGAGAAGATCAGCACGGAGAGCAATCTGTGCAACCGCATGAAGCTCGTGCTGCCCCCAGGCACGTTTGTCAACATGGCGTCGGTCGGCTCGTGCTAACGAACGACTCTATATGGAGAAACAGAGAGAGAGAAAAGAGAGTTGCGTCCAGCCACACAAAGAGCCACTACTCACTCTCTCTCTCTCACACACACACAAGAAGAAGAGCATAAAGACAAAGTCCCACATCCGATCTTTTTCGTTGTGGAGATGTGAGGCGGAGAGATCTGGAGCCCCGGATTTGTCGAATGGTCCCCAGTTTTGTCACGATCCGTCCCCCGCCATTTTCGAGCATTCGATCGGTGTCCGCGCCAAATTGTCCTGTTTTAAACATGTATCACTGCGTTCACATCACTTTATTTGCTTTTATATCAGTACAATACATATCCAAACGAACACACCTCAGTGTGTCTTTTTGTCCAGTGTCACCAGCAACAATGCGCATTGTTGCTTGCTGATTGTTTCCTTGCTCATTGTGCAATTTGAAGTCACAAGTCCAGATGGCGAGCGTGGGTCGCCGGGATTCCACGCGTTCGGCGCGACAGCCAGCGAGCAACAATAACATTGCTGCAGAGAGCGTAACCAGCAGCAAGAACCGTAACCACGCCAAACAAGAAGAAGAAGAAGAAGACAGCGAGAGTGATGGTAGCGAGTCGCCATGCTGCAGTCAATGCGCTGTGGCCAACCAGCGCGCGCTGGTGACATGCGCCGCGTGCGCCGCGCACTTCCACTTGGACTGCGCGTCGCCTCCGCTGCGGCGGCGGCCCGTGCTCGCGAGCGCCTGGCGGTGCGGCGCCTGCAGCAGTCGCACGGAGGGCAATGGCGAATCTGCGACGACGACTCGGCGAAGCGCGAGGAACGCGGCTGCAGACGACACGGCAGCCGCAGTTGAAGTCGTGGAGAAGGAGGCTAAGGAGAGTGTTGCTGGTCGTAATAAGCGCGTGAATGCTGGTGCTGCTGGAGCTGTGGAGCTAGATGAGCCGAGTAGTGACGTTGAGCCGCCCAAGAAGAGCCGACGACGCGCGTCGGCTGCTGTACCGGTTCAAGAGGCTTTCGTTGTGGTGGAGAAGATGGTGACACGTGCACGACGCAGTGTGGCGACGACAAGTGCTACGACGAGAGTGACCAAGAGTACGTCAGTGAAGACGGTGCACAGAAAAGAAGAAGATTTGGGTGATGAGTCGGATCTGATGCCGATCACGCAGACGCTGCGCTCGCCACCTGGCAAGAGCACTGCGAAGGCTCCAGCGAGGAAAGAGAAATTGTCACGTGCAGCTGCTTCGTCATCGTCAACCGTCAAAGTATCGGCCAAGGCGCCGCGCATACAGCGCGTTCGTGCAGCGGCTCCTGGGAAGCGGCAGCAGCAGAAAGCGGCGAAGACGGCGGTCGGCACCGACAGCGACGACGACGCAAACACAGCTGGTGACGATGACAATGACAGCGACTTCCACTCGGACGATGCTGCCTCCGATGACGACGACGACGACGACGACGATGCCAGTGATGAAGATGCGAGCGACGACGAGTTTGTCGCGCGAGGGAAGAAGCTGCCGAAACTCAAGAGTCCCGCGAAGAAATCGCCTATGAAACGAAGTCCAGGACCAAAGAAGTCGCCAGCAAAAGCACGCGCCAGACGGACATCTGCAGCAGCAAATGGTGACAATAATGAGACGGCGGCAACGACGAATGGCTCCACGACAAACAACGTTGACTCCATGGACCTCGCATCCCAAGACGAAGAAGACGAGGAAG
Source organism: Globisporangium splendens (assembly GCA_006386115.1). NCBI lineage: Eukaryota > Oomycota > Peronosporomycetes > Pythiales > Pythiaceae > Globisporangium > Globisporangium splendens. The sequence continues at coordinate 308,317 of VFIW01000032.1, forward strand.
AAGTGTACACGGGACCTCGGTACTTTGTCGAGTACGCGGCCAATAATCGCGCCAAGGTACTTTTTAGTGCGTGCATGTAGTGCTAGAGGGCTGTGTGGAAGTTGGCTGACATGTGATGTGCTTGTGTGATATTTTGCTGCGTTGTAGTGCAAGCAATGCGAAGGGAAGTTGATGAAGGACGCTATTCGCATCGGAGTGCGCGTTCGCCATTCAATATTTGGGATCACAACGTACTATAAGGTAAGCGGATATGTGCCGATCTCTCTTTTGTGTGTGTGTGCACCCTTCTGTGATTTAACGCTGCAAAATGTGTGTATGTGGATGCGGCAGCACTTGGAATGCACCCAGATCTGCATCTCGACCGCTGCACTAACTGCTGCTGCTGCTACCAACGACGAACCCGAAGCTGAGAATGTGGAGGATCAAAAGAAAGAAGTCATTGGTGATGTCAACCCTATTGACGGCTTTGCGTCGCTCTCACGCGCCGACCAAGCGATCGTGCGCGCGCACATGGTGAAAGTCGAAGAGCAAGGACTGCTCGATGAGCGCATTGAGCTTTCAGAAGATCATTACAACAAGAAAGCACGTATGGTCGAGAAAGAGCCCTCGCCATATCTCACGGTGCCGCTCTTGCCGTACCAACGCGAAGCTCTGGCGTGGATGACGGCGCAGGAGAAAAGTGCATATCGAGGCGGCATTCTCGCCGATGAAATGGGCATGGGCAAGACGATCCAAGCCATCTCTGTGATTCTAGAGAACGTTCGCGAAAATGCCAATGCCAACGCTTCTGCTGCGGCAGGTGGCGGTAAAAAACAAAAGCAAAAAGGCACGTCTGGGGAGCTTGTGCGAGGCGGTACGCTCGTTGTGTGTCCTCTGGTGGCGGTAATGCAATGGAAAACCGAGATCGAACGGTTTGTTGAGCGAGACCACCTGTCGATTTATATCCACCACGGCGCCAAGCGAACCGAGCTGCCGTCCAAGATCGCGTCCTACGACATTGTGCTCACGACGTACTCGATCATCGAGAGTGAAATCCGCAAGACACTCGGTGGCGAAAAGGTCCCGTGCAAGTACTGCAAGAAGAAATATTTACCCGACAAGCTCGTGCTGCACAACAAGTATTTCTGTGGTCCGAACGCCAAGAAAACCAAATTGCAGGACAAGCAACGCTCAAAGAAGGGACCAAAGCGGAAAAAAGCAGCAGGCGAAGAAGATTCGGACGACGAGGACGAGGACGACTATTATCCCAAGAAACCAGCGCCAAAGGCGAGACGAGGCAAGAAGGCGACCACTCTGGAAAGTGATGGAAGTGACGATGACGATGACGCCGTCGTCGCGCAGCCGAAGAAGCTGAAAGGGAAGTCCCCATTGCACCAGGTTCACTGGACGCGTATTGTTCTCGATGAAGCGCACTACATCAAAGACCGTCGGAATAACACTGCGCGCGGCGTGTTTGAGCTGAAGTCCGAGTACAAATGGTGCTTGACCGGTACGTGCCATGTACCTGTGTTGTTTTGTTCGTACGAAGCGTCAAAATTTGCCGTCATTTGTGCTCATTTGTTTGCTTTCCTCTTTTCGACTTCGGTAGGCACGCCATTGCAAAATCGGATCGGGGAGCTCTTTTCGCTGATTCGGTTCCTGCAGATCAAGTCGTACGCGTACTACCATTGCACCAACTGCGAGTGCCAATTACTCGACTTTCAGTACGTTGTTTGCGTGCGTGTGTTTGTGTATGGCCATCGCTTCCCTCTGACTAACTGCCGTACGCGTCTTCGCACGTGATTTTTCTTTCGCTTGGTGTAGCTTCCCGAATGGGAGATGCGTGAAATGTGAACATACGACGATGCAGCATTTCTCGTTTTTCAATAAGAAAATCGTCATTCCGATTCAAAGCTACGGCTATGTCGCCGAAGGCAAAATCGCGATGCTGCGATTACAAAACGAAGTGCTACAACATGTACGTTGTGTGCATTTGATATATCACGGAGCGGTAGTGATCGCAGGCAAACTGGGGTGACGTGCTGACTTGTTATTCTGTTTGGGTGCGTTGATCAGATTCTTTTGCGTCGTACGAAGGAAGGTCGCGCAGACGACATTTGCTTGCCGCCGAAGTTGATCCGGATCCGCAAAGACCGTCTCGACGAGCGCGAAAACGACTTCTACGAAGCGATCTACACGCAAAGCCAAGCGCAATTCAACACGTACGTTTCCTCGGGCACGCTGCTGAACAACTACGCGCACATTTTCGACCTGCTGATCCGGTTGCGCCAAGCTGTGGACCACCCGTACCTCGTGATCTTCTCGAAATCCAACCCGGCGCTGCAACTTCCAGCTTCAACATCATCGGGTGCCATTCGTCCGGTGGTGGAAGAGAAGCCGCTACGAGTGGCGTCTGGAGAAGAAAACGACGACGACCAACAGGAGGTATCTTGCACGATTTGCCACGAAGATGTCGAGGATTGCGTCGTTGCCAAGTGCGGTCACCAGTTCTGTCGCGAATGTGTCAAAGAGTTTATCGAGTCGCTTCCTGTGGGGGCTGAGGCGACGTGTCCATCGTGTGAGCAATTGCTCACGGTGGACTTGGCGCCACCGAAAGCTCCTGAGATTGGAGACGAGGTCGAGGAGAGCGTTGCTCCCCACAAAGCACGCCCTCGTGCCGTGGATCTGTCGCGATTCCACAAGCACAGCATCCTGCATCGCATCTCCGACGTCCACGCATTCCAGACGAGCACAAAGATCGAAGCGCTGATGCAGGAACTCGCACTGATGCGCGAGCGCGATCCGTCGGGCAAAGCGATCATCTTCTCGCAGTTTGTCAACATGCTCGACCTGATTCAGCATCGGCTGCAGCTCGGTGGCGTCCGGTGCGTCAAGTTGTCGGGAAACATGACGATGGATATTCGCGACCGCACAATCAAGGCGTTCCGCGACGACCCGTCCATCACGGCGTTCCTGATCAGTCTCAAGGCCGGTGGTGTGGCATTGAACCTGACGATCGCGTCCCAGTACGCAACATGTGCTTCATGTGTCGTGTTGTCCGGGAGAATATCTACTGACTGCATTGTGTTTGTTCTTTTGCGTATGTCTGCAGTATCTTTTTGATGGATCCGTGGTGGAACCCGGCGGCGGAAAGCCAAGCGATCGACCGGACGCATCGTCTGGGCCAATTCAAGCCGATCCAAGCCACGCGCTTCATCATCGCCGGCACCGTCGAGGAGCGGATCTTGAAGCTCCAGGAGAAAAAGCGGCTGATCTTTGAAGGCACGGTCGGCGCGAGCGTGAGCGCCGTGTGCCGCCTCACGGCCGAAGATCTGCGTTTCTTGTTCTCCAAGTAACTGAAAGGGAGAAACCACGACAGAAGGATTGTGAGTTGGCTCATTCTCGCCTATGCATTCATATATAAAGTGCATGCTTACGCACGTATACACTGAGCAACGAGTTGCGACAGCTGTATTCCAAACACATCGTTCATGCTCCGATTGCAACTTAACACTAGCATCCATCAAATTCAAGTGGAAAGAAACTGAACTGACCTCTTGACAACCGCGATAAGTGTTGGACAATGCCGGTTGTGCTTCGCCGCTTGCTGACTCGAAATTCGCGCGTCGAGACCAACACCAAAACTTTACTTCATATTCTACCCCAGTTGCTGCACTTTTGTTGGACTTGCTGCACATCCAGCGTCAGCTGTTGTATATCCCGTTTCTGCATGTCTATCGCTCATCAGAAGAGCGGTATTGTTCGTGCACTGCACCTCAGTGTGCATGTCGACAACCGGGTTGAAGCATTCGGTTGTCAAAATGCATGCTGAAGCACAGTCCCCCAACAATGCCGCTCCTCAATGGGCAATCCACATGCAGCAGGATATGCAGCAGCCCACGCAGGATGTGCATCACTTGGATAGACTATAGAGCAAGGTTTGCATCACCCTGACACAGTAGCGTACCTGCGGCAATGCTCGCGGACCAATTCATCTTGTGCCTGGTGCGGCATCCTCTTCTCTGCTTTCTCTCACTTTGGCGAATTCAAGAATGACCATCTTCATGCCGCACGCTCGATTTCCGAAATGCGATTTGTTGTCGAGCGAGAAATGGCCGGTATGAGGATTAGCGTGCTGTACTATTGTAGAAACAGAAGTCGTGCTTCCTTCAAAACCATCTCTTTCCGCAGCCTGGTCTTTACACACTGCTCTTGGTGCAATCTTTGCTTTGTTGGTCGCCACGATTCGCCAACTCACTATCGCACCTATACCGAGGGCAGTGAGACAGATAGTTGCACAATGCAGACCACTTTCAACTGTATGTATATCGCTCCGACTTGATTCGGCAGCAGTAGTGGGAGCTTGTTCTTCTGACGTCAATCTCGTCTGCTGCGGAAATTGAAGGCAGCTGCGTGGTCGTCGTCGTGGCCGATGCTTGTCTCAGCATTTCGTTCTGTGCACATGTCGCTTGGGGTCCGGAAAAGCTGCTGCAGTCTGATGAAGATACGGAGGGTAGACGCTTGTCGACGTGAGGCATCTCGGTTGTCGAAATGGCTACAACCCTTCCACTTTGTACCCATTTGGCAATGCACAAAAAAGGGGGATGTAGCCATTTTGGGACATAAAAAGTACTACCGAACGGAACACTAGCTTACGTTGCCTTGTTGAGCTTTGCTGCGAAGCCGATTGCTTTTTCTCCTGATATTACGAAAGCAAGGGCTCGCTTGTTTTGTGGCGCATGCAATCATTCAATACTCATGCTCGTCTAATGAACATAACGGCATGTGCTGCTCCAAAATCTCAACATTACAAGGCGGCGCGCTCCAACGCTCCTTCCCAATCCACACCGCAGCGGCTCGCAATGATACTTAACACGACCTCCGTGCCACCTTCATTCCGGACGATCTGAGCAAGATTCACGGGCATTTGGTCGTTCATGTGCGCAAGAACCATCGGGATGTGAACATTGCACTATTGCAATTGCCCAAGCAAGACTTCCCGATCGGGTATGGAAGTCGATTTCTTGTAAGTCATCAGCTCGTGAAACGAGCGACACGAATTAAACACTTCTATCAACCATTGGGATGGACACACATATCTCGATAGAGATGACGCGCAACCTCCCTCATCTGGGAATCAAGCACACCACAAGCGGCTTGGATCGTTCTTTTGTCGCTGGTTTTCGACACCGGTGTGTTTCGCATGATCTTCTCGATCTCTTCTGGCCGAAGAAGGCAGAGGCTCAGGCGCTCAAATTCATAACGGCTCTCCAGTATGTACATATACAACTCCCATCCCTGTACGACGCAACTCAAGAACGATGCGCGGCCGCCAAGAAGCAGCACGAACACGTTCTTGATAAAAAGCCATCACCGAACAGTCATTTGGCAAAGCGCTTATGAACTGGTCGTACCGTTCCATACCGTCTAAGGAATCGTCTTCAAACGCGAAGGACATGCAGGGGCTCCTCCCGCACGATTCCAACATTGTCATTCAATATCGTACTCAGCGCACTGATGTCGGCATACTGCCACGATTCCATCACCCTACAGTCTGCTGCTGGGAAGAACGGCGCTAGAATCATATCTCCAACATTCAGGACAGGTAGCCGTCGAAGAGGGACTCGGACACCCGGCAGATCAGCTCCAACACCAGGATTCACCTTCCGGAACGCGCAAAAAGGGACCGCGTCTTGTGGTCTGTCTGGATACACGATCGGTTACAATTCGCCACTTGCTGATTCCGGAGTCTCGCGCTGAGCTAGAGAGGGATCGCATTGTGCTGACACCGCATATGTCGTCGCAGTCGGATGTATTTGAGTTGCATTTGTTGCCGTAGCTCTCGCCGCATGATCGGCATGCCACGTCGCAGGAGGCGTATCTCTCGTCGTAATTGATCGGTTGGTCGCTGGACGTTCAACGGAACTCGTGGAGCTGCAGTGCTGGGATATTGCGCCTGTGAGTGCATGGTAACTACAGCGTTGCAACGGAAGAGAACCTCCGTAATGTGAGCCTCTGTCACGGCACTCGGCATTGTCGGATGCTGTGTCACCCGCTGGCAGACTTCTTCAAATGATGAAAATGCATCGCCCTGGTTCAGTGGCGTCCCTGCGGCAATGCCAGGAGCTATCGCAAGAACTACTGTCAACGGCGGCGCTGCCAACGGTGGTATGTTGGTGTTCATGGGTCGTGGCGCTGGCTTGTGGCGTGTTCTTCTCCCCTGTGTTTTTGTCGAATTGAATAATGAAGCCGAGTCGCCATCTTCATGGTGCTGCCGCTAGCACGCTTGGTCCTTGAAGCAAGACTTTTTGAGCAAGAATGACCGGCATGGGGATTAAAGAATCGTACTGGTTTTGAGTCATCTTTAGTAGAAAACACAGCCTGCGGCACTGTTCCGGCAGCCTTTGGCTGTCCTGCGTTTCTCTCTAGCGTCGGCACTCCAGTTGAGAACCGCTTTATGGCTAATGCCGGATTGTGTTCTGTCGGCGTCTGCGCATAATTGTTGTCAAGTTTGGGCGAACGAAGCTCACTACAGATGGTAGCAGTATCACGCAGGTGCTGGGCATACGTCTACAGGTCGTACGCGCGTAGTGGTGCTGTTTACTGCTCACGGAGCGTCGTTTTGTTGGCATTACCTGCCGTTTAGACCCGCCACAGTAAGCGCGTTTTCCAAGTTGCCAGTATGAATAGTGTGTAGGCACCGACTGACAGGGGAACGGCCATCGCAGAAATGGCTACATCGACGTTGAAGTATTGTTCTAATCTAAGTTATAGTTGGAGGAGGACATCCAACCTGAAGCACTGTTCGTGTTCGGGCTGCCTCTGCAGTTATTTAAATCAGTACTTCGGCTGAGAACCATTTTCGTCTTTTCTCAACGTGGTGTGGTCTTTTACTGGCAATGGCACTGCCATTTTGATACTGGATGTTCACTATATCTGCCGTCTAGTTCCGCAAGAATACACACAGGAGTCGGCAAGGACGTGATGCTGTTTGTGCCACGATACAGATGTGTCAGCAGTAAGATACGCTTCATGACTTCTTGCGTCCTTCTCATGCGCTCTCGCATGCGTCGCAAATCCTCTTGTCTGCTTCGCATGCCTTGCTGCATGCGCTGGATATTCTGTTGCATACTGACTGCCGACTCAGGAGCAGCATTGTTCGGGTGCCGTACCTTGGCGTGCATGACAATCGCGCTGCGGCGGACGATGACATCAACAGTGCGGCCGTCTGTGATTATGTCGCCATGCGACCGACGAAGTACAAGTCGCAAGTGGGCTTCAAGCAGGGACCAACGAGCACCATTCGAGTTCGATGAGGCGCCGATGACAGCCTCTGGAGCTGGTCCAAGAGCTAGGAGTGGGTCGCCGAACGCAGACAATGCCGGAATCGTGATCGAGCTCGTGTTCATGGGGTTGCTGCTACTGTGGCACGTTGCATATTGTCGTCTGCGTCTCCTCTCACTTGGCTCGCTGGTGGTGGCGAATTCGGATCCGCCATCTTCACGCTGATAGCAGACCTCGAAATGAAGCTCCCCGTGATAATGATAGTTGAATTTGAACGATGGATGCTGTCGCTGCCTTTTGTGCTATCTCAAGTTACGAAATGAAAGCTCACTTGTGCATTGGGAGAAGCTTTCTCAGAACTTTGCGCGCAACCCGACAGGTTATGACTTGGCGAGAGAACACGCCGCTCTGCTTTCCGCTCAGAGTGGTGTGCCACACCAGGCATGGAGCAGACTCTCGTTGAATGACATTTGTTGACAACCGAGAGACTCTTTCTCTCTCTCTCTCCTTTCCAGCCAACGCGCAGTCTTGAAAACGGCAGCAGGTGGACATGGCGGACGAGGCGGCGATGCAGCTCTGGTGCGCGGTGGTCAGCAAGGGGTGCGTGTTCTCAGTGCAGGTGGAGCCGAGTGCGACGGTGGAGGATCTGCAGCGACAGCTCAAGACGGAGCAGCCGGAGATCGTGACGTGTGCCGCTGCGCAACTCAAACTCTACCTGACAAAAATGAATGCCGAGTGGCTGAAAGATGACGACGCGTTCTACGACATGCTGGCCGATGGAGACACGACAACATATCTCCAGCAGTACACGATCATGCGGCCACCGCGGCGACTTGATATTGACACGTACTTTGGAAAGTTGTTTTGCCCAGTCGAAGGAGATATTCACGTGCTGGTGCAGCTTCCAGAGTCGCAGGAAGCAACAGCTGGAGGCGCATCAAAGCGGCGAAGGATCGGCAGAGAGGCATTCGTTGCGTCGCTCGTGAGCGACGAAGAGACGGTGGTGGCACCGGCGCTGCAGTGGAAGTGGAAGGACGAAGTGGATCCAGTCCACTCGCTCGAGAGAGATCGTATGTTTTTCGTGAATCGTACCAACGCTGTCGAGCAGCTTCAGCGGATTCACAAGAAAAAGCACAGCAGAGCCGTATTTGGTGAAGGAGCTGAATGGACTATCCCCATTGCCGACAACGTCCATGGCTTAGGCAAATCGGCGTTTGGAGCTCACTACATTCGGAAATGCCGCGAGACGTGGGGGGATGCTGACGCACGGAGTGACTTCCAGAAGACGCTTTGTGACTGCCGCACGGTGCACATCTTGTTCCGTCAAGGCGCATTGTTGACCGACACGTTCGACGCTGTGATGATTCGCCTCCTCGTTAAGAGCCTCAGCGATATGTTCGACGAGCTACCTCAGATTCTGGCAAACCCACCAGGTTTCGCACATCAATTTATTGGCGACTTGACCAAAGAAGTCGGTCCGCTCTTCATCGTTCTGGACTCGATTGGTGCTGCGTTTAATTGTGAATCGCTCAGTAATATCCAGAGAAGAGAACACTTCATCGAGTTTTACAAAAGCGTTCTTGGAGGCTGGTTCTTGTTGAAGAAGGTATTCTTCCTGGTTCTTGGCCGAGGGTCGTTTCTGAGCTACGTTGGCGGCGACGTGATGGCGTCACGTCCTTTCGAGTTTGAACGACTGAGTCTTCACCTTCTCCGGCCAGATGCGATCCAAGAAATCATGGAGAACACGCGCGTGACGGAAGACGCCGGCAGCAAAGTGATCAAAGACGCTTGCGGTTTGGACGACTCGCAAGCTCGAGAGGTGGCAAGGCATCTGTTCAAAGAAGTGTGTGGTCATCCGCGGTCGCTACTGGAAGCCTTCACGGAGTGCCACTCGTACAAGGAGCTGATGAGCTACAAAAATCCTATTCAAATATGCGACTGGGACTTGTTTTTTCGAAATGTGCGTAATCACAGAGAGCAGTTGAAGAGACTGCTGAAGCAGATGGAGACCAACACGTTCGTGGATCTCAGTGAACGAGTAATCGATGCCGGTGGCAGCGCAGTCTCGCTGGATATCATTGTCAGCAGCTGCTGCATTGCGTGGGAAGGAACGCTGACTCGCGCGAAGCTGTACGCTCCGTCGTGCATCGAGCGGATCATCACGAGCAGCATGTGCTTTCACCGTACCATGGAAGTTCTCCAAGCAGCAACCGAGGCGCCAGCACCGCTGATGTGGCTCTGACACATCGACTGAGCTAGAAGGTCACGCGGTTCTCGATGCGAGTGAGCCCCACGGACTTGGATCAACTCTCTCAAGAGTTCGCTCAACGAGAACGACGTCGAAGGTCACAGTGCCGCAGAAGATGACGAATCTTTTAATGTATCTGGATTACAGTCTTTAGAAGGTGTTGTCATCTCGAAGCGAGCAGAAATGGAATATACACAGCAAGGTTATTGATCTGTGTGAGTGTATTTTGGTTTGTGCACTTGCCGTCAACTTGCATATTGTCGGACTCGTTCTCTTTGGTTAGCTAGTACGACAGCTGCTCAGCCGATTCCGACGGATGTGCAGGAGCTCCTCCCGCACGATTCCAACATTGTCATTCAATATCATACTCAGCGCACTGATGTCGGCATACTGCCACGATTCCATCACCCTACAGTCTGCTGCTGGGAAGAACGGCGCTGGAATCATATCTCCAACATTCAGGACAGAAAGAGGGACTCGGACACCCGGCAGATCAGCTCCAACACCAGGATTCACCTTCCGGAACGCGCAAAAAGGGACCGCGTCTTGTGGTCTGTCTGGATACACGATCGGTTACAATTCGCCACTTGCTGATTCCGGAGTCTCGCGCTGAGCTAGAGAGGGATCGCATTGTGCTGACACCGCATATGTCGTCGCAGTCGGATGTATTTGAGTTGCATTTGTTGCCGTAGCTCTCGCCGCATGATCGGCATGCCACGTCGCAGGAGGCGTATCTCTCGTCGAAATTGATTAACGGACCGCTGTGCAGCTGATCGCATCTGCAAAGCAGCATTGCTCGTGTCCTGTGCATCAGGCACCGTGTTTACAGCCACTCGCTGCTGTGGACTCCGACTTCGGATGCTGTAGGTTTCTGAAGCTAAGCGGGCAACTCTATCCGCATTGCGTGGTGCGTCTGCAACCAGGAGCATCATCCACTGCTGCTCAAGTGTGGTTTCACAACATGTTTGGCCAAGAAGAGATCAAATTTATGAAATTAGAAGTATATTTTTACTGTTGTAGCAAAAAAGACAATTATTGTAACAATCGCAAAAAGAGAAAAATACTTTTAGGAGAAAAAGAGCAAAAAGAAGAGGATGAAAAAGAGCACTTGCTTCTGGAGCTTTTCACGCCGAAAAGCCAGGCGTTGGTGTTGTGTTGCTGCTGCTGGCGGCGGACGAAGCGTCGAAGGCAAGCGGCCGCGTGGCTTTCGCGTGGCGCTGCTCTTGGTGGTGCTGGTGCTGCATTGGTGCATGAAATCTGTGTTGATGGTGATGGAAATTCAGGTTCCCGCTGTTCTGTGTCGCGAGCGGCATGCCGCTACTGAAACCCATTTGGTGGTGGTTGCTGGCCATCAACTGGTACTGCGCGTGCTGGAGTGCCTGCAATTGCTGTTGCTGTTGGAGATGCGTCTGCATAGTGTACATGCGTCCAGCCGCGCTGTTGAAGTCATCTCCTGCTCCACCCATCACCGTCATCATCATGTGGTGGTGTGGGTGGTGCGAGTGATGCGAGTGATGCAGCTGCTTCTTGTGCGACGCTTGCTGTTTCGGCGCCGGGAACGGCTCGGGCTTGCCACGATTCACGCCGCTGCTCACAAACACCAACGGCCGGTACGATTCGTGCTTCTCGAGCAGACTCGAGTTCTGGAACCGCGTGATCATCGCTTGCTTGCCCTGCAGCCGCGCGTACGAGATCGCGCACACTTTCTCGCTGTTGAAGTTCGTCCATTTCTGCGAGTCAAACTCTTGGTAAAACGGCACGATGCTCGCAGCGTCCATGAAGTTGATGAACGCGTACCCCATGTTGCACTTGTTCTTGAAGTCAATCGGCAGGTAGAAGAAATCGTACTGGCCGCGATGGTGCACGTTGATCTCATGCAACAGCATTTGCTGCGTGTACTTGTTCGGGATGTTGCGAATCATGAGCGTCGTGCGCGTATCTTCGCCCGCCGACACGCGCTCGATGGACAAACTGAACTCGCCGACGCCCTGATCATTGCGACCTGTTGTCGTGGTGCTACTGCTGCTACTGCTGCTAGGCACGAAACTCCCGCCAAAGTGCGCTGCGCTGCTGTTGCTAGATCGGAAGTTCGGATCGCTGCCACTGCGAACGGGACTACCGTACTTGTTGGCCATCATCCCTCCAGATGCAAGCACGATGCGTTGCTGTAGGTGTTGGTGATGGAACTGCGCGCCAGCAGGATGCTGCGCTGGAGCAAGATGAAGATCATGCTGTTGTTGCTGCTGCAAATGATGGCTTGGCGCGTACGACGGGAACGTGGCAGAAGATTCTACAGCGCTCGACGCCATCCCTGGGCTGTACGGATTCGAGTAGTGGCCAGGATCCACAAACGTATTGGGAGCCGCAGTGGTCATCGAGGAACCACTGGATCCAATGCTGATCAAAGACGACGAGCTACTTCGTGGTCGCAGCGACGAAGATGCTGCTGCCCTCCCCGACCAGATTGTTGGCTCCTCGGGGTTGATGATCCCTGGCGAGCTCTTCCGCATCTGGTACAACCCGCCGTCAAATGGCGACGTCGTACGACTAGCCGTGGTTGCATCAAGACTCAGCTCGATACCGCTTCCATCTGCTGAGGTCTCGAGAAGAGATCCATTCAGTGGCGACGATGGTGTCGACGTCGGCGAAGACGTCAACAACGACGCCGTGCTCGACGAAAAGCTCGTTCTTGCTCGAGCCTCTAGATCCACCAAATGCGGCGCAGCGAGCACGGAAAACGTGTCGAGACGTTCCTGGAAGAGTTGGATCTTTGCCATATCCAGCGTTGGGGGGCTCGTGCGCGATGCAGTGATGGGTCCACTTGCGTGGAACGACGACGTGAGTCCACGAATGGCTTCGTCAATGTCTCGCGCGTCATTGTACTCGACAATGTACTTGCTCGAGCTGATGTCGTTCTGCAGCGCACTCGCGACTTCGCCGTACTGGGAGCAAAATTGGCGCATTTCGTTCGACGGCACGGGCGGGCCATGCAATTGCACCAGGAGCGTTGCACAGTTCACGTCATCCGGAAGCTCATACGGGAGACAAAAATGAACCATTTCTCCAGTGTAATTTGGAAATGATGAACGGATCGACGACACTGGGGGACTGAAGGCTGGTGATGGTTGCCGCTGAGGACTCGGCTCCGCTGCAGACGCAAAATTGCTCGACTGCCAGTGCTTCGCGGCTCCAATGGCGCACTTGAGCTCGAAGAAAGTGAAAAACAAAAGTCCTTCCGACGCGAATTCGCCCCGCACTTTCGCCAGGCTGCCAAAATTCTGCATTCAGATACGAAAGTGTCAGAGTTTTACCAGTGGAACGTAACGAAGGAACATACAGGCACGCACGTTCATGTTGTCGTGGATGCGTGTCACGTCGGTCGCGTCGAAGGCGCATTTCGTACTTTTGAGCATCAGATGACGTGACGGGAAATTGGTTTTCATCGCTTGCCAGAGTTCCATGCTCGACGTCGGATATGGCGGTGACATCATTGCATGTCTTGTGCTTTCCGAACCCATTTTGGCAGACGATTCGTGCCACGGATTCTTGTCGCCAATGGAAGAGTGACGGGAATGGGACGACGACGACGAGCGCAACGATGAATAATCCGAAAAGCTGCGCGGCCGTGGCGCAAACAGATTGGACGACGGCGTATTCGCCTTTTCTTCCTGCAGTCCGTTCCACAAAATGAGTGTGTGTGGATGCACGATGTGAAAATGGACTCGTAGTCGTACCTGAGGCGACACAAATGCCAAGGACTGAAGCGACTTGGAGATCGACTGAAGCGGGAGGTCGTCGTCGCCGGCATTCGTCGCCGACGAGGCTTTGGAGTCAATCGACAGCGACTGCAAGTTCCGCCACTGCAATAGAATCAAATCATCACCATTCAGTCCAGTTCCCTGTGAATTATGCCGAGGCATTTACTGCCCACTATTGGAAAACACGTACCTGAGACGCACTGTCGATCGACGACGACCGCTCACTGAAGCTCCGCACACTCCAGCTGCTCCACAGATCGTAAGATTCTGCTTCGTGGTCCTTGAGGATGGCAGGCGATCCGGGCGCGATCTCCTGGTCCGGATCCACAAGTGTGTCGGTCGCTTCCCCATCGCGGATCATCGCGGCTTTCAGACCCAGCGCGTCAAGTCCGTCGGGATGCAATTGGTGTAATTGGTGGCTCACACCCTCGGGTTTCTCGTCTCGTAATGGCGCACTCACACTAGCCGCCATCATCGCTGCTTCGTCGCTATGATGCGTCATGGAAGAAGACGACGGTGAAGCCGCGAAAAACTGGAACTTGCCACCCTCGACGTGGCGCTGCATCGTGCCGATCTGGTGCACTTGGGTCGCGCATGGTGCGCAAAAGTGCAATTCGCACGCTGTGCACGTCAGCACAGCGTCATCGCGCTGGCATTCATCGCATGTACTCGCTGACTCCGCAGGATACGCGCTGGTGGCTAGCGCTGTTCTCTCCAATGGAACGTCTTCAATCGTATGGCGCAGGAACGAGCCCTTCGCGTGGCGCTTGGCGCAGCACGGCGCGCAGTACGCGAGCGCGCAGCCGTGGCAAAACTGCACCGCGTCGTCACCGCAGGGACACGTCGTCGCGGCATTGCGCTTGTGAGACTCTGTCGTGTCTCCAGCGGGAACCGGTGGCGTCATCTTCCAGTGCACAATATAGAGAGAAGCTATCTGCAAAAATGCGGGGAACGATCACTACTTCCCACAAACAAAAGGCGAAAAACAACAAAAACAACAACAAAAAGAACCTACACACGCACAAAAACTAACACAACACCACGCGCTCTGCCTCTGGTCAGCTGCTTGATGGACTCCCACTCAGTCACACGCCGCGTTCTCTCTCTCGTGTCACTCGGTCTCTTGGCACAATAAACGACACTTGTGTTGTATGGCACTCGCTCACAATGCAGCAATCGCGAGCGTGCGTCTCTCTGTGTGTTCGCTTCTCTTTGATGACTCTGCTCTCCTCTCTTGGCGGCTTTCCGAAGCGAATGGCGGACTGAACTGCGATGAATATCGCGCGCTTGCAAAGATCGCGTTCGTCGCAATGGAAAGATCTCCAGCTCTTGCGTGTATGTGGCTCTCGGTTTCTCTTGTGATAGTGAGAGAGAGAGAGAGACTGAGAGATCTGGAAGCTTTGGCTCTTAGCCAACCAGCGCGTCGCAGCAGTGTCCCCTCGCAAATCGCCTACTGCGAATTCTTCCACGAGAGCAATAATGTGCGCGACGCCTGCAACACACGCGCCGCCCGACACACGCACACACAAAAATAACCAACGCCTCTCTTTGTGTGAGGCACACACACACACACAGCGGACGTCTACTTCGGTCTCGTGCGCGCCGCAGAATGGGGCAGCGACAGGTCTCTTTCCTTCGATTGATTTCCACTGTATATGGCGTTTGGGTGCAAGCGCCGCTTCAGGAAAATGCAGGCGGAGAGCGTAACCCAAGGGTTACATGCGTCGTTTATACCTGGTGTAATCGGTTATGCTTTACTGGAAGATCGCACCTGCGTCCTTTCTTTTTCGACGGGGTACGCGGGTTACACTTTTTTTTCTTCTTTATTTTCTTTGTTGTGAAAGGCTGTGTAGGGATGGTGAGCACTTCAGCAGACTCACACGGACAACCTGGACGATGATAAACAAGAAGGAAGACGTCCACCTCCTGACAATAAACACAATGATCTCTATGGAGAGTGCTGAGGAAAGCCCCTTGCTTTCGTGCAACGAGCAGATCAGAAAGAGCTTTTCCGCTTCAACAGTTGGGAGTTGCAACCAGCGTAAACCCTTTTGAGTTGCCACTCCCTCTGGAATCTTATAAAAATGTTGTGAGCAGCAGAGGGGACGCTGGGTTACGACATGAATCAGGCAGGGTTACGCTTGTTCTGTGTTCTGTGGCTGTTCTTTTGCTTTTCGAGGCATTTCACGAACGGCGACAGGCGATGCTGTGCTGAAACGACGTCCCACACACGCACCACTGTGGGTTCAACTGCCAACTGTTGCTTTTTATATCGCAACAGCAATGCTGTGAGCGAATGACTGTACTGCGTCGGTCGTATTTGTCTGCGTTTGTTGTCGTCAACGTACCGAGTACTGAGATGCTCAGGTTAACACAATAGTCGGCACGATCAAGTTTCAGGCAAACAGTTCTATTTCGCCAGCAAGTGGTACCTCGTATTCGGTCTGCGGTTGCCGTATTGGGTCAATGGAACTGCTGGTCGATTCGATGGATTTCAAGTCTTCCTCGAGCCCAATGGGAAACCTCAGATGTATGATTGGGGTCTTTGAATTACACTTCGGATTGGGCTCTTGATGCAGTGGTGAACGATGTGTTCAACGTAGACTTCCAAGCATCCGCTTCGTGCGTCTTCTTTCTGCTGAAAAGCTGCTTTGGCCACGCAGACGAGGAGCTGTAATAGGACACAACCACGAACCTCCGTGCGCTAGCGCCTTTGGCGGCGTCTTGGAGACGAAATACCTTGGTGTCTTCTCCAGTCATCAATGGCATCACGATGTGCCATTCGGATTCTGCAACGAGCTGACTCGGTCATTTCCGTGTACCTCCATCTGCAGGTGCGAGAATGTGAAGTCCAAGGTGCTGATGCTGCTCGAAGGTAACCAGAAACAAACACCGTACATGCTTTGTTATATCGGACGACGCTGTGCTGACACAAGCGCATCGAAAGTTCGCCATGATCAATACACCTTATTTTGATAAAACCTCACTGTGAGGCTTTTTTGCTGCAACCGTTGTTGTGTTGCTAGGTGTGTGCGAGTTTGCAACTTGAACTCCCTATACCTGGCGCTCACACCGCAACTTGCACGCAACCAAACACGCAGACACACGCCCTCAAGCGCTCGCACAATGGCTGACTCGGGAGACTTCGCGCACTTGCTGCCGCCGACATGGAAGAAGAACGTGCACTTGTGGCTCGAAGACGACATCCCGTCCTACGACATTGGCGGCTTCGTCGTCGGAGGTACGCAAGCATTTCAGCAACAATGCGCATTGTTGTCAACGCTTGCTGACTTGTCGTGTTTTGTATTGCATTGTTGCGAAAATGCAGAATCGGAAGAAACCGCTTTCTTGTTGGGCAAGTCGAAGGGTATTCTCGCCGGTGTTCCCTTCTTCACTGGTAGTGTATTGTGACCCAGTGCAATAACTTGCGCTTGCTGCGTGTTGCATTTGCTCATTTTTTTTAGCATGTATGCATTGTGTGCGTTGTAGAGGTGTTCACGGCCGTGGATTGCAAGGTCGAATGGCTGCTGAAGGAAGGCAGCGTCGTGGACCCATCGACGGTCGCGAGCGGCAAAGTGGTCGTCGCCAAGGTGACGGGCAAGTGCCGCAACATCCTCATGGGTGAGCGCACGGCGCTCAACATCCTCACGCGCGCAAGTGGCATCGCCACCCAGGTATGCTCAGCAATGCATTGCATTGTTGCCGCGTTGTTGTCTAATGCATTGTCTTTCTTACTTTAAATAGGCGAAGGCGTCGGTGGACATTGCGCGCGGCCTGGGCTGGCAGGGTCACGTCGCGGGCACGCGCAAGACGACGCCGGGCTTCCGCGTCGTGGAAAAGTACGCACTGCTGGTCGCCGGCGCGAGCACGCACCGCCACGACCTGTCGCAGATGGTCATGCTCAAGGACAACCACGTCTGGGCCGCCGGCAGCATCACGGGTGCCGTCCAGAAGGCGCAGCGCGCCGCGGGCTTCTCCATGAAGATCGAGGTCGAATGCCGCAGCCTCGACGAAGCCGTCGAAGCGGTACGTTGCATATTGAATATGTTACAGTATTGCTTGCGTACGTAAAGGCTCATTTCTCTGCGTGCGTATTGCCACATGTGCTGGACACTGTTGATGATGATATGCGTAGGCGACGGCTGGCGCGGATATCGTGATGCTCGACAACTTTGAGCCCGAGGGGATCAAGACCACGGCCGCGACGCTCAAGGACCAGTTCCCGCACTTGCTCATCGAGGCGAGCGGCGGCATCACTCCCGAGACGCTCGGCTTGTACGTGTCGCCACACGTCGACATCGTCAGCCAGGGCAAATTGACCCAAGGTATGCGTCCATTTGATGCAGATATGGCTGTGATATGATCAGCTTACTGACAAAACGTATTTTTGTGTTGTGACTTGCTTTAGGTTACGGCTTTCTCGATTTTTCGCTGAAGATCCAGAAAGCGGACGGCGTGCTCTCGCATGAATAAATGCTGACACAATGCATCCATCATCCTTATTTCGTTAGTTTGCACAATTGGTAATAAATCAACAAACTAAATGCTTGTAAACAAATTGTCGAGCCGTGCAGTCAATTGTGCTGCGTCGCTTGATGATGCAGGCGTATAAAGAGGAACCAGGTGCGTTGCCACCATTGGGGATGCCGACCGCGCATGCTGTTGGTGCTCAATGTCCATCAGCCGCACGATCTTGTGGAGCCACGCGACGGCCACATCCATGCGCTCCTGGAGCTCCTGGAGCTCCTGGCGGCGGCGCGCGTCGTTGTCACTATCGCATTGCTGCTGCACGACGACGATCCAGCGCCACTCCATGTCAATCAGCAATTGCGTCACGACCTCCACTTGGAATGCACTGCATACACATCGACACAAGTCAGCATTTACTTTGGTTTTGTATAGCATGACGCATATGCAGATCGTACCGTTTGTGCTTTGTGGACGTTGGTGAAAAGCGTCGAAAGATGTACTCGATCGATTCCAGAGCTTCGACCATGGCAGCGTCGTTGTGGATCGAGTCTGCGGCCGTGTAGCACGCCTTGAGCAGCCAGAACCACACGAGCTTGATGCGGAACAGCGTCAGATTTTCGAACTGCGCGCGCGATTGCTGCAGCCACGCACTCGCTTTGGCGAGATCTACGAACTCGAGGCTCGACGAGAGCATGAGCGCGACATCTGCGATCGTCTGTGGGGTGCTGTCTGTCGAAATGCTGGAGTAGAACCACCCGAGCAGCGTCGCTGCACCGTGCCGTGCTGCTTGGAGCTTGGTGGTTGACCATGTCTCGTTAAATGCGCTGGACTCATGTGGTGCAGCGAAGAGCAACTCCAGGGCTTCTTGCAGGATGTGGGGCCGCTCTGCGAGTCCAATCCATTCGTACAAATGTTGCTTCGGTATCACCATGGTCCCCTTTTCGTCCACTGAATTCACAAAGTTGTCGTCGTCGGCAGTGCAATTTGTAGAAAGCAAGGCTTGGAGCGCACTGAACGAGTTCGAGAATGCGTGAACGCGCATACGGGGCGTCCAGAGCGCGTCGTCTGCACTCTCCCTCGCATCCATCAGGCGCACCAGGTCGTGCACGAGCCGTCGCTCAAAAGCGCGATGGTCGGCGCCACCACGCGTGGTCTGCGACAGCATGCTCAGTAGCTCCAGACTTCTCGGTGACGCCAGGAACTCGCTGTACTGCGCAAACCACTGGATCGTCACCACATACAAGTACGAATAGCTCTGGAATACCGCGAGCGCCGTATCCTCCGGCGGCGCTCCATTGTTGCACCGCCACACAATTGACGTCATCGGCACATAGGGATTCATGTGCGCTTGCAGCATCCACTCCTGAAGCTACAATACCATGAATATAGCTAAATCACGAGCTACTCGAGACACACAAGCAAATGCAAAAGTAAGTCAAGCGTACCTGGTGCTCCCAGCTCGGGAGGCAGTTCGCCCACACGCGCGCCATGGCTACGATGCTGAGCTGGTCGAACGCGCGCGCCGACTGCCGTCTCACGAGCGTCGCCCCCTGGCTCGCCTGGCTCTGGCTCAGTGCTTCCTCGTTGGCTGTGAGCGACGCGCTCGGGCGAAAAAGCCGCTCGAGGAACCGCGGCGAGAGCGCAATGCTGTCGCTTGCGCACTTGCGACTGGCGAGAATAGCATCGGCAAACAATGCAAACTCCAGGTCGTCAACAATGCAATGTCCACATGTGTCGAGTGTGTCTGTGAATGCGTTGTCGTCAATATGCACTTGCTGCAATGCGAACGCGCTGAAAATCGATTCTTGCAACTCGTCGACAAAATTGGATGACGTGTGTGCTGCAAACGTGCATAGCGACGTTTGCAGTCGCTGAATGGGCAGCCTCTCTTGCAGTAATGACAGTGGCGTTTGTTGAGATTGTTGTTGCTGGACATTGCTTGTGGGGGGTTGTAAATTGAGATCGAGGAGCGTGTCGATGGCCCAATCACGCGCATATTCAATCATCGTTGCTGCTGGTTCCTGGGAAGAGCTCTGGTTGTCCACAAGCCTTGTGTTTTGTGTTGGCGCTCGAAACTCGATCATCTGCAACACTGATACATGCAACAATGCAATGCATGCACACGCATATTTCTTGTCAATGACAATGGCAAACAACACGTACGCAACAGATAACCGCAATACAAATACATGTTCGCAATGCGCGTACAGATAGCGGCCACTTGCTCAAGTTGGTTGGGATCAGGCTGTGCTCGCAAAAGCTCAATACATTCGGTGATCGCAGTTGGCAACTACATATCAAGGAACGGAACAAACACGTCAACTCGCCATTCTTCCCGCCCATACACATTGCAGCCACACAAACATACCGCACTACTTGCAAGAAGCTCCGCGTACGCTTCCTCATTCACGACGCGTTCTGCAAGTGACGTGAGCGTCTTCCAAACGCGCGCATGCTCCTTCGCCTCGTCACCTTTGCAGTCGACGCCATTTTCCCTTGCTGTTGTCATGGCGATTGCAAAGCAACCAAAATTGACCACAACATCATGATGTATACCGGTACAATACAGCATTGCTGCAACAATTAATGCACAATGCAAAGCATTGTTCAATGCAATATCAATGCGGTATGCATCAGTACAACTCAGCATCTCCTGCATTTGACCCACATTTAAGAACAAAACAGGTTCTGATCCACAATACCCCATTTGTCCCACTCCCTCATTCGGCAACTCTTCCCATTATTCTCACAAAAGCATTCGCATCAAGCGCTTCAGCATGTCGAGCCTCTCAGCAGCACGCGCCGACAACTACTACTACCCGCGCGAGTGGCGGCCGGAGCTCGGCTCGATCAACCAGTTCCACAAGTCGCACCCGCTGGGCAAGCGCGCCAAGGACGTGGCCAATGGCGTGCTCGTCGTGCGCTTCGAGATGCCGTTCAACGTGTGGTGCGCGCACTGCGAGACGCACATCGGCCGCGGCGTGCGCTTCAACGCCAAGAAGAAGAAGTGCGGCATGTACTTTTCGACGATCCGCTACGAGTTCGTACTCACGTGCGCGCACTGCAAGGGTGCCATGGTCATCCAGACGGACCCCGAGAACCGCGGGTACAAGCTCGTGAGCGGCGTCAAGCAGCAGACCCAGGGACCTGATGAGGATAGTGGTAGCGCTAATGCGCCTATCGAAGACACCGAGCCGTTAAACGATCCGCAGGTCAGCATGCAGTTGGCAGTGGACCCGTTCTTCAGGCTCGAGCACGACAAGGAAGACCAGCGCGTTGCGGCGAAACGCGCGCGCGGACTTGATGCGCTGCTGGAGCTGAAAGACGCTCATGATAAGGACAATTACAGCAGCAACGCGGCGTTGCGCGCTGCGTTCCGCTCGCAGAAGAAGCAGATCCAGCATCGCAAGGACGAAGCGAATAAATTGGGGCTCTCGATCCCGCTCGTGGACGTCCACGATGACGACGTGATCGCCTCCAAGGCCGTTGTGTACAAGAACATCCCAGGGAAACGCCGTGTGAGTGCTGGATCATCCAGAGAGGCGTCGTGTTCTAGGCATACAAGTACAGGAAAGAGGTCAGATGACAAGGCATACGCACGGACGCATTCCAAGGTGTCAGCGAGCACAGGTAAACGAGCGAAAGCCGACAGTTTCCAGTACTTTGGCGATGCGATGGGGTCACACTTGCATCGTCTCAAAATGGCCAAAAAGTCGTCGGCTGCAACGACATCCTTGTCCAAGAATCGCTCCGAGAGATCGAGCCACGGAACCTCACTTGTCGATCGATCGAGTAAGCTTCTAAGGCGGTAAGCTCCATCTAGGTCCAAGCAGCATTGCTTCAATCGTGGACGATGCGAAACGCTGGCGCCTCCCTACCAACTCGTCGCGCGTGCACATTTCAAGTGACATGTTAAAAAGGACCGCAGCGAGCACGACAGAGAGTAATTTAACCTACATGTGGTGAATACAAGCATTGCACAGTTGTCTTCTTCGACACTGTGTATGCTACAGAGCTCGACTAGCTTACGATTGATCAATCGCCATTACGAAATGAACTGTTTGCTGCTGCACGTTCTCACTTGCGCTTTGCTCTCGTGCGCACACAGCGACGAGGTCTCACACTGGACGAGCCAGCAACGCTGATGAGCTAGCTGGTCGTGAAAATGTCCCACATGCTGTCATGTGTGCATTTGAAGAAATGGCGCCACTGGCTGACACGCTTGTGCCTACCGCACCTTAAAGACCCATCAAATAGAAAAACTGGGTCGAAGTGTTGCATTAAATGAAATAATAGGCAGTGAGTGCTATATATTGATCCTAAATTACGTCGCATAAATAAATAAATCTGCTCTGAGTTCATTGCCGTGCGTCCAAGCACTGGGATTGTTCGTATTTCGCCTAGCCACGCAGTCTTCTTGTCGTCGCCGTCGTGCTGTTCTCGCACGCGCCGTAGCTCACAGGCACCAGCGTCTTGTCCCCGCAGTACGCGCGGTCAAAGTAGCACGCGTTCCGGTACGTCACGCCGTCGCTCGCGCAGATTGGATTCGCGTGGTCGTCGCATTTCACATTCTCACACTCAAGTGACGACGATGATACTGAGGTTGGAGCTGTTTCAGCTGTAGCTTGGGTCTGGCACGCTCCAATGGACGCGAGTTGCAGCGTCGGCCGTGAGCACTGAGCGAGCTCCAACTCGCAAACGGACCTGTACGTGATGCCGTCTGAACCACAGAGCAGCTCCTTCGTTGCCGTGGTGCACGATTCTGGCGCGCATGAGACTGCTGAGGTTGAGGCAACGGAGGTAGTCACGAGGGCGAGAGCGAGTAACTTGACCATTTTCGTATGTTGAAGCAGATTGGGGAATGGGGAGCGCTGTGTGGACAGCGGGTGCAGCAAGCTTTGGGTAAATCGAAGCCACTTTGGAGATTCCCATTTTTGAGTTTCGTGGGAAGGATGCATGGGGAGTCTCGAATCTGGACACGACGACAGTCCAACAGCTGTTTCACCTCACGTGATGAACTATTTGTATATAGAAAGGTATTTGAGTCTACTTTGAGTTAAATATGCTGTGACTATGTCTTTTAAAAAGGGGGTATACTAGGTAAGAAGGCGCGAGTAGAGCGTTTTGCAATCTTCTTTTATGTGGGTGCTGTACCCATCCTGCTGAATCTCGCATGCACCAAAAACCGATCAAAATTTCTTCTTCTTTTTTGTGTGTGTGTGTGTTTCTGAAGCGACAGAAGCACTCGCATCCGGACTATACACACATTGAAGACAGCAATTGTCACCGAGCTGCCTCGGCTCAGTTGTCGAGAGCCTCGCAATTGTGAGGGCGGACCTGAAAGAGACCCACTCCCTGTCTCCTCGCTCGCTAGACACTCGTCTCAGCTTTTTTGCGTGCTTGGTGACTAAACGGACTTTGGACAATCACCAAGTATCTCTCTGCACTCCCAAGCACCATTGAACAGTGCAAGTGACTGTGTGAAAACCAGACAAAGTGGACCGTTTGAATGTGGAGGGCAGTCACCTACTTGACGCGACTCAACTTGGCTTGCACTGGGAATTTTTGTGCCACCCTGACCAAAAGGTAATTGCTTCACACTCACCCCCGCCAAGCACCACTGAACAGCGTGAGTCTTGTCTGAATGCAGTCAAGTGGACCATTTGATCCAGGAAGGTAGGCAGTTCGAGATCGCTTGCAACGTTTCTTGCGCAGTTGGAAGCACTTGTACTACGCTTTAACATGCAATCTCCGCACTGCACCGGCACGTCACCAATCTGTGCAACCATAATGCAACACCACTGCCCAGCACTTACACCTGCATAGTGATAGCTGCGTTTAATTTCACACTTTCTGGTATTCGTAGCAATTTCGCTAATGCTGAGCTGCGAGAGCACAGTGTCATGACTGTTTCAGCTCGAAGTCTTATCGAGCGCTCGACGCGTTGGCTTGGGTTCACGCACCAGAAGGTGTCGAAGCTTCATCACGAGTCGTTTGCGATGCCATCCGATGCACACACGCGGTCTTCATCAAACGAACGAGGTGAGCATGCAACCGGCTCATTCCCTTACCTGTAATTGACCCGCCAAGACAGACCGTTGTAGAGATCGACTCGTCCTGTTCACTCCAAAGAAGTAAATCACGCATGCCCCCTTCTTCGCTGTACTCCCGCATATCATGCGACGAAAGAGAGGCAGGATTCGAGCCTTTGGTGCCTGCACATCGCAAATCTTTGTGGCACTCAGAGGAAAAGAGTTGGCTCATTAAATGAGCGACCCTAACGCTCGAACGACCAGACTACAGGGTCGTGTCTCGAGGCAAAGTCCAACCAAAGCCACGTGCTCACTGTCAAGTGATGACTGTGCGAGCTGCTGGTGCATTTCTCACTCGGCGCGCTGTGCTTACTCCTCTACTCTGAATACGATCTGCACAGCCTGACACCAGCATTGTGGAAAGAGATTAATTAGTAGGCGGCGCTGTGATCACGAGTACAAACTTTCAAGGTTGTCACATGCACGTCCAATGCTGCATTGCGTTGTCAATGCACACGATACAACAACAAGCCGTTAGCAATTGCAAAGCAGCTCTCTGTGGAACGTTTTGAACTTACGAATTGAGATCAATTACTCTTAATGCTTCTTCCTACTTAGTATTTGCCTTGCAGACTCCGTAATGCGCTGGTTCGACTTGATGATTTCTGCAGAAGGCTTCTTCCAGGTGACACGGATTCCGGTACGTGATGCCATCATTACCGCAGATCGGAGACCACGAGTCTTCACACGAAAGCTCACAGTGGCTCTCTCTGGTGCACGGCGCAACGTGGACGTCGTCAAGACTCGGGTTCTTGCATTTCGCGAGCTCGAAAGAGCACAGAGACTCATATTGCGCTCCATTGGATCCGCAGACGGGATTGCCGCTTCGCCAGCTCCCTGAACACTCTATCGTCTCGCACAATGACGACAGAGAATGATTCGCTGCGGAGTCGGTAGTCGCAGTCTCGAATAGAAAGAGCACCAAAAGCACGAGGACTCGCTTCATCATTCGCTCTTTGACTTCGTCGACTTTGTGTCCTTCGGCTGTGGAAGATTCAGTAATGAAGAAGGGGATTCGCTTCCAACAGCGCATCCCATCCTGCACTCCATCAAATCGCTTAAAGCCTTCACGCTCTCACGCAGCCTCGGTGGCACACACTTCCGTTTGACGTGTCCGTATGGTTCTAAGAGGCAAATCGCTGCGACACCACGGTCGATTACTGCTTATGAGGTGGTAGTAATGGCATGTAGTAAACATCCTCAGTTGATGCACGTCCATTTGTAATAGCACTTGAAAGGGATCGTGGAAGGGATTGAAAACGGGATGGCAGTAAGCAAGGAGATAGAACAACTCGGTACTGTAGCAACGCATTAGTACCGCAAGTGCTGCTGCTGACTTCATGTGAAGGACAGCGTGTTGGTCTTGACGAAAAACTCTTTCCGTCCATATTACCTCCCGATGCCGTTGCTGAAAAGTATCGTTGGCAAATTTTGGTATTGAGGCTGATGCAGCACTGGTTTAGTGACACAACGCTCCGTAATGAATGTGTTCGGTCAATGATTAATTTAGTTTAGTTTACAATCGCTTTTGTTTCTTGTTCTAGTACCCTAGGCGTGAAGGCAATCGCTTGGCTTCAACACCACACTGCTTGCTTCTCCAGGGTTTACCCTCGGAGAGATGACAGCGAGGACGTCGTCGGCTTGCACGCGCCGTATCCCATTGGAATCAAATCGTTGTTCTTGCAGTACGCGCGGTCAAAGTAGCACGCGTTCTGGTACGTCACACCGTCGCTGCCGCAGATCGGGTACGACCAGTCTTCGCACGCTTCTTGTTCACTGCACTTGGTGGTGGTGGCAGTGGCTGCACTACCACATGCACCCATGGACGCGATCTTCAAGTCCGGTCGAGTGCATTGTGCGAGTTCGAGTTCGCAGATCGATCGGTAGGTGACACCATCGGAGCCGCAGAGAAGCTGAGGCACCGAGACGGTGCATGAGTCGGGGTGGCAGGACGCCGCGTTGACGAGGCTGGTGGTGGAGGAGACAACGGCGGTAGCCATGAGCACGATGGCTGAGAAGTTCATGGTGGTGGAGGTGCTGCTGTGAGTGTTGAGAGGCAAATTGGTCAATGAGACTTTGAAATGAGGAGCTGCTCGAAAACGTGAGACAAGGAGGCAAAGGTGGACACGATGTTATGGTGGTGTCCGGATAGTTTCACTGACTTTTGCTCGTTTCAAGATATTATCCGGCTCATTGATCCGGACATTGTACAATGTATGCGGGAGTATACGTTGGAGAGTATATCTCAGTGGTGGACACGTTGGGATCTGTTGCGATTCCCAGCTGGCGCGCTGGCCATAAACGCGGCAAGTGAGACTGTAGCCGTCCGCAGTCCAACAGCGCAATCTGAGATCCTTCCTCTTAGCCACCAGCCAGAGCGCGGAAGTTGTGGCGCTGGTGCTCAGTCTGGTGGACCAAATGTGAGGATTTGTAAAGGTGTCGAGAAGAACGGACCACTGAGGCACGAAAGAATGCCGTTGGATACGCAGCGACTGGCGCAAAAGATAGCGAATGCAGAGATGCTGGTGCTTGTGTCCTGCGATCCTCTACATGCCGATTGTAGAAATGAGATGTAAGAGATTGCCTGAAAGGCGCTGCATCCATGTAGCGAATGCCATCATATGGCGATCATGATGACCAGATTAGTGGCAAGAATGCGAAACCTCACACGACTCGCTGAAGCGCAAGCTGGAGACTCGGACGGTCACACGGTTGCAGCAGTTCTCAAGGCATATGTCGATTGCTTTCTCAGCCAAACCGACGCCATCCCCTTGACTTCAAGTGATACTCGCGGCGTATACCTGTTGTTTTTCGATGGTGGATCACGCGGCAATCCAGGACCAGGAGGGACTGGATCCATTATCGTGCGTGTCCATAAGGAGTCGCACACAGCCAGTTCAATTTGGACCGCCAGCATGGCGTATAGCAGGAAGGACACGACCAACAACTTTGCCGAGTACTGGGGTCTCATACACGGACTCCGAGAAGCCCAACGCAGTCACTTCGAACCGTTGTACGTGATTGGAGACAGTGCACTGATTATCTCCCAACAGAGAATGCATCGGTCCCCTCGACAGCACCGATTGGCACGTTTATACCAGACAAGTCGACGACTCGCGGATTGCATCGACATCCGAGGATGGTACCATCACTACCGTGCCTTCAACAAGATGGCGGACTCAGCCGCCAACCTAGCCATGGACACCAGAACCTCAACGCAGGTTCACTTCCCAACTCAAAGAGCTGCTTTCAACAATCTCACCCAGGATCTTGACAACGACGTCATGCATTGGCTTATGAGAAGTTCGGAAGACCCAAGGTCATTGGACAACACAAGGCAGCCTCACATAGGACCAAGAGAACATGCCATCCTGGTCAAAGATTATTTAGTATTCAGAAGTGATCTATTGCAATCCGCGCTGTAGACACATTTACACTCCTAGATGAAATTCGTAATGAAGATTAGTTAGGAGAATGGATATTGTAGGTCACGAAGATGAACCTAAATATACCTCACCTTATAAAGATAAAGAATTTCATATCGGAGTGTAAATGTGTCTACAGCGCGGATTGCACTAGATCACTTCTGAATGCTAAATAATCTTTGACCAGGATGGCATGTTCTCTTGGTCCTATGTGAGGCTGCCTTGTGTTGGCCAATGACCTTGGGTCTTCCGAACTTCTCATAAGCCAATGCATGACGTCGTTGTCAAGATCCTGGGTGAGATTGTTGAAAGCAGCTCTTTGAGTTGGGAAGTGAACCTGCGTTGAGGTTCTGGTGTCCATGGCTAGGTTGGCGGCTGAGTCCGCCATCTTGTTGAAGGCACGGTAGTGATGGTACCATCCTCGGATGTCGATGCAATCCGCGAGTCGTCGACTTGTCTGGTATAAACGTGCCAATCGGTGCTGTCGAGGGGACCGATGCATTCTCTGTTGGGAGATAATGAGTGCACTGTCTCCAATCACGTACAACGGTTCGAAGTGACTGCGTTGGGCTTCTCGGAGTCCGTGTATGAGACCCCAGTACTCGGCAAAGTTGTTGGTCGTGTCCTTCCTGCTATACGCCATGCTCGCGGCCAAATTAAACTGGCTGTGTGCGAGTCCTTATGGACACGCACGATAATGGATCCAGTCCCTCCTGGTCCTGGATTGCCGCGTGATCCACCATCGAAAAACAACAGGTAAACGCCGCGAGTATCACTTGGAGTCAAGGGGATGGCGTCGGTTTGGCTGAGAAAGCAGTCGACATAGACCTTGAGAACTGCCGCAACCGTGTGACCGTCCGAGTCTCCAGCTTGCGCTTCAGCGAGTCGTGTGAGGTTTCGCATTCCTGCCTCTAATCTGGTCATCATGATCGCCATCTCAGCAGTCGATTCGATTGGATCCGAATCCATGCGTCGCAGATGCGCACACCAAATGGCTTGTATGAGCGACGCGCTCATATATCGCCACAGCATGTGTGCGACGGAATAGAGATGATCTTGGAGATGTTCATTGGAGAACTTGTGTCCGATAATGTGTCTCTTGATCGTGGTCCATGCATGCCTTGGAGTATCTGGTAGATCCAGACTGAAGATCCAGATTGCGGGGTCGTGACCAGGAGTGATTCCGATCTTCGCCCATAGCGCATAGAAGTAGTTCCACACCAGTTTGGCTTTCGGACACTCCCAGAATAGATGTTGAACAGAAGATTGGACAACTTGGGAGCATTCGGGATTCGAGCAGGATAGATCAGCTTTCTCCTAGTTCCACATGGAGAGTCGGTTGGCTTTCAGCCGGAGAAGAGTCTGAGCCGTATAAGCAGTAATCCCTGGGATGTTGTGTAATTCGCTCCACTGGATTAATTGCAGTCCTGGCCACAGAGATCCTGCTGTTTGGACAGCTTTGTTGACTGCTGCATCTCGAGTATCTTTGCCAATTTGTGTCCTCGTTGCTGCAACTTGTTGCCGATAGAAAGATCTGGTCGTATTGTATCGTCCGTTGCCACTCCATAGGTGCACGATTCTTGTGAAACGTGGATGTGCATGGAACGACACCTTCTGCCCGTTCAAGTCTCTTGTTGCCATGATGTCACAGTCCATTGCGGAGCGAACTGCATGCGTAGCTTTGACTAGGGTCGTGTCGACGTGGGTCAGAGTTGCTTCACTGGTGTGCAGATGCCATTCGTGGTTGTAATGACGTTGCCCGTTGTACAGCCGAAGCACATTTGTTTGCTGTGGTCGATACAGAAGCTGTGGGAAGTTGGATACCAACGTAGCACATAACCGCTCGAGTGTTCGAATAGACGGCCGGGAGAATCCGGAGATTCCACATGTTGGGATGAAGTTAAGCACTCCTGGTCTTATCCACTCCCATCGAAGTATGTCGCCCAGTTGTGCTGTTCCAACTGATTCCGACATGAAATTCGCAATGAAGATTAGGTAGGAAAATGGATATTGTAGGTCGCGACAATGAACCTAAATATACCTCACCTTTTAAAGAATGCCATCGTATTTGAGCAGGAGGCACGGCTGATAAACATGCGATGAAATATAACGAAAATTGCAAAGAAACCTCGACTACACTACGAAACAAAGCGTGCTCATCATCAGTCCACACATTTCCTTCGAGTATGTAAAGAGAGTGATTTGCGCTAGGCTGAATTTAAATATATCCCATTTTACATCTTATTGTTCAGTTGCCTATTCGAGCTGCAGCGAAGGTGATCAATTCACTGATAGCATCTTCAGGGTTTACCCTCGGAGAGATGACAGCGAGGACGTCGTCGGCTTGCACGCGCCGTATCCCATTGGAATCAAATCGTTGTTCTTGCAGTACGCGCGGTCAAAGTAGCACGCGTTCTGGTACGTCACACCGTCGCTGCCGCAGATCGGGTACGACCAGTCTTCGCACGCTTCTTGTTCACTGCACTTGGTGGTGGTGGCAGTGGCTGCACTACCACATGCACCCATGGACGCGATCTTCAAGTCCGGTCGAGTGCATTGTGCGAGTTCGAGTTCGCAGATCGATCGGTAGGTGACACCATCGGAGCCGCAGAGAAGCTGAGGCACCGAGACGGTGCATGAGTCGGGGTGGCAGGACGCCGCGTTGACGAGGCTGGTGGTGGAGGAGACAACGGCGGTAGCCATGAGCACGATGGCTGAGAAGTTCATTGTTGAAGTCTGTTTGGGTGCGTAAAAGATCTCTTGCTGCCTGGGAGCCAAATTGGACAATGAATCATCGTCTCTGCGGCGCTAACAACCTCTGAGGCAGGCGCTCGTTCATGTTGGACACGAAAGAAGGGAGCCAGAATGAGTTGGGAAGATTATACGGACAACACCCGGATCAATATACGTTGGAAAGTATACTCGCTCGTACTGTTTATGCCACAGCTACTGTCCAATTCCGAGTCACACACACACACACGTCCAGATGAGCCAGAATAATGGACACTACGGATGACTCCACGAGTTTACTCTGCGCCATTATGGCAAGACGAGTATCTTGGCTCGCTGTGAGGCTGGTCCATGAATCTGACTTAACCGAGGGTGCTGATCTATGGATCTGACGTGGCCGAATGAGCAAGTCGACATCCTTTTCACGTGCCAAAATGAGCTGATATGAGCGCCAGGCATTTTCTCTCAAGGGTTCCACATGTTTTGCCAATCACTGACGTTCACCTTCTGATCATTTCCAGGCACAGCACACTCTTTCAAGGCACAATGAGCGTCCGTGTGAATGCCCAACTTGCGATGAAAGCATTGGCAGAGCACGAAATACTTCTGCCGACCTTCGTTTGCGAATTAAGGACGTGGGGGTCTTTGGGGAATCGCCTATTATTGACAGTGTGTTATTCTCCGGATGACCCAGGAAAGAAAATGGAGCAGCCATAAAGGCGGTCGATAGCATTGACTCGGGCGTATGCATGTCCAACCTGCCTTGAAGAAACGGTAACGGGACCAATGAACGATTCAACTATAGTGGTCAAACACGAGACAAGCAAAGCTCATTCGCTTACGCAAGTACACGAAAACAAAAAACAAACAAAAACAAACGCGCACATACGGGGAATACACACGCACACAACATGTTCGACTTATGTGTGCCCAATTATGTCCTGCTTGTTTGGGCGACTTGGTTATAATACTATTCCACTGAACACCATACGCCACGCTGCCTTTACTTCAATAACTTGACCCGATTTCTTTGGCCGCCGTTCGTCCACGCACTCACTACACGCGTAGGAGCTCTTCTTGGCACTCGCCGTTGTACAGTGACCGCACGTTGTGATCCTCGCAATACGCTTCTTCAAGTTTGCACGCGTTGCGGTACGTGACACCATCGGAGGCGCAGATCGGAGACCAGTGGGTTCCGCACTCGAGGTCGCACTTCCTGTCGCCCGCTCCGTTACTGGATTCGTCTCGTACACTGCTCAGCGCACCGCCGCACAGGAGACACACTACGGCAAAGAAGAGCAGTAAGCGCATCGTCACAAGGCACCTGACCGCCATGGCCGTGAGGATCATATTGTAGTCGAATTGATTGATCTTGACTCGAGATCTAGTCGAGTGATGATCTTGGCTTGAGATTTAGTCGAATGAACGATCTGTCGGAATGAGAAAAACGGGAGGACAGGTTGAGATTCTGGGGAGAGAGCGATTTTGTTGGCATTCTCGTCGGATCTTGAAAGTGGACACTGCGCTTCTAGAATGATGGTCTCATTAAAGTAGCGACAGTTTAGGGTACTTATCTTCCCAAAAAACGGTGAAATTTCGGTGATACGCTGAGAAAGAGGACTCAAAGTGGTGCTTTCCATCCTGCTCACTTGTTGTCAATGCACCGTGTTCTGAGAATTCGACTGTAAAATGGCCACCGCGTCAACGTGTGATTGCTACATTGTTCGGATTACACATTCGAGTCGCTTCTGGCGCCTGATGGTTCAAAGCCTTTGATAGCAGTTGGCACAGAGACTCTTTGCAGCTGTGTGACGAGTTTACCACGCAGCTCTCGCCTGAGTCAAGCAATAGGTTTCCAGCAGCGCAACTGCCAGCATTGCTGCGCAATGCCCTCAGCGCCAAAGTGCGGACATCCGACCAGAATGTTGCATCCACAGTTGCCCCAGCAGTTGACAAGAGTGTCCTCCACAGCTTTTGTGCAAAGCTCCGTACTGTATCCTAATAGTCTGCGATCCTTTCTTGAGCACTTTGCTCTCGAATCCCAGGCACTCTTTTTTTCTTCTTCTTTTTTTCGGTCCTTTAGTGTTGCAATCGACGTCGTTGCTATCGATGAAACCTTACAGAAGCGATCAATTGTGACTCAGACTATAACTCGAGCTTCGAAAGTCACCAGAATTGTCCCGAACACCAGGGCGTCCAGAACATCCACTTGAAACAGCATAGCACGATGAGAGCAAACGTCAAGGTGCCAACCTCCTGACCACGAGTCGATGGCGCTTCAGGAACTGGTGCACTCGGTGTCTGCTGTTGTGGCTGTGGTGTCAGATATTTCGTTCGATACCCAGTGAATTTGCGGTTATTTCTTCCGTAAGCGAAGAAGTCAGGCGAAAAGAGAACTATGTGGGGCACTCATACTTTTTTAAATCGATTTGAGCCGTTCTACAGCACAACAATAGTGTGACTTTTCAAACTGGAAGCACGGATATGTATACCTTGTTTTGTTCTGACTCCATACGCCTTCTCTCGAAAGTCTCGGCTTTGCCACTCAGTATTTCGTTTGTTCGACATTGTTATCTTTATCTTTATCTTTATAAGGTGAGGTATATTTAGGTTCATCTTCGTGACCTACAATATCCATTCTCCTACCTAATCTTCATTACGAATTTCATCTAGGAGTGTAAATGTGTCTACAGCGCGGATTGCACTAGATCACTTCTGAATGCTAAATAATCTCTGACCAGGATGGCATGTTTTCTTGGTCCTATGTGAGGCTGCCTTGTGTTGTCCAATGACCTTGGGTCTTCCGAACTTCGCATAAGCCAATGCATGACGTCGTTGTAAAGATCCTGGGTGAGATTGTTGAAAGCAGCTCTTTGAGTTGGGAAGTGAACCTGCGTTGAGGTTCTGGTGTCCATGGCTAGGTTGGCAGCTGAGTCCGCCATCTTGTTGAAGGCATAGTAGTGATGGTACCATCCTCGGATGTCGATGCAATCCGCGAGTCGTCGACTTGTCTGGTATAAACGTGCCAATCGGTGCTGTCGAGGGGACCGATGCATTCGCTGTTTGGAGATAATCAGCGCACTGTCTCCAATCACGTACAACGGTTCGAAGTGACTGCGTTGGGCTTCTCGGAGTCCGTGTATGAGACCCCAGTACTCGGCAAAGTTGTTGGTCGTGTCCTTCCTGCTATACGCCATGCTCGCGGCCCAGATTAAACTGGCTGTGTGCGAGTCCTTATGGACACGCACGATAATGGATCCAGTCCCTCCTGGTCCTGGATTGCCGCGTGATACACCATCGAAAAACAACAGGTAAACGCCGCGAGTATCACTTGGAGTCAAGGGGATGGCGTCGGTTTGGCTGAGAAAGCAGTCGACATATGCCTTGAGAACTGCTGCAACCGTGTGACTGTCCGAGTCTCCAGCTTGCGCTTCAGCGAGTCGTGTGAGGTTTCGCATTCCTGCCTCTAATCTGGTCATCATGATCACCATCTCAGCAGTCGATTTGATTGGATCCGAATCCATGCGTCGCAGATGCGTACACCAAATGGATTGTATGAACGACGCGCTCATATATCGCCACAGCATGTGTGCGACGGAATAGAGATGATCTTGGAGATGTTCATTGGAGAACTTGTGTCCGATAATGTGTCTCTTGGTCGTGGTCCATGCATGCCTTGGAGTATCTGGTAGATCCAGACTGAAGATCCAGATTGCGGGGTCGTGACCAGGAGTGATTCCGATCTTCGCCCACAGCGCATAAAAGTAGTTCCACACGAGTTTGGCTTTCGGACACTCCCAGAATAGATGTTGAACAGAAGATTGGACAACTTGGGAGCATTCGGGATTCGAGCAGGATAGATCAGCTTTCTCATAGTTCCACATGGAGAGTCGGTTGGCTTTCAGTCGGAGAAGAGCCTGAGCCGTATAAGCAGTAATCCCTGGGATGTTGTGTAATTCGCTCCACTGGATTAATTGCAGTCCTGGCCACAGAGATCCTGCTGTATGGACAGCTTTGTTGACTGCTGCATCTCGAGTATCTTTGCCAATTTGTGTCCTCGTTGCTGCAACTTGTTGCCGATAGAAAGATCTGGCCGTATTGTATCGTCCGTTGCCACCCCATAGTTGCACGATTCTTGTGAAACGTGGATGTGCATGGAACGACACCTTCTGCCCGTTCAAGTCTCTTGTTGCCACGATGTCACAGTCCATTGCGGAGTGAACTGTATGCGTAGCTTTGACTAGGGTCGTGTCGACGTGGGTCCGAGTTGCTTCACTGGTGTGCAGATGCCATTCGTGGTTATAATGACGTTGCCCGTTGTACAGCCGAAGCACATTTGTTTGCTGTGGTCGATACAGAAGCTGTGGGAAGTTGGATACCAACGTAGCATATAACCGCTCGAGCGCTCGAATAGACGGCCGGGAGAATCCGGAGATTCCACATGTTGGGATGAAGTTAAGCACTCCTGGTTTTATCCACTCCCATCGAAGTATGTCGCCCAGTTGTGCTGTTCCGACTGATAATGATGTGCGAGCAAGCTTGTAAGGGGAGCCGTTGGAATCAAGAAGCCACCCATCTGCAGTCGAGGTCATGTATGGCAGCCATTCTGCACAGAATGTCCCACGTAGCTTTCGTCCTTCAGCGATGATACCTGGAAACCTGTCAGACATTTTAGAGCTGAGGTCGATCTGGAACACATCGCCGTCCCATTGAGTCTGCACAATTGTCGACTTGAAGTGCTCGTAACACCAACGTACGTTATCACGTTCTCTGGGCTCGTAGGGTCGAGAATGGGGCGACGCACACAATGCTGCGCCAGTTGTCCACATGTTATCACGAAGCTGGAGTGGCCGCCTTGGAATTGCATCGAGCGGCGTGATGTACGTCGTAGAAGCCCTTGTGTTGTGCAGCAAGATTTCCCCGATGACCTGATCGATGTGATAGGTAGTGATTGCCCATCTGGAGACTGCTGTGGCACTCATCGTCATCAGCTCAGTTCTGATGTTGGGTACTGACAAGCCTCCATTCATTTTTTTGAGCTCAGCTTGTTCTTCCTTCATCCACGGTTTCGCAGGCTTGCCATTCCTTGAGCCCCAGACAAATTGTTTCACTAGGTCGTGTAGCTGATTGACAATAGCCGTAGAGGGCCAGGAGTGCCTGACCACGTAAAGCACTTTGGGTATGATGACGGCACTGGCAATTGCTGCGCGCTGGGCGACAGAGTGAGTTTTGAGACGCGCAAGTCGAAGTCTGACACGTAAGGCTTGGATGCACTTGGACCAGTTACTTGCATTCGAAGGCATTTGTCCGACTTGGATGCCGAGGTAGCGGCAATGTTCCTCACGTTGTAGCACATGAATGTCACTGACTGACTCTTCGGTGGAGCTAAATTCCTTGTTCAGCGGTAATACTGCAGATTTGTGCCGATTGACTCGAAGCCCAGAAGCTGCTCCATATTTATCCAGGATTGCAAACACGGCGTTAATATCCTTGGGATCGCTAAGATAAATGGTCGTGTCGTCTGCGTATCCTCCAAGTCTAACCTCAGTTGCGCATCCTGCTGCCTGGAGTTCCACGCCGTGTATTTCGTCACTCGCTTCGATTTTCCGATAAAGAACCTCTAACGCCAAGATGAAGAGAAGAGGGGCCAGCGGACATCCTTGACGAATTCCGGATGTTACGTTGTACTTTCTCGACAGGAAACCGTTGACAATGAACTTGTAAGTTGTTTGAGAGTGTAACACCTTCACTAAGTGTACGAACTTCAATGGGAACCCAAGATGCTGGAGCGCTTGTGCCAGAAAGCTGCGATCGAGTGAATCATAGGCTTTAGCAAAATCAAGGAGCAACGCGATCGCTCTGGACATGGCGGGGTCGCTCGTGGCCCGCTGTTGTGCAGCCAATAACACATCGATCGTAGTCGGGATTGCTCGCCCTGGAACGAAACCAGCTTGCATGTGATGGATAAGCCAAGGGAGCACAGTTCGTAATCTGGTTGCAAATATCCGTGTGAATATTTTGTAATCAGAGTTGAGGAGTGCGATTGGCCTGTAGTCCAGCGGCGATGCAGCAGAGACGGACTTTTTTATGCAGTGAATATGGGCTTCACTGAACGAACTTGGTAGAACGCATTCGGGTATCCACAAGTTGAAAAGTCGCTCGAATAGACCGGTAATCTCGTCACAGTGGTCTCTGTACCAGTCGTTGCCGAGTTCGTAAGGACCGTGAGCTTTGCCTCTCTTGCATTTCTTCACAGCCTGTTTAATTTCACTCGAATCGATCGGTTTGAGCAGGAAGCCTAATCTGTCCGACGGAGGATTGTTCGACATTGTTGATGGGGCCAAGATAACCTTAACTTGGACTTTCTTCTCTGCCAGAATAGCACGGTCCAACATAATGATAAATAGGCTAGTATAATCTGAGATCCTAAGGCTGCCGGTTGAGGTGACCTTGGGTGTTTACAAGGGCTTGGAGAGTTTTGGATCGTTGTCGATCGTGTAGTTAAGAGCGAAGCGGATGTGGAGGAGGACGACATAGTTCACACTGAGGTGATTAAGACGATGGTAGCGGTGGGTCTTCGAGTTAGCGTTTGCAGTTGTTGCAGTTTCTCCAGAGGAACGAAAAGATGACGCTTCTGGTGACATTCATGTCAAGAGAGGTCCGCGGGTTTGTTTCTTCCACTTGGGTCAAGAGGTAGGTCCATTCCAAAGAGTACTTTATCTTTATAAGGTGAGGTATATTTAGGTTCATCGTCGTGACCTACAATATCCATTCTCCTAACTACTCTTCATTACGAATTTCATATCGGAGTGTAAATGTGTCTATTGCGAGGATTGCACTAGATCACTTCTAACTGCTAAATAATCTTTGACCAGGATGGCATGTTCTCTTGGTCCTATGTGAGGCTGCCTTGTGTTGTCCAATGACCTTGGGTCTTCCGAACTTCTCATAAGCCAATGCATGACGTCGTTGTCAAGATCCTGGGTGAGATTGTTGAAAGCAGTTCGATGAGTTGGGAAGTGAACCTGCGTTGAGGTTCTGGTGTCCATGGCTAGGTTGGCAGCTGAGTCCGCCATCTTGTTGAAGGCACGGTAGTGATGGCACCATCCTCGGATGTCGATGCAATCCGCGAGTCGTCGACTTGTCAGGTATAAACGTGCCAATCGGTGCTGTCGAGGGGACCGATGCATTCGCTGTTGGGAGATAATCAGTGCACTGTCTCCAATCACGTACAACGGTTCGAATTGACTGCGTCGGGCTTCTCGGAGTCCATGTATGAGACCCCAGTACTCGGCAAAGTTGTTGGTCGTGTCCTTCCTGCTATAGGCCATGCTGGCGGCCCAAATTAAACTGGCTGTGTGCGAGTCCTTATGGACACGCACGATAATGGATCCAGTCCCTTCTGGTCCTGGATTGCCGCGTGATCCACCATCGAAAAACAACAGGTAAACGCCGCGAGTATCACTTGGAGTCAATGGGATGGCGTCGGTTTGGCTGAGAAAGCAGTCGACATATGCCTTGAGAACTGCTGCAACCGTGTGACCGTCCGAGTCTCCAGCTTGCGCTTCAGCGAGTCGTGTGAGGTTTCGCATTCTTGCCTCTAATCTGGTCATCATGATCGCCATCTCAGAAGTCGATTCGATTGGATCCGAATCCATGCGTCGCAGATGCGCACACCAAATGGCTTGTATGAGCGACGCGCTCATATATCGCCACAGCATGTGTGCGACGGAATAGAGGTGATCTTGGAGATGTTCATTGGAGAACTTGTGCATTCCAAAGAGTACTTGATTTCACGTAACTGAGTTTTGGGAGAGAGCTGACCATTGCTGTAACGTCGAGAGTTCGAGGAGCGATGAACCTTCGAAGCCGGATTGCATGGTTTTGGAGTTGGTGAGCCTCGAAGTCAGGAGCGGTGACATGCCGTAAGAAAGAATGGATTCTGCTGGGAGTCTTGGAACTTGCGAGGGACATGTAGATCACTTTAGACGGGATTTTCGGGAAAAATAGGTCTTTCAACATCGTTGATGTGTGTGTGCCGTCGGCAAAGCCAGAGTCAAAAGAGCTGCTGGCTGATGCACTGTAATGGGAGAGTGTTGGTCCCACAGATGAACTTCGTGGGATTTGTCCCCCTCCTGACTGAGGTCATTCTCAAAAACGCGCCAGAGCCCTCAATACCTCAAGCCACCAAGACCTGAATCCACCACCAGCCAACCGCAAGAGAGGAAATGGACCAGGAGACGGTGCTGATCACAGGAAGCACGCGCGGCATCGGGCTCAAGTTTGCCGAACTCTACAAGCAGCGTGGCTGGAAGGTCATCGGCGCAGCTCGTGACCTCAACCAAGCGGAGCAGGTAGGTTCTCAGCAGTTCCGAGTCCATCCTCTGATCATATGCACTTGGCGTCTTCTGGTGAGTCACGGGTGTCTTGTTATCTGCCGAAACTGTGCTAGCTGAAGCGCTCGAGCCGTTCAAGATCGTGCAACTCGACACGGGTGACGAAGCGTCGATTCTGAACGCAGCGGAGGAGCTCGAAGGGGAAGCCATTGATTTTCTGATCAACAATGCGGGCATCTTTGCTGGAGGCCACCTGGATGCAACGACGAAGGACGATTTGCTCAAGCAGTTCGAAATCAATTCTGTCGGCCCGTTCCTGGTCACACGCGCTTTCCTCCCGCACTTGCGGCTGGCTGTGAAGGCGCGCGGCAGCGCGCACGTCGTCCACGTCACGTCGCGTTTGGGCAGCATCGCGCTCTGCGGCGAGCCGTACTTTGGCTTCAAGACTGGCGGGTACTATGGCTACCGCGCGTCCAAGGCGGCGCTCAACATGATCAATGCGAGCCTGGCTGTGGATCTCAAGCCAGACAGCATCGGCACCTTCGTGCTGCACCCGGGCTTCGTGATGACCGACCTCACGGAGAACCACGGCGACATCACCGCCGACACCAGCGTGTCGGGCATGATGCGCGCCATCGACTCGCTTGCGCTGGCGGACAGCGGCAAGTTCTTCGATTTCAAGGGGGAGGCTCAGCCGTGGTAGAGGATGGTGCCGGCGCATTCTCACGCTTCTGCTTTAAAGCATGCCGTATGCGTATGGTTCACTCGTAGCAGAGCAGCACCTAAGCATAACTTACAATGATCTATTGTTTCTTCAGCAGCAACAGACACCGTCGTTGTGCACCTTGTTGCTCTCCATCGTTGAGACTGCACGCGGGATCATCAGCACGCAGACGACTGACGACGACGGCGTGGGGCTCTTCGAACAGAGCAATCGCCCACGTTCGTAGGAGCGCGGAAGAGACTGGCGCCATCTAATCCGCGTCTGCCGCCGCAGCGCATGTGCTGGCGGCAGCGCCGAGGTCGCCGCCATCGCGCTATGAGGCAGGTCTCTGGAAACTGTACGAGACCCTCGAGGGTCTGGATAACCCACGTGTGCCATTCCAAGTGGACAAATCGCACAGTCGCTATCAAGCCCAAGGGAGTGGTGTGGATTAACGTGTACGCACCCAACAAGAAAGCAGAGCAAGAACACTTCTTCCGACGCCTAAACGAGGAGTTCTGGACTCATCGTGCAGCAGCAGTGCTCGGAGGTGACTGCAATTGTGTGCTCGACAAGCAACGGGACCGGTACCAAAGAGGAGTTCTGCTACCGATGCAATGCGAAAGTGCAGAACTGAGAAGATTAGTGACGGAGTGGAACATACACGACGCACGGGAGCTAGTGGAGGATCCGGAGTGGCCAGTGTAGCGGGAACCAACGGAGCATTTCACATACTGGAGAAAAAACTTAGCCAGTCGACTTGACCGATTCTATATAGCAGGGAATCTGGGCAGCGCCGTGCAATGGGAGGCCATAGAGCTACCCAAGCGCTACTCGGACCACCAAGCAGTAGTTCTGCATTTGAAATGGACGAGTCAACCGCAGAGACCAAGGAAGGTGAACA
Organism: Globisporangium splendens; assembly: GCA_006386115.1. Lineage (NCBI taxonomy): Eukaryota > Oomycota > Peronosporomycetes > Pythiales > Pythiaceae > Globisporangium > Globisporangium splendens. The sequence continues at coordinate 348,246 of VFIW01000032.1, forward strand.
AGTGCAGGTACCCGATACGTACTTCGCGTCCTGACTTGGTGAGGACTGGGGTGCAAAAGCAATCAGTCGCGAGCTGGAGCTGATGCAGAGTGAAGGACCAATCGAGTGGAGCCACCTGGAGCAGCGATCATCAAAGCAATACTGAGAGTAAGTCGAGCAGAGAAGCGGCAAGTGCGAAGATATCGACAAAAGTTGGAGGATCAGCAGCAACAACCTGTGAAACGCTCAAGGCGTCAGCTGATCGAAGAACAAGCAAACGCGGCAAGAGAGGCAGCAGAGTTTAAATTCGGTAAGTATATGCAAGCAACGCAGGGGGATGCTCGTCACTTCTTTCGGAGGATCGCCAACTGGCAGCGGGATCAAACAATTTCGCGATTGGAACCAACCTCCGGAAGATACCACCCACCAAACGCGAGTCTAGCGGACATCACGGGGGCTGAATGGCACCAAATCACCGGCCAGAGCCATGCTACGGTCCCTCCGCACAAGGCTGAACAACGATTCGATGCATTGGTGTACATTCCGGAAACTCGGAAAGTCACGGAAGCGCAAAACCAAGACTTGATGGCACCCATTACTGAAAAAGAAGTACGAGAGGCAATCGCGGCTTTACATCGGCATAAGGCAGGTGGCGTGGACAGTCTGAACAATGACTTCTACAAGGATCGCGAGGACGTGATGGTCGACGTTTTGGTGCGGGAATTCAACAACATCCAACGCGGAGCACCCATGCCAAGATCATTCGGTCAAGGAATCGTTATTCCGTTGCGCAAGAAAGGAGATTCGCCAAATCCCCTCGATTACAGACCAATCACTCTGCTTACGACCACCTACAAGTTGTTTGCAAAAGTCCTAGCAACAAGGCTGCAAGACATCCTTCTGTGGATCGTCGGAGAAGAACAACAAGGATTCGTACGCGACCGACTGATGGAGAACGCGATCCTCATCATGCAAGCCGCATTGGATAAAGCGTACCACAGCAGCACTGAAGGGTTCGATGACGCTCCGGGAATTGTGGTGCTTGACTTCATGAAGGCTTACGACACATTGGACAGAGACTTTCTGTACCTTGTGCTGAGCAAGTTCGGCTTTGGGCGACAATTTGTAGATTTAGTACGTCGAATGCACACGGACACTACAGCACAGTACCTGGTGAACGGTGAACTGTCGAGAGAATGGGAGGTCAAGTCGGGCATTCGTCAAGGTTACCCCCTGGCCCCTCTGCTGTTTATCGTTGCCGCGGAGATTCTCGCACTGGCAGTACAATAAGACCCCCATTTGAAAGGAATTCGTATGACCAGATCCGGAACAGAACCCCATCTTATTTCGACCTTCGTCGACGACTCCGCTGTCTTTTTGAAACAAGGGAAACAGCTGCCTCGACTGATGCAGCTGCTGTCCGAGTTAGGCCACCAATCAGGTCTGCACGTGCAGCCAACGAAAAGCAGCTACATCTGTCTCAACACAGCAGTAGTCCAAGAACAAAGATGCGGTATTCCAATCCTGAAGCATGGAGAGACGGTGAGGTACCTTGGCATCCACATAGGAACCGGGAACATCATGCAGGCTAATTGGGAGGACCACCTGCAAAATCTCCGAACCAGATTGATCATCGCAGCCAAAGTCTCCAACAGTGTGGTGGGGAGAGTACTTCTACTGAATTCGGTCTTGCTACCGTCGATTCTGTTCACTGCCAGCTACATCGAGCCCCCAGCGAAGGTCGTGGACCAGCTAGTGAATCTACAAAAGCAATTTTCGTGGAAATCGACACTTGGTACAAGGTGAGTCCTTCCCTGCTCTACCTGCCGGTCAAGGAAGGAGGTATTGGTCTCTATTCAATACCTCTGGCAATAAAGCGACAAGCGATGCGGCGGACAACTCGGTGGCTACAGCGAGTGCGAGACAGGTATACAGAAGCTTGGCATGAACAGGTTCATCGGGACAAAAGTCAAAACTGGGGATGCTGCGCGATCTCACCCAAGGAGCGAAGCCAGCACGCACAGACAAGGCTGTACCAGACGAACAATATCCACAGACTCGGGTGGGAGTACCTCGGTGAAGACCTGATGGCTGCAGAGGGGCGCAATCCCGCGTGGAAAGACAATCTGAAGCGGCAAATAGAATCCTTGCTACCGACCGTGGACCTCGAGTGGAGATCAGATGGACGTGTAGGTGTGTACTTTGGGGGAAAACCTGAGCAGACGATACATCAACTATCGGAAGAGACTCGAGCGTTCTGGCCATCCTTTCAGTGGAACAACAACCCCTGGATAATCGACAGTCAAGGCGAGCAGTACACGGCCAAAACGGTTTCTTTCCTGAAGGAATGCAATTTGGCCAGCTTCAACGTGAGAAGGGAAGAAGAGCGAGTGTTCTCCGTGCGACTACCAACCATGACGGCGACTCTCACGTCCAAACGAAGGGCCGTCCTGCGAAAACTCGTAACCAGCATCATTCTATGCTCACCGGAGATAGAAATCGATGCAGGCAACCAGCTAATCAGTCACCAGGAGCCGTGGAGCAGGAAACACACAAAACGAGAGTACAAGTGGATCAGCAACGGCATGGGAACCATCACCGGGGTGCCAGTATCGGAGAGGAACCACACGGACTACATTCAGATGCAACGGCAAGCAAACGGAGTTCTCTGGACAGTGACCGACTGGACCGGGGATGCTACCTGCCAACAAGACGTTGCAATGATCGAAGAAGAAATAAAAACTGTAGGGTGGACATTCAAACCGCACCCGCTCACGACGCACTGTCCATGGCTGGTGCACGAACGTACTCCCCCCAAACAGCACCCAGAAGACAATTGACTGAGCACGAACACGGAGGTTGCACAGCAAGTTGCATCAAGGTCCCGGAGGACTCGTAGACAAGCTTAACGAGGTCGCGAAAATTGATCGGTGGTACAGTCATGTGCAGTACCGACTACCAGCAGATCTATGGAAACAACGAGGATGTCTTACGCCGTATCAGATGTGGACGACATACCGGATTTCTACGATGCAGCTCAACCTGTTCCATCCGGGAAGGATCGAGTCTTCGGCGTGCCCAAGCAATGCCGGATGTGGGGAGACAAAAGAAACTATCTCACACATAGTCTGGAGTTGCAAGCGAGCACAAGCCGCGTGGACGGCGTTCCTCGGGCGATGGATTGGCCGAACATTGACGGAGCAAGCACTCAATCTCTTCCTACCTCACATTGCTAGCCGCACAGCCCCGCCAGGTCAACGATCTTTGCTCCGGGAATTGGAAAAGCACTTCGGGTTCATTACTCCGGAACACTCGACAGCACTACAGAAACTGTGGTTTATCGTCACATCAAGCATCCTAGTATTGCTGTGGAGAATGAGAGTGGAAATAATGCATGAACGGCAACACGTCACTATCGAAGAAAGCATCCAGCGTGTGTGAACAGCGTGTGTGATGCAGGTGCGGGCTGTGGCTCGTCGGATGAGAACGCTCAAAGGAGAAAAGATCAAGGCAGCTTGCCTGAGCCAACTGCTCAGCGTACTGGAGAGACAAGACTTGTCGCGCCAACTGGGAGCATGGGCGACGGCGCATCTGTATTTCGATGGAGGTGCACGCGGCAACCCAGGTCCAGGAGGCAGCGGTTGGGCATTCATCTTCCTGAATGAACGAAGCAATCGATGGGGACTCAAAGCATGCGGCTATGCGTACATGGGACCGGAAGCCACGAACAATTGGTGCGAATACAGCGCACTGGAAGATGGTCTGGCATACAGTGCACGCTACCTTCAGCACTATGAAGTCCAGTTGGAAGTCTTCGGAGATAGTCAAATGATTATCGCATCCCAGAACGGGATCGCCTCAATACGCCAGACCGAGTTGCAGCCACTAGCAGTTCGGGTAAATCAAATCATCGCCAACTTTGCGTGGATCTCCTGGAATCACACAAAACGAGAACAAAACAAAATGACCGATCTTCTCGCCAACATGGCAATGAACTCCAAGAGTGCGAAGATACTTACCGACGAATCGCGGGGAAATGATCAAGTTCTTATGTCCCAAGTCGCAGCTCTACTCGACAATGATATCGGTGCCACACCGTCAAAACTTAGAAACACTTCGCTCTCAGCAGTGTTAATGAGACTCAGGAATTCTTAAAGTATATGTAGATCATAAGTTAAATAGAATTATCTTCTCTCTCTCCAAGTGTGCCATTCGGTGTGCCAACGGGATGCTGACGTCGACATGTGTGACGTCTGATTGGCTGAAAAGCAAAGTGCAAGTTTGGACTTGTACAGAGTGATTGTCGCTCTCTGGCGCACGATTCCGCATTTTGCGGAGCACTCCACACAAACAACAGAGCCCAAAGAAGCACTGAATCAGTCGAGTATGGCACCTAAGACGGTGCTGATCACAGGAAGCACACGCGGCATCGGCCTCACGCTCGCGGAGCACTACGCCAAGCTCGGATGGCACGTCATCGGCGCGGCGCGCGACCCGGCGGCAGCGGACACGGTACGGCGGCTGTGCGACTGCACGAGGAGAAAGCCGATGGGATATCACAAACCTGCCAGAAGCATATATATATATACTCACATGCTCTGATGGCACTTGGATGACTGTTTTGGTGTGGATGGCGATAGCTGAGAGTGCTGGGGCCGTACAAGATCGTGCAACTCGACAGCACCGACGAAGCGTCGATCCAGAGCGCTGCACAGGCACTTGAGGGCGACGCAATCGATCTGCTCATCAACAACGCAGGCATCTTTTCCGCCGACGGACTGGAATCGGCCACGAAGACCGAGCTGATGAAGCAGTTCGAAGTCAACAGTGTCGGTCCGTTCTTGGTGACGCGCGCGTTCATCCCGCACCTGAAGGCAGCGGCGGCGCAGTGCGGATCGGCGTTTGTGGTCCAGATCTCGTCCTACATGGGCAGCATCGAACGGAATGTGGACGGCGGCTGCCGTGAATATGATCAACTCGAGCCTTGCGATCGATTTGAAGAGCGACAGCATTGGTGCTTTCGTTTTGCACCCTGGCTATGTGATCACGGACCTCACGGGTCACGAGGGGGACGTGACCTCTGATACGAGCGTCGCTGGCCTCGTTGGTGTGATCGACAAGTTCACGCTTGCGGACTCGGGCAAGTTCTACGACTTTACGGGCAAGAACCTTCCGTGGTAATACGACACGCAGCCAAACGTAAGACACAGAAATGCGATGGAGTTGAGCCAAAAAATAGCGGTCTGGCTTCGCAGCATGCAAAAGAAACTAAACGGCGGTAACGACGTCTTTGGCGAAATTCACACTGCTGGACCATGCGCTTTGAATTATACGAATCCAAACGTAAAAACAAGAACGCTGGACGCGTGTCGCGAAACAGTGAAAAGTGATCAAGACAAGGTGCGAATACGTTTCCTATCTCTGCATCCCAAAATACTTGTTTATTTTTTGTCGTATTGACCAGGCTCGATGAAAGCCGAAGACACACATGCAACGGTTCAGCGGCGGCAGCAACGAGAAAATCATGCAACCAAAGCTGTGAGGTATATTATGTTATGCTTTGCGAAATAGAATATCCATTACCCTCCCTATACTACAGAGAATGGATATTCTAGTTTCTACGTTTTGACAGGGTTCGAGTGAAGACTACTTTAAGCTGACTCAAATGAAGGTGACCTTGGGTAGACCTATCGCAGCACAAAGTTCGAATATTCAGTGTGCTATTCTCATTGAGTAAACAAACTGCACCCACTCAACTGCTGCTGCTGACATTCTCAAATGCAGAAATGAGCTCAAAAGCAAAGAAAGAAGTTGCCAAGAGCTGCGATCGTGCGCATCGATTTTCGGAAACTATCCACCACTTGCATTACATTTTGTGAGAGCCGAGTTACTAAGTGCACAATATGTTTTGTTTGGATTTGGCGTACTTCAGGCGTGCACCATCTGGAGACAGATATTTACCATGGCAGGATTTCGCCGGTGTAGTTGTACAACTTGTCGGTGTCTTCAAGCGTGAACTTGTCGATGACGCTGACGAGACCGTTGACGCTCGTCTCAACCGTGATCTCGCCTTCACCCTTGTTCATATCCGTTTGCACATATCCAGGGTTCAACGCAAAAGCGCCGATCTGGTCGTTCTTCAGATCAATCGCCAAACTCGAGTTGATCATGTTGAGCGCAGCCTTTGACGCTCGGTAGCCGTAGAAGCCACCAAAGTTCTGGGTAATGCTGCCAACGACTGACGAGATCTGTGCGACGTACGCCGATCCGTGCTTGGCCACAGCAGCCTTGAGGTGTGGAATGAACGCGCGCGTGACCAGGAACGGCCCCACACTGTTAACTTCGAACTGCTTGAGCATGTCTTCCTTGGTCGTCGACACTAAGGTACCGCTGCCGAGGAGAATGCCGGCGTTGTTGATGAGCAAATCGATCGCTTCGCCCTCAAGCGCCTTCGCCGCGTTCAAAATGGACGCTTCGTCGCTGCTGTCGAGCTGCACGATCTTGTACGGCGACAGCGCCTTCAACTAAACGTACGACAAAGAGATATGATGACACCCAAAACGTACACATGGTTAGCGGGTCGTAAATGCGCGGTTAGCTACGAGAGTGCGTCATGGATTGACACACACCTGGTCGGCCGTCGCAGGATCGCGAGCAGCGCCGATGACGTTCCACCCGCTCTTGATGTAGTGCTCTGCGAGCTTGAGGCCGATGCTGCGCGTGCTGCCAGTGATGAGGACCGTCTTCTGGACCATCGTTCGTGGAAAATTGAAAAGTGAAGGACGTGAACGCGAACGAAGCTTTTTCACAAATCACATGGGATCCGATTGAGGATCATGACAGAGATCAACACTTTCGAGTTCAATGGCTCAGTCACAAAATAGCAATGGAAACGCATAAGAGGGGGAAATCAAGTCGAGTTTGTTTGAAGTGTGAAACCCCATTTTTTTCAATGCTGGGATTACATCTCGTTAGTGACATTCTCCAATATTCCAAGTCAAGAACAAGCGGTCCAGTTCCAGCCTCAGCGGTCCAGTTTGGGCCGGCCCATCCCAGGGAGAGAATCTCTCCTTCTTGGAGGCCCTGGTGTGGTGAGGAATGGAATGCACGACCAATTTGAGCACGACTATTGACCCGCTGTACGTGACCAATCGTCACGCAGCACAACGAACCGGCAACGTCGCTAACAAGCGACGCAGCACAAGACCCCCGCTATCTGCGACTACCACACCGCGCAGCACAAGACCCCCCGCTGTTTGCGGCCACCACACCGCGCAGCACAAGACCCCCGTGACAAAGCCAACCGGCTCTGCCGCACCAAGACCCCTCGCAATGAAACCCACAAGTGACGATGCGCCCACACGAAGAAAATAAATGACATAAAAACTAGAAAATCACGAAAACCCCGGACGCAAGTGTGAAAACGCTTGTGTTACGGCAGGATATGATAGCTGAGAACCTACCAATTCTCTTCCCCGGGAAATCTTAAACTTTACGTTCAATAGATCTCTAATCATCTCATCACATCTCGTTAGTGACGTCATACGAACAACATTCCGTTCTTGATTAGTACATAATGAAATCACTCTGCACTAATTAGTCCATGAGATCAATGTTCTGCACCGATTAGTTCAGAAGTCCCAGCCTGAGTCTTCTATACCAATCAGCGCAGAATGTTGATCCATTTGCCTTTACGCCTACAAAGCTTGACGTCAAATGATCAGTCTGTTGCGCAGTTAACGTCCAAGTCAACAATCAAAAATGCGGCTTGCGACTCAATGACAACACGACAGGCTGGAATGTTGCTCTGAAGCAACATCTCGGTGTTATAACAGATATCTGCCACTTAACCCTTCATCCACGATGCAGTATCTACCAACAAATCCGGACCAGGTCCGAGGACTCGGACATGAAATACTTGATAGATGCACTGTGACATGAGCGAAATACGGGTGTATCTCACAGCCAGATCATCCTCCATAATTAAATATCTGTCTTAAATTACTAAAATGTGAAAAGTTATCGGCACGCTTCACGACCAGGTTTTCCTTTGCCTCCTCCACAAACACCTCCCACCACCCACCCACCCACTCACCCCTTCCTCTCCCACCAGCACCTCGAAAGACGGATCAGCACAAAAGATCAAGCAGAGGGGAACCGATGGCAGACGTCGTCCTCGGTAAACGTGGCCAACGCGCAATCGCTACATAACGCTGTGGTGAACGTCCTCGCTCGTCAGGACAATGAACGGCCGGCAAACACACAAAAGCAGTACATGAACAAGCAAAAGGAGTACCGTGAGTGGTGCGCGTCCAAGGGCTTTTGTGATGGCGAGCTGGTGTGTGAAGCGAAGCTCGTTGACTTTCTGGACAACTTTTTCATCCCGCGAGGAAACAAGCGGTCTAAGATGGCCGACGGAACTCCGCAAGCGCTAGGGTCGATCCATTGACGCGTATGTGAAGGCCATTGTTGACCAGTGCTAGCAGCAGAAGTCTCTCGGCATGAAGAAAGAATCGCATCCTCGTGGAGTCGCACTCCGTGCTCTCGTGGACCTATTGAAACGCAGTGAAGTTGTAACGGGGTTACACTGTAACATGGTTACGCACTTGTGTTGTGCCACACAACCAAACCGAACCTTGTGGTACGTAGAGTACGCGCAACAAGTTTAAGACCGAACCATGAGGTTCGTCGTACTTGCTCGAACCTTCACGGTGGAGCCGGCAGCCAGTCTGAGTGACGGCGTCTCCGATTGGATATAATTGAACATGCATTTCATCCAATCACATAAGACAACTAGCGTTAGTCTTTCATAGCCACTCATTGCCCCATTGGGAGTAATTACACTTGAGATTGCTATTGTTCATAGTTACATAAAGATAATCCAGGTTGTCCTACAGAGGGCAACCTCCAACAAATAAACAGTTCCATTTTTACCGTTAACTAAGTCTTTGGTTATCGACGGTTACTCTATAGAGACCTGTAGGTAACCGATTGTTGCACTGCAGGAAGCAGGCAACCGCTCTCGGAACAGAGTCCTTGAGAGAAGCGTTGCATACGCTTCCTCACACACGTACCGTGCTGCGTAACTCGGAAGTGTCCGGTTACAACTGGTAGCACTTGTAGTCAATCTACGACCCGGCAGAGGTGACTGCCTGAATCGCTTCCTCAAGGATTCATAATCGCGTCAATTGACCCTGCGCAGTTCCCGCACCTCTCGGCTGAACACCGGAGTGTGCTGACCCGAATGGCACAAGCGCTAGGCGACCAAGTCGCTCTAGACGTGCTCTCGGCGTCGCCGGAACAGCAAATCTTTCGACTCGAGCAGTTCGAGAACTTCTCGAACGCTCAGCGCCTCGAAGGAGAACGAAGTGCGCAAGCACAAATGCAAGCCACCGCAAGCTTGACCGCAGAGATGCTGCGCTCAGCTGCTGAGTCGCGCGAAGCGCTCGAGCGAGTGGTATCTGTGGTTGCTGGTGCAGCCACGTCTTTGTCGAGTGCGGCTTCTGCGCCTCAGACACCCGCGTCCCAAACTCCCCGCCCAAGAGCTGTCAAGATTGACGCTCCGAAATTCGATGGTGCGGATGGCGACAAGCTCATCCACTGGCTACTCGCCGTGGAGCGTTGCGCCAAGGCTCAGCTCATCGACAGCAACGAGCAGATGGTGTCTTACGCCATCTCGAACCTGCGCGGTCGAGCGTCGGAATGGGCATTCTCGACGTTGCTCGCCGATGAGTGTGCATTCAACACGTGGGATATTTTCCGTGCGAGAATCACCGCCATGTATCAGCCTCCGAACAACGAAGTGCTGTTGCAAGGTCGTTTCTTCTCCTTGAAACAAGGGAAGCTCTCGCTGGAACGATACATCCAGGAGATTAGAAGCCTGTGCGCGGCGATCACGACCAGCCCTTTGCCTGAGTCTGTGAAAGTGCCTGCGTTTCTCAACGGACTCAACAGTGGACCAGCGCGTCAGGAGTTGTACCGACGCTTGCCGGCCACGATGGAAGATGCGATCCGCATTGCGCTCGTTGAGCAGCAATCGTTCAGAGTCAGTCGACCTGATTGGAACGCTGGCCGCCACAACGGTGCGCATCACAGCCACCGAGCAGTCGCGAATGAGCGGCGCTTCCATGGTCCGACACCAATGGATCTCAGCAGCGCCGAAGTGACCTGCTTTAATTGTGGCAAGCGAGGACACTATCAGTCGAAGTGTCCCGCTCCAAGGCAGTCTGCTCCTCGCACTGGAAATCAGGCGAGGGACTACCAAACGCCGCGCAGCAACCACGCTCATCGAGGTGGCAGATCTGCTGTGGCAAGAAAGGGAAACGGAATGCCTCGGTAGAAGCGGGACGCTCTACTGAGACAGACTCTATAGCTTCGGCGTCGCCGACTACTAGAGTCGTGCAGATGGGAAGTTTAGTCCCAGGAGCTCTTGGCAACAAGGCTCCGAGTGAGATGTTGGTATATATCGCCGATGTGAAGGGCTATGAGAAGAAAATGACGGTTCTTGTTGACTGCGGTGCGTCACAGAACTTCGTCTCTAAGTCAGCTCTGAAAAAGAGTCTGCAAGCGTATGACCGACTTGTCCACAGTGGCAAGCGCGAGAAGATGATCGTACGTCTGGCCGATGGGTCGACAGTACACACTGAAGGGGTTCAAGTCGAACTCTCTTTCAGTTTTTGCGACTTTGTCTGCAAAGAAACGTTCGTGGTACTAGCGATGGGGTCGAAGTACGATCTCATCCTAGGGATGCCTTGGCTGGCGAAACATCAGCCTTGGATCGATTGGCGAGCACGCACAATCGGACGCTCCACCCCTTCCTCTGATGAAGAGCGAAGGTTGCGGGAAAATTTCCACGCAATGGATGCGAGCTTTGAACACGCTGTGGCAGGGAGCCCAGCAAAGAGATCAACTGCGGCAGGTAGCCCAGTTTGTGCGGAAGCGCCATAAAGTCCAGACGTGGACACTGGTGCGCAAGTGTGCGGCTCCAGAGCACCCGAGCCAGCCCCCGCAAGTGGCAGCGACAGTACAGGTGTACACGCGTCAACCAGCTCGTACCACCCCGACGGTGCAGTACTGGAGCTCAGAACCGCGAGGTCGCGCGTTCGCATCAACCGACGAGGGCGACGCAAGTTGTCAGCTCGCGAGAGAGACAGTGCATTGGCATCTGTTGCTGAGGAAACGACCGCCTCGCATATGATTGCCCCATCTCTCAATGCAGGTGCAACTTCGCTGCGCGCCTTCGACAGGATCTCGGATCCGTCGATAGATCGCGCTCACGTTGACGTGGCGCTCAGACGCGCGACACGCAGTCCGGAAGCAAACGCATCAGACGAAGTGTTCTTCGCTGAATTTGCGGCGCTCCATGAGCCGCCGAGTACCGCTGAGGCGATTGTATCCCTCGAAGAAATGAGCTATGAGCTCTTTCTTACGGATCTAGAGCGTGATCAGATCCGCGAGATCGTCGTTCCGACTGCGTTCACGCGTAGCAAACTATGCACCTCGTCCACTGCGGATGAGAGTGTTTTGGAGCCAGACAAACAGAAACGGTTTGCTGCTCAGGATTGGGACGCCGTGAAAGGCAGTCCATACTTTGACTTGTTGTGGGAGTTCAAAGATGTCTTCCCCGACAAAGTGCCAAGTGCCCTGCCCGTTGATCGTGGCGTACGGCACGAGATTGACCTCGAGCCCGGGAGCAAATATTGCGTGACCAGACAATGGCCGCTGCCCCGCGAGCAGGTTGAGGCTATCGACGAGTTCTTCGCGAAACGAGCCCTCGCCGGTCATGTGAGAGAAAGCAAGTCTCCACACAGCTCACCCACGTTTTGTGTGCGGAAAGCGACTGGTGGCTGGCGCATTGTTCACGCTTTCAACAAGCTGAACGCCGCCACCATTCCGGCACAAACGCCGATCCCAAGAAAGGATGTCTTAATCGACTCCATGGGCGGCTCGACAGTTTTCTCCGCACTGGATCTCATGGATGGGTTCTATCAGATCCTCATGCGAGAGAGTGACGTTCCCTTGACGGCAGTAAGCACACCCAGCGGGATGCTGTGGGAGTGGCTCGTTATGCCACAAGGTTTGAAGAATGCACCAGCGACGTTCAATCGTCTGGTAACGCATCTTCTGCGTCCTCATCGTGCGTATGCACCGAGCTATTTCGATGACATCTTCGTGCACAGTCGTGCCGAAGGAGGTCTCAGTGTCGTTGACGTGCACAAGAGACATTTGCGCTCAGTGTTGCAGTGCTTACGAGACAACAGTCTGTATTGCAACCTGAAGAAATGCATCTTTGGCGCCTCAGAGATACCGATCCTGGGCTGCTATGTTGGCAAAGCTGGCGTCCGCGCGGACCCAGAGAAGATCAAGGCGATCGCCGACTGGTCGATCCTGTAATGGGCTATAACCAGCCATTACATGAAGGTGGATCTGTTCCCAGATCTAGTCTGGCACACACCACCTTCAGCGTGCATTGTGGAGACACAAATAACAAAGGGATTACGGTAATACAGTCCCCACATGCACGTGTGACGTCATTCGATGACGTCGCGAGTGTTCTCTGTGCTGATCAGTGCAGAATGTTGTTCTCATGTACTAATCAGTATTGAGCAATGACATCCATGTACTAATTAAGCACTGAGTGATGATTCCTGCTTGGGAAACCGCACTGGCGACGAGACCGACGTGTCTCTGCCGCCTGAAGTGAGTGACTCGCGCCACTCACTTTGCAGGGATTTTAAATAAGACTTGAAGTTCAAGCTTCTCGAAGATCCCGTAGGTTCAACCTCAGTGTACCCAAGGTTTTATATATCAGATTCATAGGTTTTATTGTGCATGTTTAGGTTTTAGTTATAAAACCTGTAGGATCCCTTGGGGTTCATTTGTAAGTAGCGACAGGAACCATAACTACATTTCAATTCAGTTGCAAATTTTCCTCCAAGTACTCAAGTTTTCTTCCTCCCTCCAAGTCGGAGATCGCTTCCTCTGGCACAAGCGTGTGTGCCGTGTTTGAGGGACTGTTGTGAACAGCGCCCTCTTACACCTGGTAGCACTTTGAGCGGTCCTTCCAACGACCCAGTGAAGTGAAGAGGTTTGACGACGCGGCTTTAAGCACGTCGAGCATTCCTGTCCAAGACCCTGCGAGGATCCTTGTTTGGAACATGGATGCTACAGGAACCCCACTCGGTCCAGCAGTACCGGAAACTGTCGAGTTGACTATTGTGGGTTTCCCTCATTTGTCTTCTCATGAGTGGATGGCGCTTGAGCGCATGCGAGATGTCATCGGAGAGGCTGCTGTGGTCAGTCTTCTTCGATCGGCGTCTACGGAGGACCAGAAGAGTGCGGTGGTCAGCTTCATGCACCACGAGATCATGTCCTCCCGGAAGCAGGTCGCAACCCCTGTTTCCTCACTCAGGACGGTGCCACTGAAGCTTGACGTCTCTCCGTATCGCGGCGGAGAGAGCGAACCTCTCTCGCGATGGTTCGTCGAGTTGGATGCAGCTACCACTGCAAGACAACTGCGAGACCCTTCGCAGCAAGTGTTGTTCGCGATGTCCAACCTTGCGGGTCGTGCGAAGAGCTGGGCGTATGGCAAGCGTTTAGCCGATCTAAACTGCTTCCCCAGCTACTACCACTTCAAGACCGAACTCAAGAAGGCGTTTGAACCTCCACAGAGTGAGTTCCGTGCGCGCACCGAGTTCCTCAAGCTTCGTCAAGGCCGTTTCGACCTTCACTCGTATGCACAACGTGCTCGCTGCTTGGTGTCGAGCATCGTTGACGAGCCGATTGACGTTCCGACGCAAGTCGTGACGTTCATGACGGGTCTGAACGATGGTCCGATTCGGAACCAACTGTTCCGCGAGTATCCCAAGACGCTGGACGAAGCCATCGAACGTGCGATGCAAGAAGAGTTCAGCATCAAGCAAGCGAAATTCCATGGCCTTGCGTCGAGACCAATACGGCAATCAAATGCCGTGTATGACGGTCCCGAGCCCATGGACATCTCGTACATTTCCACGCCTGGAAATGAGCGTCCTCGCAACGATGGGAAGTGTTTTCGTTGCGGGAAGCCGGGTCACATTGCTCGGAACTGCAAGGTGTCTTTGCCGGGTCGGCAAACGACACAGGGTGCTCGTTCGAACAACCGCGATCGTTCTTACGGTCGTCGGTTCGAGCGGTCACCTGGGCCAAAAAACGGGAATGGACAGTAGGGGAGAGGCCTCCTACTGGCCCGGAAAAGAGGACTGTGGACGTTGTAGAGACACAGGACTCTGGCTCCTATGTGCATCAAGCACATGCAGTTTCCACTATGAGTGAGAAGAGTGTCAGTCAAACGTCAAGTTTGATCGTTCACAGAGTTCATGTAGACGGTATTGCAACGCCTCTACGAGCTTTGGTTGGCATTGGTGGGTCGAACAACTTTGTTCGAAATGAAGTGATCGTCAGGCATGGTGTCTTCGTGCCTGATGCGAATGAAGAGAAGACAATGATTGTCCGGTTGGCAAATGGGTCAACTGTGAAGATGTCGAAGCGCGTGGTGCGCTTGGCGATGAAGTGTGAAGATTTACGAGGTGAAGACGAGTTTATTTTACTCGACCTCGATGACAAGTTTGACATCATCCTGGGAATGCCGTGGTTGAAGCGTTACCAACCTAGCATTGACTGGATGAATATGAAGATCTCCGTTGACAAGTCACGCGATGTTGACTTGTGCTGCACAACAACGGATGAAGTGGTATGGGTGTATACATCTGTGGAAGAGATCCCAGATGACCCTTGTGATATTGCGGTGTGCGATGGCCCCCATGTTCACAAGTGGTACCCATTTTGAAGACGACGAACGGAGGTGGAGCAGTCAGGCGCCAGGAAAAAACTGTCTCCTTTGCCATCGACGACGAGAAGGTTCGCGATGGCGTTGACAAGAGTGAATGGAAGTGGAACAAACACCCTTCCCAAGAAGAAGAAGACCAGCAAGAGAAGTGTTCCGTCAAGAGTTTCGAGTACCACTGATCAAGGTACAAGTGGTGATGACGAAGGGAGTGTCCAAGCACAAGACATTCCAAGCGAGTTTGCGAATGTCGCGGTCTACAATGAAGAAGGTGACGTGGATGTCGTCCGTCACGTGAAGATTGAAAATCCTCCAAGTTCAGTCGAAGAGTTGGTTTCCTTGCCATCGATGAGCAAGAAGACACTGGAGCGCAGCCTAGCGAGAGGCGATATTGCGCAGGTGTGTGTGATCGTCGAAATGGTCGACGAAGGCTTCGTCAACACAGCATCGAGTGCGGATGCAGATGTGTTGGACGAAAAGACACGGAAGGAAGGTTCGAGGAGCAGTCGTGGGACGCCCTCAAGAAGAACCCCGTGTATGCGCTTGCCAGGGAATATGAAGACATTTTCCCTGACAAGGTGCCGGACGAATTGCCATTCGACAGAGGCATTCGTCATGAGATTGATGTACTCCCTGGCACGAAGTACTGCATCACAAGACAGTGGCCGTTGCCAAAGGAACAAGTCGAGGCAATCGACGAGTTCTTTGCACAACGTGCTAAGGCTGGTCATGTGCGGGAGAGCAAGTCTCCGCATTGCAGCCCACTTTCTGTGTGAAGAAGGCAACTGGAGGTTGGCGCATTGTTCACGCTTTCAACAAGCTGAACGACGCGACAATTCCAGCCCAGACTCCGGTCCCACGCAAGGACATGATCCTTGATGGAATGGTTGGCAGCACCGTCTTTAGTGCTGTCGATCTGAAAGATGGGTTCTATCAGATTCGAATGCGCGAAGACGATGTTCCACTAACCGCAGTGAGTACCCCGAGTGGTATGCTGTGGAAATGGTTAGTGATGCCACAGGGACTGAAGAATGCTCCTGCGACCTTCAATCGAATGGTCACGAACGTTCTTCGTCCTCTGCGAACATTTGCACCAAGTTACTTGGACGACATTTTCGTTCATAGTAAGGCCACGAATGGGAAGTCTGATGTCGATGTTCATCTCGATCATCTTCGTCAAGTCTTCCAGGTCATGCGTGAGAACAAGCTCTACACAAACTTGAAGAAGTGCATGTTCTTCGCCCCCGAGATCCCTGTTCTCGGTTGTTTTGTGGGCAAGAGCGGTGTTCGAGCCGATCCGGAGAAGGTCAAAGCTATTGACGATTGGCCTGTGCCAAAGAATGTCAAACAGCTGCGACAATGGTTGGGTCTAGCCAACTACTTGCACAAGTACACGCGCAATTATGCAGCGTTGGTGCAACCCCTCACACAGCTCTTGAAGAAAGACGTTGAGTGGGAGTGGTCGAAAGACCATGAGACGGCATTCGAAGAAGTCAAGAGGAGTCTTCGAGAAGCTCCTGTGTTGGCTCTGCCAAACCACGACAAGCCGTTCCACGTCGTCTGCGATGCGAGCGACTATGCCATCGGTTGCGCCTTAATGCAACACGATGATGAGGGTCACGAGCGAGTTGTGTCGTATCAGTCACGACAACTCCGACCCGCAGAGCGGAACTGCCCAGTTCATGACAAGGAACTTCTGGCGATGAAGTATTCTTTGGTCAAGTTCCGTGTGTATCTGCTTGGCGAGGAGCGCTTTGCTATCTACACTGACCACGCATCTCTGCGTACGGCAGTGAAGACTCCTCATTTGTCGCAAAGAATGGCGAGATGGTTCTCCTTCTTTGCAGAGTACAACTTTGTTGTACACTACAAGCCAGGCAAGACGAACATCTTAGCCGATGCGCTGTCAAGACGTCCGGATTACGATCCGAAGACCAAGAGTGAAGGCACGGACGGAGCGTGTCGACTCTGTGAAGATGTTCAAGCGATCGCGGTGCGAGCTGCGACTACAGTGCGATAAGAGATCGTCGAAGGGTACAAGTCTGACGAAACATGTCAGGACTTGTTGAAGTACTTCAAGGACCCTTCCGACAAAGCACTGCAAGGTCTTCCGTCGCGCACAAGATCGCGAGTTCACCGCTTTCGAGTACACAATGGGTTGTTGTACTACGCGGTCGAACAAGGGGATACAGCAAGGGTTGTTGTTCCCAACGACGAAGGTCTGCGTCATCGACTCTTGTATGAGTACCATGACAGTACTTCGGGTGGCCATCTCGGACGTGAGAAAACGTTTCTCAGCCTTTCCCGGGATTACTACTGGCCACACATGTACAAGTGGGTTCGCAAGTATGTGAGGACTTGCGAGATCTGCCAACGAGTGAAACCTTCTGGTTCCACGCAGGCACCACTTCGTTCATTGGCTGTCCCATCGGACAGTTGGAAGTCTGTGAATATGGATTTCATATTCGGACTTCCAAGAGACACACATGGACGCAATGGCATCCTTGTGTTTGTGGACCGATTCAGCAAGATGGTTCATCTTGCGCCTGTTTCGGACAAGATCTCTGTTGAGAAGACTGCCAAGGTCTTTGTAGACGTCGTATTCCGTCTACACGGACTACCAGTCGAGATCGTGTCTGACCGTGACACCCGTTTCACGTCCAAGTTCTGGCGTGCACTGTTCGGACTTCTGGACACCAAGTTGTCCATGTCAACAGCGGCACACCCTGAAACGGACAGTCAAACAGAGCGAGTGAATCGTGTCCTCGAAGACGTGTTGCGCAGCTGCGCAACGTCTTTCAAAGAGTGGAGTGGGTTTCTCCCTCTTGCCGAGTTTGCGTTGAACAACTCCACGCATATCTCGACAGGTCACTCTCCATTTTATGTGAACTATGGCATTCACCCTCGAGTGCCTGCTTCCATAATGGGTGAGGTCTCTACCTTAAGTGGGGGAGGGACTCCGGCTCACGGAAACAAGCCGAAGTCGTCTTACGACCTGAATGCTGCTTCCGAGTTGAAAGCCAATTTTGACTCGATGAAACCCCTCGACGACCTAACAAGTCGTGAAGAGCAGCAAGTCGATGACTTTATTGTGAGGAGACAAGCCGTTGTGAGGTTTGTTCGAGACGCAATCGCGAAGGCTCAGGATCTGCAAAAGGAACAAGCAGACAAGAGTGGAAGGAAGAACAAGCAAGTATATAAGATCAATGATCTTGTATTACTTAGCACGGCGAACCTGCCTGAACATGCAGTGTCCAACTTGGGAAGCTCAAAGCTTCTGCCAAGGTTCATCGGACCGTTCAAGGTAGCGAAATGCAATGGTGATGCCTACACGCTAGACATACCTACACGCATGCGTCTACACCCAACATTTTATGTGGGTAGACTAAAGCCTTACCTTCCAAGTGGATCTGCGGATCCTACGAGATCTTCCGCAAACGATCGAGCTGATCGTGAAGCTTCTCCACGTGATTGCGAAGAGCAAACAGCTCATCGCTCTGGAGATTCTTCTCGGCGTACAGGAGTTGCAGGATGTCGAAGGATTGGTCCTTCACTGCCTCCAACGCTTGAAGACGAGAATGGTACTCGCCACGAAGTACCTCGAGAGCCGAGCCTGCCTCTTCCACAGAGCGCAACAGGCGATCGTGAGCCAACTCACGGGACTTCTCGTTCTTCTGGAGTCGAACAAGTTCGTCCTGAACCTGTTGGAACCGTTCCTCATAACGGGACTCCAAAGCCGAACACTGGGCAGAACCTTCTGTCAGATCGTCGATCTTCGACTCGTGATCGGCGACAAGGTTCTCGAGACTCTCGCAGCGTTCCGCAAGTGTCGAACAACGCTGCTGCAGCGCCTCGATTTGCCCACGATGAGCGCTCTTCCACTTCCAGAGTCGCTCAATCGTTTTCTCGTTCAGCCCCACCCCCGTTGTTAGACTCTCAGGGAGAGCATCGCTGGGTGGTTGAGTCGATTGTTGATCATGAAGATCGACCGACTCATCGTCGAGGAAAGAAGCGGTTGAACCATCAACGCTTCTACAGAGTTCGGTGGTGTGGATATCCACCGAGCTCGGACACGTGGGAGCCTCGTCAGACATTGGAGTCTGATGTTCCCGATGTGGTCCGCAGCTATGAGAACTGCTTGTAGCGTCGCCAGGGGCGACACTACGACGACCAGAGCTACGGTTCGCTCTGTCGTCGGTGGGAGTTCTTCTTTGGGCACGAGCATTGCCACGACGAAGAAGACGCTCCATCTTGTTCTCGTTCTCAAGACGAACAAATGTTCGCCATGAGTCTCGCTGGGCTGCGATGTGTTGGTTCGGATCATCGCGATCGTTGATCCGACGCCAACTGAAGAACCGCTCCTTGTAGAACTCGAGCTCCCCCTTCTTCTTCAGAATGGGAGAGATGTCGAAGAGTTCTGGAGCTGTCCGCTGTCGCTTGGACGACGGACGTTCTTCTCGGTTCACTTGGTCACTTGGTCGCTTCATTGCCGAATGAAAAGTGAACTGCTCCGAAAGGTCTGCAAAAGTACGCAAGGTACTTGTGACTTTAAGGAGGGGATGATGTAATGGGCCACAACCAGCCATTACATGAAGGTGGATCTGTCCCCAGATCTAGTGTGTCACACACCACCTTCAGCGTGCATTGTGGAGACACAAATAACAAAGGGATTACGGTAATACAGTCCCCACATGCACGTGTGACGTCATTCGATGACGTCACGAGTGTTCTCTGTGCTGATCAGTGCAGAATGTTGTTCTCATGTACTAATCAGTATTGAGCAATGACATCCGTGTACTAATTAAGCACTGAGTGATGATTCCTGCTTGGGAAACCGCACTGGCGACGAGACCGACGTGTCTCTGCCGCCTGAAGTGAGTGACTCGCGCCACTCACTTTGCAGGGATTTTAAATAAGACTTGAAGTTCAAGCTTCTCGAAGATCCCGTAGGTTCAACCTCAGTGTACCCAAGGTTTTATATATCAGATTCATAGGTTTTATTGTGTATGTTTAGGTTTTAGTTATAAAACCTGTAGGATCCCTTGGGGTTCATTTGTAAGTAGCGACAGGAACCATAACCATTTTTAATTCAGTTGCAAATTTTCCTCCAAGCCCTCAAGTCTTTATCCTCCCTCCAAGTCGGGAGATCGCTTCCTCTGGCACAAGCGTGTGTGCCGTGTTTGAGGGACTGTTTGGAACAGCGCCCTCTTACAGATCCCAAAGAATGTCAAGGACTTGCGCAAGTGGCTTGGCTTGGCAAAATACTTGCACAAGTGCAGCCACAACTATGCGGCGAGAGTCCGTCCGCTCACGCATCTCTTGAAAAAGGATGTCGAGTGGGACTGGACGAATGATGTCATGAATGCATTCATTGACGTGAAGGAGTCGCTCGTTCGCGCTCCTGTCCTGGCGTTGCCGGACCACACGAAAGCCTTCAGTGTCGTGTGCGATGCCAGCGATTTTGCAATCGGCTGTGCGCTGATGCAGAAGGATGATGACGGCCATGAGCGCGTCGTATCATACCAAAGCAGACTGCTTAAGGCAGCTGAAAAGAATTATCCTGTGCACGACAAGGAGCTGCTTGCGATCAAGTACGCCCTCTTGAAGTTCAGGGTCCACCTTTTGGGTGCGACACCGTTCGTTGTGTACACGGATCACGCGTCCTTGCGGACCGCGATTAATTCCCCCCATTTATCGCAGCGAATGGCGCGATGGCTTGCATTCTTCTCCGAGTTCAACTTTCGGGTCGAATACAAGCCGGGAAAGGAAAATGTTCTGGCGGACGCGCTCTCGCGCCGTCCAGATTACGAGTCGAGCGCTGACAGCAGCTCTGACGCCCTGTGTTTGGAGCGCACTCCTGATCTCATGCATCTGAGCATCAGTCGAGTGCAAACAAAGCTCAAGGTGTAACCGGACACTTCCGAGTTACGCAGCACGGTACGTGTGTGAGGAAGCGTATGCAACGCTTCTCTCAAGGACTCTGTTCCGAGAGCGGTTGCCTGCTTCCTGCAGTGCAACAATCGGTTACCTACAGGTCTCTATAGAGTAACCGTCGATAACCAAAGACTTAGTTAACGGTAAAAATGGAACTGTTTATTTGTTGGAGGTTGCCCTCTGTAGGACAACCTGGATTATCTTTATGTAACTATGAACAATAGCAATCTCAAGTGTAATTACTCCCCATGGGGCAATGAGTGGCTATGAAAGACTAACGCTAGTTGTCTTATGTGATTGGATGAAATGCATGTTCAATTATATCCAATCGGAGGCGCCGTCACTCAGACTGGCTGCCGGCTCCACCGTGAAGGTTCGAGCAAGTACGACGAACCTCATGGTTCGGTCTTAAACTTGTTGCGCGTACTCTACGTACCGCAAGGTTCGGTTTGGTTGTGTGGCACAACACAAGTGCGTAACCATGTTACAGTGTAACCCCGTTACACCACCCCCCACTTAAAGTGCGAAACACTCGAAGGGTCGGTGTGAGAAACGTGTGGATCTCGCGCGTGTGCGCCGAGAAAGGGGAACATTCGTGTATTCCTCGGGAAAGAGCACAGCGGCGACGCGTGCGTTAATTTCACCGAGTGTTGGCACATATAGTCACTGTGCTCGCGCACGTGAGTATCATGGCCACCAACAAAGCTGTCCGCGAGAAGCTCGCGCGACAAAAAGGGGAAGGCGTCGGCACTCTCGTCGAAACTCTGCGCAAGCGCGAGGAAGACAGAGAGGTCGCGTCGAGCGCAAGACGAACGACAGTCACCGCGGATGCGGTCGACGTGCCTGCGGAGAGCGACGGCAGGTCTGCTCTCACATCTGATAGCGCTCCTGCTATAAGCAGTGAGCTGCGATTCGGAGATCTCCCTTCCGTGAAGCCGTTGCTTGCGCGTGCTTTGGAAGAGGAGGAAGCGACTGAGGAATTCCTCGTCGTTGACAATGACGGGAGCTCGCTTGAAGACGAGGGAGCGCTCACTGAGAAGAGAGGCTCCATCGACGAGTGGGTCGAGTACGAGGAGTTGCAAAGCAAGCGACACGCCGCTTATCTCCACGAGCTCGAGCGAGATCCCTCGGCAGACGTCTCGATGTATCGGACGAAGGAGGAAAATAACGCCGTTGAGGCTGTCAACAATCGCAAGAGGAAGCACGAAGTCCTCATTACAAACGAAGAGGCAGGAGTGCGAGCTATCGTTCACGATGAGCTCAAGTACTCACTGCCCGAAATGCCGCCGCCAGAACTATGGCCGGCTGGCAAGACCGCATCGAATCTGCTCGCGAGAGCCAGACTTTGTGCGTGGGACTATGACGCTCAATTTAAAAATTGGCGTGAAAAGCGATTGCGGGATGAAAATGGGGAATTGCGTATTCACCCGATCCCAGTCGTCCTCTTTGTTGGAGAGACGGAAGAAGAGTACGATGCCGACTTCATGTCGTGCATCAATAAAATTAAGGGAGGTAGCACTCGCACAGTGTCTACCGATCCGACAGCGCAACGCAGTCAACGCATGCAATTTGCAGTTGACCGTGTTCGTCTGTTTCGCTCCAAGCAGGGCGGTGGCACGCCTCTGCGAGCGGGTGGTCGCGCTGGTATCAGGCGACAAATTACTCGCGCGAATGACAGTCCCTCAGTTGCGCCTCAAAGGCGTCAACAAGATCCGGGACGTCTTCGCGAAGACGCTCAGCAGGCTCCCACGAGCTCTGCGACACATCGTACCCACGCCACTTCACAAGGTAGTGGGTGTTCCCCTTACGCCGCTGCACACGCAGCAGGCGCTCAACATGGTTGTGGCGCTGTCCCTGCTTGTCAATCAGCGGGACAGGTGGCGCCCTACTTCGCTTCAGCATCGGTGGTTGCACCAGATGCGATGGTTCAGATGGTTCACGCGAACGCATCGTCTTTGGGGGCGCTACAGCAAGCCGTCCGTACCCTTCGCCAGCAATATCTGGACGAAACCTCGCTGTTGAAGCAGAGGGTGACAGCGCTTGAGACGGAGCTGAAGGAAGCTCGTCAGATGCTGGAGGAGTACCATGTCCGCGGGAAGCACTTCCACGCGAGGTACGCTCCGCGAGTGAAGACGCTTTGGGAGAGGCACAACGCGCTCGTGTCTCGATGGGCGGCGTCTGAGCCCCCTGATGAGACCGACGTTCTCCCGGACTGGGATAAAAATCCACAGTAGCGTCATGGTAGCGCTTAAGCAAACCCACGTAGAACACGGGGTGCGTTGCCATTCGCGTTGGGAGATCGAGCTTGTAATTCAAGTCTCCAATCTTCTCCACAACAGTGTATGGCCCGATAAATCGTGGCAACAACTTACTCCCGCTGGGGAGCGTTGTGGCTGCATCGTTTGGTAGGTTTTTAATGCTCAATAGCACTTTATCACCCACACAAAACGTTTGTTTGTTCTTTCTACCCGATTTATCGGCGTAGAGCTTTTGCTTGTCTTGCGCAGCAGCTAGTTGGTCGCGCACGCGATGCAACAATGCTGCGCGCTCATCGACAAATTGCCGCGCTGCCGCGACGGCTTTGTCTTGCTTTTTCGTTGCTCTCGCAGCGCGTGCTGCAGAGAGATCTATTTCTGCGCCGGTGGGTGACACCGCGCGTCCTTCCCTTTCGTGGCTGACGCTCGCACGAGCAGTCGCCTGATTCCGTCTGAGACTGGCTATTTTTAGCATGAGTACCGTAACTCGGTACCGTGGGAGATCCATCTATAGGGACACGAGTACCGTAACTCAGTACCGTGGGAGATCCATCTATAGGGACACGAGTACCGTAACTCTGTACCGTGTTTTTCTCTCCAAATGTGGAACGCGTGCCGTCCGGTAAGACCGTGACAGATTCGGAACGCGATCGCACAGGCGGCGCATCGCGCGCGTCCACATGAGCGGCTAACGCTACGTCTGGTGACGGAGGTCGCGCGCTCGCATCGAGCGCAGCGAGTTGCCCTCCCACCGCAGAACGTTCGACGCCCTCAAACAGAGTGGCGGGTGCCGCAGCGAGTTAAAATAGAACGGAGTCACGGCCGTAGAGGCGTGCTCGCTGCTATTTATAGCAAACTCGGCGTACGGCAGCCAGCGGCTCCAGTCGCGGGGATGGTCGACAGCGATGCTGCGAAGAATATCCTCGACGACACGGTTCACGCGCTCAGTTTGCCCGTCTGTCTCGGGGTGATCGGCAGTGGACAACGCCAGATCTGTGCCGAGCAGGCGAAAGAGTTCGCGCCAAAAGGCAGCGGTAAAACGCGGGTCCCGGTCTGATACAATAGACTCGGGCAAGCCGTGATAGCGGAACACGTGCTCTAAAAATAGGCACGCCGTCTCTTGCGCAGTGACATGCTTGCGCACGGGTGCAACATGCACCATTTTGCTCAGTCGATCGACGAACACGACGACGCCTGTGTTGCGCGCCTTGTCTTCCGGGAAACCGAAGACGAAATCCATGCTGACCGACTTCCAGCAGTCTTGCGGAATCGGCAGCGGATGCAGCGGCGCTTTGTTCTTGCCCGCAGGCTTCACGCGCTGGCACTGCTCGCATGAGCGTACATAATTGGCCACCCATTTGTATTGGTGTGGCCACCAAAACACATTAGACACTTGCAAGAAGGTCTTTTCACGTCCGAGATGCCCACTCGCTGGTGCATCGTGAAACTCATGCAGGATCGAAAGTTTCAGATCCTGGTCATGCGGTACATACACACGCGGGTAATCAAAGTTGGACAGTCGATGCCACAACAACCCGTCGTGGTAACTAAACCGAGCAAGCTTTGACTCGAGTTTGGCAGGCAATGACTCTTTGGACGAGCCGTCAAAGTGAGCAAGCAACAAGCGACATTCATCGTCCTTTGGATAAAGCGACTGAATATTGTCCTTGTGTAACGGGGTTACACTGTAACATGGTTACGCACTTGTGTTGTGCCACACAACCAAACCGAACCTTGCGGTACGTAGAGTACGCGCAACAAGTTTAAGACCGAACCATGAGGTTCGTCGTACTTGCTCGAACCTTCACGGTGAGCCGGCAGCCAGTCTGAGTGACGGCGCCTCCGATTGGACATAATTGAACATGCATCTCATCCAATCACATAAGACAACTAGCGTTAGTCTTTCATAGCCACTCATTGCCCATGGGGAGTAATTACACTTGAGATTGCTATTGTTCATAGTTACATAAAGATAATCCAGGTTGTCCTACAGAGGGCAACCTCCAACAAATAAACAGTTCCATTTTTACCGTTAACTAAAGTCTTTGGTTATCGACGGTTACTCTATAGAGACCTGTAGGTAACCGATTGTTGCACTGCA
Organism: Globisporangium splendens; assembly: GCA_006386115.1. Lineage (NCBI taxonomy): Eukaryota > Oomycota > Peronosporomycetes > Pythiales > Pythiaceae > Globisporangium > Globisporangium splendens. The sequence goes on from VFIW01000032.1 coordinate 373,339, forward strand.
GGAAGCAGGCAACCGCTCTCGGAACAGAGTCCTTGAGAGAAGCGTTGCATACGCTTCCTCACACACGTACCGTGCTGCGTAACTCGGAAGTGTCCGGTTACACCTTGAGCTTTGTTTGCACTCGACTGATGCTCAGATGCATGAGATCAGGAGTGCGCTCCAAACACAGGGCGTCAGAGCTGCTGTCAGCGCTCGACTCGTAATCTGGACGGCGCGAGAGCGCGTCCGCCAGAACATTTTCCTTTCCCGGTTTGTATTCGACCCGAAAGTTGAACTCGGAGAAGAATGCAAGCCATCGCGCCATTCGCTGCGATAAATGGGGGGAATTAATCGCGGTCCGCAAGGACGCGTGATCCGTGTACACAACGAACGGTGTCGCACCCAAAAGGTGGACCCTGAACTTCAAGAGGGCGTACTTGATCGCAAGCAGCTCCTTGTCGTGCACAGGATAATTCTTTTCAGCTGCCTTAAGCAGTCTGCTTTGGTATGATACGACGCGCTCATGGCCGTCATCATCCTTCTGCATCAGCGCACAGCCGATTGCAAAATCGCTGGCATCGCACACGACACTGAAGGCTTTCGTGTGGTCCGGCAACGCCAGGACAGGAGCGCGAACGAGCGACTCCTTCACGTCAATGAATGCATTCATGACATCATTCGTCCAGTCCCACTCGACATCCTTTTTCAAGAGATGCGTGAGCGGACGGACTCTCGCCGCATAGTTGTGGCTGCACTTGTGCAAGTATTTTGCCAAGCCAAGCCACTTGCGCAAGTCCTTGACATTCTTTGGGATCTGTAAGAGGGCGCTGTTCCAAACAGTCCCTCAAACACGGCACACACGCTTGTGCCAGAGGAAGCGATCTCCCGACTTGGAGGGAGGATAAAGACTTGAGGGCTTGGAGGAAAATTTGCAACTGAATTAAAAATGGTTATGGTTCCTGTCGCTACTTACAAATGAACCCCAAGGGATCCTACAGGTTTTATAACTAAAACCTAAACATACACAATAAAACCTATGAATCTGATATATAAAACCTTGGGTACACTGAGGTTGAACCTACGGGATCTTCGAGAAGCTTGAACTTCAAGTCTTATTTAAAATCCCTGCAAAGTGAGTGGCGCGAGTCACTCACTTCAGGCGGCAGAGACACGTCGGTCTCGTCGCCAGTGCGGTTTCCCAAGCAGGAATCATCACTCAGTGCTTAATTAGTACATGGATGTCATTGCTCAATACTGATTAGTACATGAGAACAACATTCTGCACTGATCAGCACAGAGAACACTCGCGACGTCATCGAATGACGTCACACGTGCATGTGGGGACTGTATTACCGTAATCCCTTTGTTATTTGTGTCTCCACAATGCACGCTGAAGGTGGTGTGTGCCAGACTAGATCTGGGAACAGATCCACCTTCATGTAATGGCTGGTTATAGCCCATTACAGGATCGACCAGTCGGCGATCGCCTTGATCTTCTCTGGGTCCGCGCGGACGCCAGCTTTGCCAACATAGCAGCCCAGGATCGGTATCTCTGAGGCGCCAAAGATGCATTTCTTCAGGTTGCAATACAGACTGTTGTCTCGTAAGCACTGCAACACTGAGCGCAAATGTCTCTTGTGCACGTCAACGACACTGAGACCTCCTTCGGCACGACTGTGCACGAAGATGTCATCGAAATAGCTCGGTGCATACGCACGATGAGGACGCAGAAGATGCGTTACCAGACGATTGAACGTCGCTGGTGCATTCCTCAAACCTTGCGGCATAACGAGCCACTCCCACAGCATCCCGCTGGGTGTGCTTACTGCCGTCAAGGGACGTCACTCTCTCGCATGAGGATCTGATAGAACCCATCCATCAGATCCAGTGCGGAGAACACTGTCGAGCCGCCCATGGAGTCGATCAAGACATCCTTCCTTGGGATCGGCGTTTGTGCCGGAATGGTGGCGGCGTTCAGCTTGTTGAAAGCGTGAACAATGCGCCAGCCACCAGTCGCTTTCCGCACACAAAACGTGGGTGAGCTGTGTGGAGACTTGCTTTCTCTCACATGACCGGCGAGGGCTCGTTTCGCGAAGAACTCGTCGATAGCCTCAACCTGCTCGCGGGGCAGCGGCCATTGTCTGGTCACGCAATATTTGCTCCCGGGCTCGAGGTCAATCTCGTGCCGTACGCCACGATCAACGGGCAGGGCACTTGGCACTTTGTCGGGGAAGACATCTTTGAACTCCCACAATAAGTCAAAGTATGGACTGCCTTTCACGGCGTCCCAATCCTGAGCAGCAAACCGTTTCTGTTTGTCTGGCTCCAAAACACTCTCATCCGCAGTGGACGAGGTGCATAGTTCGCTACGCGTGAACGCAGTCGGAACGACGATCTCGCGGATCTGATCACGCTCTAGATCCGTAAGAAAGAGCTCATAGCTCATTTCTTCGAGGGATACAATCGCCTCAGCGGTACTCGGCAGCTCATGGAGCGCCGCAAATTCAGCGAAGAACACTTCGTCTGATGCGTTTGCTTCCGGACTGCGTGTCGCGCGTCTGAGCGCCACGTCAACGTGAGCGCGATCTATCGACGGATCCGAGATCCTGTCGAAGGCGCGCAGCGAAGTTGCAGCTGCATTGAAAGATGGGGCAATCATATGCGAGGCGGCCGTTTCCTCAGCAACAGATGCCAATGCACTGTCTCTCTCGCGAGCTGACAACTTGCGTCGCCCTCGTCGGTTGATGCGAACGCGCGACCTCGCGGTTCTGAGCTCCAGTACTGCACCGTCAGGGTGGTACGAGCTGGTTGACGCGTGTACACCTGTACTGTCGCTGTCACTTGCGGGGGCTGGCTCGGGTGCTCTGGAGCCGCACACTTGCGCACCAGTGTCCACGTCTGGACTTTCTGGCGCTTCCGCACAAACTGGGCTACCTGCCGCAGTTGATCTCTTTGCTGGGCTCCCTGCCACAGCGTGTTCAAAGCTCGCATCCATTGCGTGGAAATTTTCCCGCAATCTTCGCTCTTCATCAGAGGAAGGGGTGGAGCTTCCGATTGTGCGTGCTCGCCAATCGATCCAAGGCTGATGTTTCGCCAGCCAAGGCATCCCTAGGATGAGGTCGCACTTCGACCCCATCGCTAGTACCACGAACGTTTCTTTGCAGACAAAGTCGCAAAAACTGAAAGAGAGTTCGACTTGAACCCCTTCAGTGTGTACTGTCGACCCATCGGCCAGACGTACGATCATCTTCTCGCGCTTGCCACTGTGGACAAGCCGCTCATACGCTTGCAGACTCTTTTTCAGAGCTGCCTTCAAGACGAAGTTCTGTGACGCACCGCAGTCAACAAGAACCGTCATTTTCTTCTCATAGCCCTTCACATCGGCGCTATATACCAACATCTCACTCGGAGCCTTGTTGTCAAGAGCTCCTGGGACTAAGCTTCCCATCTGCACGACTCTAGTAGTCGGCGACGCCGAAGCTATAGAGTCTGTCTCAGTAGAGCGTCCCGCTTCTACTGAGACATTCCGTTTCCCTTTCTTGCCGCAGCGGATCTGCCACCTCGATGAGCGTGGTTGCTGCGCGGCGTTTGGTAGTCTCTCGCCTGATTTCCAGTGCGAGGAGCAGACTGCCTTGGAGCGGGACACTTCGACTGATAGTGTCCCCGCTTGCCACAATTAAAGCAGGTCACTTCGGCGCTGCTGAGATCCATTGGTGTCGGACCATGGAAGCGCCGCTCATTCGTGACTGCTCGGTGGCTGTGATGCGCACCGTTGTGGCGGCCAGCGTTCCAATCAGGTCGGCTGACTCTGAACGATTGCTGCTCAACGAGCGCAATGCGGATCGCATCTTCCATCGTGGCCGGCAAGCGTCGGTACAACTCCTGACGCGCTGGTCCACTGTTGAGGCCGTTGAGAAACGCAGGCACTTTCACAGACTCAGGCAAAGGACTGGTCGTGATCGCCGCGCACAGGCTTCTCATCTCCTGGATGTATCGTTCCAGTGAGAGCTTCCCTTGTTTCAAGGAGAAGAAACGACCTTGCAACAGCACTTCGTTGTTCGGAGGCTGATACATGGCGGTGATTCTCGCACGGAAAATATCCCACGTGTTGAATGCACACTCATCGGCGAGCAACGTCGAGAATGCCCATTCCGACGCTCGACCGCGCAGGTTCGAGATGGCGTAAGACACCATCTGCTCGTTGCTGTCGATGAGCTGAGCCTTGGCGCAACGCTCCACGGCGAGTAGCCAGTGGATGAGCTTGTCGCCATCCGCACCATCGAATTTCGGAGCGTCAATCTTGACAGCTCTTGGGCGGGGAGTTTGGGACGCGGGTGTCTGAGGCGCAGAAGCCGCACTCGACAAAGACGTGGCTGCACCAGCAACCACAGAAACCACTCGCTCGAGCGCTTCGCGCGACTCAGCAGCTGAGCGCAGCATCTCTGCGGTCAAGCTTGCGGTGGCTTGCATTTGTGCTTGCGCACTTCGCTCTCCTTCGAGGCGCTGAGCGTTCGAGAAGTTCTCGAACTGCTCGAGTCGAAAGATTTGCTGTTCCGGCGACGCCGAGAGCACGTCTAGAGCGACTTGGTCGCCTAGCGCTTGTGCCATTCGGGTCAGCACACTCCGGTGCTCAGCCGAGAGGTGCGGGAACTGCGCAGGGTCAATTGACGCCATGATGAATCCTTGAGGAAGCGATTCAGGCAGTCACCTCTGCCGGGTCGTAGATTGACTACTAGTGCTACCAGTTGTAACCGGACACTTCCGAGTTACGCAGCACGGTACGTGTGTGAGGAAGCGTATTCAACGCTTCTCTCAAGGACTCTGTTCCGAGAGCGGTTGCCTGCTTCCTGCAGTGCAACAATCGGTTACCTATAGGTCTCTATAGAGTAACCGTCGATAACCAAAGACTTAGTTAACGGTAAAAATGGAACTGTTTATTTGTTGGAGGTTGCCCTCTGTAGAACAACCTGGATTATCTTTATGTAACTATGAACAATAGCAATCTCAAGTGTAATTACTCCCCATGGGGCAATGAGTGGCTATGAAAGACTAACGCTAGTTGTCTTATGTGATTGGATGAAATGCATGTTCAATTATATCCAATCGGAGGCGCAGTCACTCAGACTGGCTGCCGGCTCCACCGTGAAGGTTCGAGCAAGTACGACGAACCTCATGGTTCGGTCTTAAACTTGTTGCGAGTACTCTACGTACCGCAAGGTTCGGTTTGGTTGTGTGGCACAACACAAGTGCGTAACCATGTTACAGTGTAACCCCGTTACACAAGGACAATATTCAGTCGCTTTATCCAAAGGACGATGAATGTCGCTTGTTGCTTGCTCACTTTGACGGCTCGTCCAAAGAGTCATTGCCTGCCAAACTCGAGTCAAAGCTTGCTCGGTTTAGTTACCACGACGGGTTGTTGTGGCATCGACTGTCCAACTTTGATTACCCGCGTGTGTATGTACCGCATGACCAGGATCTGAAACTTTCGATCCTGCATGAGTTTCACGATGCACCAGCGAGTGGGCATCTCGGGCGTGAAAAGACCTTCTTGCAAGTGTCTAATGTGTTTTGGTGGCCACACCAATACAAATGGGTGGCCAATTATGTACGCTCATGCGAGCAGTGCCAGCGCGTGAAGCCTGCGGGCAAGAACAAAGCGCCGCTGCATCCGCTGCCGATTCCGCAAGACTGCTGGAAGTCGGTCAGCATGGATTTCGTCTTCGGTTTCCCGGAAGACAAGGCGCGCAACACAGGCGTCGTCGTGTTCGTCGACCGACTGAGCAAAATGGTGCATGTTGCACCCGTGCGCAAGCATGTCACTGCGCAAGAGACGGCGTGCCTATTTTTAGAGCACGTGTTCCGCTATCACGGCTTGCCCGAGTCTATTGTATCAGACCGGGACCCGCGTTTTACCGCTGCCTTTTGGCGCGAACTCTTTCGCCTGCTCGGCACAGATCTGGCGTTGTCCACTGCCGATCACCCCGAGACAGACGGGCAAACCGAGCACGTGAACCGTGTCGTCGAGGATATTCTTCGCAGCATCGCTGTCGATCATCCCCGCGACTGGAGCCGCTGGCTGCCGTACGCCGAGTTTGCTATAAATAGCAGCGAGCACGCCTCTACGGCCGTGACTCCGTTCTATTTTAACTCGCTGCGGCACCCGCGCGTACCCGCCACTCTGTTCGAGGGCGTCGAACGTTCTGCGGTGGGAGGGCAACTCGCTGCGCTCGATGCGAGCGCGCGATCTCCGTCACCGGACGTGGCGTCGACCGCTCACGTGGACGCGCGCGATGCGCCGCCTGTGCGATCGCGTTCCGAATCTGTCACGGTCTTACCGGACAGCACGAGGGTATTGACATGACGGGCACGGTACTGAGTTACAGTACTCGTGTCCCTAAAGATGAATCACCCACGGTACAGAGTTACGGTACTCGTGTCCCTATAGATGGCTCTCCACGGTACCGAGTTACGGTACCGTGCTAAAAATAGCCAGTCTCAGACGGAATCAGGCGACTGCTCGTGTGAGCGTCAGCCACGAATGGAAGGACGCGCGGTGTCACACACCGGCGCAGAAATAGATCTCTCTGCAGCACGCGCTGCGAGAGCAACGAAAAAGCAAGACAAAGCCGTCGCGGCAGCGCGGCAATTTGTCGATGAGCGCGCAGCATTGTTGCGTCGCGTACGCGACCAACTAGCTGCTGCGCAAGACAAGCAAAAGCTCTACGCCGATAAATCGGGTAGAAAGAACAAACAAACGTTTTGTGTGGGTGATAAAGTGCTATTGAGCATTAAAAACCTACCAAACGATGCAGTCACAACGCTCCCCAGCGGGAGTAAGTTGTTGCCACGATTTATCGGGCCATACACTGTTGTGGAGAAGATTGGAGACTTGAATTACAAGCTCGATCTCCCAACGAGAATGGCAACGCACCCCGTGTTCTACGTGGGTTTGCTGAAACGCTACCATGACGCTACTGTGGATTTTTATCCCAGTCCGGGAGAACGTCGGTCTCATCAGGGGGCTCAGACGCCGCCCATCGAGACACGAGCGCGTTGTGCCTCTCCCAAAGCGTCTTCACTCGCGGAGCGTACCTCGCGTGGAAGTGCTTCCCGCGGACATGGTACTCCTCCAGCATCTGACGAGCTTCCTTCAGCTCCGTCTCAAGCGCTGTCACCCTCTGCTTCAACAGCGAGGTTTCGTCCAGATATTGCTGGCGAAGGGTACGGACGGCTTGCTGTAGCGCCCCCAAAGACGATGCGTTCGCGTGAACCATCTGAACCATCGCATCTGGTGCAACCACCGATGCTGAAGCGAAGTAGGGCGCCACCTGTCCCGCTGATTGACAAGCAGGGACAGCGCCACTACCATGTTGAGCGCCTGCTGCGTGTGCAGCGGCGTAAGGGGAACACCCACTACCTTGTGAAGTGGCGTGGGTACGATGTGTCGCAGAGCTCGTGGGAGCCTGCTGAGCGTCTTCGCGAAGACGTCCCGGATCTTGTTGACGCCTTTGAGGCGCAACTGAGGGACTGTCATTCGCGCGAGTAATTTGTCGCCTGTTACCAGCGCGACCACCCGCTCGCAGAGGCGTGCCACCGCCCTGCTTGGAGCGAAACAGACGAACACGGTCAACTGCAAATTGCATGCGTTGACTGCGTTGCGCTGTCGGATCGGTAGACACTGTGCGAGTGCTACCTCCCTTAATTTTATTGATGCACGACATGAAGTCGGCATCGTACTCTTCTTCCGTCTCTCCAACAAAGAGGACGACTGGGATCGGGTGAATACGCAATTCCCCATTTTCATCCCGCAATCGCTTTTCACGCCAATTTTTAAATTGAGCGTCATAGTCCCACGCACAAAGTCTGGCTCTCGCGAGCAGATTCGATGCGGTCTTGCCAGCCGGCCATAGTTCTGGCGGCGGCATTTCGGGCAGTGAGTACTTGAGCTCATCGTGAACGATGGCTCGCACTCCTGCCTCTTCGTTTGTAATGAGGACTTCGTGCTTCCTCTTACGATTGTTGACAGCCTCAACGGCGTCATTTTCCTCCTTCGTCCGATACATCGAGACGTCAGCGGATGGATCTCGCTCGAGCTCGTGGAGATAAGCGGCGTGTCGCTCGCTTTGCAACTCCTCGTACTCGACCCACTCGTCGATGGAGCCGAGCTTCTCGGTGAGCGCTCCCTCGTCTTCAAGCGAGCTCCCGTCATTGTCAACGACGAGGAATTCCTCAGTCACTTCCTCCTCTTCCAAAGCACGCGCGAACAACGGCTTCACGGAAGGGAGATCTCCGAATCGCAGCTCACTGCTTATAGCAGGAGCGCTATCAGATGTGAGAGCAGACCTGCCGTCGCTCTCCGCAGGCACGTCGACCGCATCCGCGGTGACCGTCGTTCGTCTTGCGCTCGACGCGACCTCTCTGTCTTCCTCGCGCTTGCGCAGAGTTTCGACGAGAGTGCCGACGCCTTCCCCTTTTTGTCGCGCGAGCTTCTCGCGGACAGCTTTGTTGGTGGCCATGATACTCACGTGCGCGAGCACAGTGACTATATGTGCCAACACTCGGTGAAATTAACGCACGCGTCGCCGCTGTGCTCTTTCCCGAGGAATACACGAATGTTCCCCTTTCTCGGCGCACACGCGCGAGATCCACACATTTCTCACACCGACCCTTCGAGTGTTTCGCACTTTAAGTGGGGGGTGGTGTAACGGGGTTACACTGTAACATGGTTACGCACTTGTGTTGTGCCACACAACCAAACCGAACCTTGCGGTACGTAGAGTACGCGCAACAAGTTTAAGACCGAACCATGAGGTTCGTCGTACTTGCTCGAACCTTCACGGTGGAGCCGGCAGCCAGTCTGAGTGACGGCGCCTCCGATTGGATATAATTGAACATGCATTTCATCCAATCACATAAGACAACTAGCGTTAGTCTTTCATAGCCACTCATTGCCCCATGGGGAGTAATTACACTTGAGATTGCTATTGTTCATAGTTACATAAAGATAATCCAGGTTGTCCTACAGAGGGCAACCTCCAACAAATAAACAGTTCCATTTTTACCGTTAACTAAGTCTTTGGTTATCGACGGTTACTCTATAGAGACCTATAGGTAACCGATTGTTGCACTGCAGGAAGCAGGCAACCGCTCTCGGAACAGAGTCCTTGAGAGAAGCGTTGCATACGCTTCCTCACACACGTACCGTGCTGCGTAACTCGGAAGTGTCCGGTTACAGCTACTCATCGAAGAAGTCAGTGATGCATGCTGAATCCTCTGATTTTGTGACTATGATATCCAGTAATTTGGGTAAGACTGTCCTTAACTGGTACCGCGCCTTCTCGGCTCAATGCGAGTCTGAGAACGTGCCGAAGTCATGGTCGTTGTTTAAAACTAGACTTCGTGAACGTTTCCGCCCCAAAGATTTTGAGTATAATCTGCGGGAGAGGTTGTTTCACCTCAAACAAACTGGCTCGATCCATGAGTATGTCTCGCGTTTTCAAGACTTACTCTCGCAGTCAGAGTTGTCAATTTCCGAAATGGAAAAGCGATTCTACTTCCAAAACGGATTGAGGAATGAGACAGCCAAGAAAATAAAGGAGGAAAGTCCTAACCGTCTGGCTGATGTCATTGAGATTGCATCGAATTTTGAGTTTGCTCATTTTGCTGGCAAGTCCCCGCAAACCAGCAGCGCTGGAAGTATCAGCAAACCAAAAGCGGAAAAGAAGCAATTCTCACAAAAATCAAAGGACAAGCAGAAAGACGACTGGAAGAAGACTGCCATCTGCCACAAATGTGGAAAGAAAGGGCATATCGCACCGGATTGCCGGGCAAAGAAGGAGACAGCCAATTTTATCAACGGTTCTTTCTATGCAATTCTGGAAGTAAGTGCGAAAGCTTTCAGTGAAGATACCGAACAGGTTGATGTTTCCATCTTCATTGACAACGGATGCAGTATAAATGGCATTTCACCTGAACTGGCAGAAAAGCTCCACTTGATCGTTGAAGAAGATCCATCCCAGACTATGCAAATTAGTCTTGGGTTTGGCGAGACGATTGTAAAGCCAAAGCGATTGGCAGTGATGCATCTTGCTATTACTGGATTTCCGATGTTACGCCAGAAATTTCAGGTTATGCCAATTCCTGAAGGAAAGGATGTGATTTTGGGTATGATGTGGTTACGTGAGCAGAATCCAGAAATCGACTGGGAAGCTCTCACGTTGAAGCCTAGAGACGTCGAGCTCTTGCTTGAATTAAACAAACCACTTGTAAAGGTTCCACAGCCAGTCAAGCATCGTTAACTGGCGAAGCAAAACAAAGAGATTTTTAATTTCTATTGTGAGCACGGTCATCAAGGATCTTTTGGGGAGACAAAAATTATCACCCCTACCGAGTTCGAGAAAGAACTTCGGCAAAGTAAGGACTTAGAGGCAGTGTTTGCGATCAATCCTCATGTCTCTGAGAAAGCAGAACGATTTCAGAAACAAGGATGGGCCCAATTGAGAAATAATCCACCATATGAAGTCTTGCAAAAATACAAAGATTCCGTTTTTCGTACTGAGTTACCTAACTCAACTCCGCCAATCCGTGACGGCATTGAACATGAAATTCAGTTGGTGCCGGGCACGAAGCCAATTAGCGTTCGTCAGTGGAGACAGAGCCCTGAACAGCGCAAAGTGATCATGGAGTGGACCAAAGAGATGGTCAAAGCTGGAATTATTCGGCCAAGTACGTCTGCATTCAGTGCACCAACCTTTTGTGTGAAGAAACCGGTTGGATGGAGAATTGTCCATGACTACCGTCAATTGAATCAGAAAACGATTTTACCCGCCATTCCTATGCCGCGCAAGGAAGGCACTTTTGACGCCATGTCAAAGAGTCAATGGTTTTCGTGTATGGATTTACTTTGGGGTTATTACCAAGTCAAACTCCGAGAATCCGACATACCATTTACCGCATTTTCTACCCCCGATGGGTTGTTTGAGTACCTTGTCACTCCAATGGGTCTCAGCGGTTCTCCTGGTACTTTCAATCGTCTGTTGCAGAAAGTATTCAGTGATTTGCGCGATGTCATGCGCATCTATTTTGACGACATCTACGTCTTTACAACCGGCAGGGACGTGAAGGAACATGTAGCAGCTTTGGACAGAGTTCTGAAACGATGTGAAGAACAACAGCTCTACATTAAGTTGTCAAAATGTCAGTTTTGTGTCGAGGAAATTCCATGCTTGGGAGACTTTGTAGGTCGAAATGGAGTCCGGATGGACCCAGACAAAGTCAGGGTCATTACTGACTGGCCAGTACCCAAGACCAAGCACCAAATGGAAAGCTTTCTAGGGACTACTGTTTATGTCTCTAGATTCTGCAAGGACTATGCGCAATTTTCTGGTCCTTTGCACGAAGCGCTCAAAGGCAAACGTTCCAAAGACACTGTCCGGCTTGACAGCAATCAGCTACAGTGTTTTGAGGAGCTTAAACGTCGCCTTTCTACTCCTCCAGTACTTGCGTTGCCAGACTTTGACAAACCGTTTGGCATTCGCATGGATGCATCGAACTACGCTGTGGGAGGCGTCCTCTTTCAAAAGGAGGGAGGGATTGAGCATCCGATAGCGTTTACTGGCAGGAAAATGAAAGCTGCAGAACTCAACTATCCCGTTCAGGAACAGGAGTTGTTGGCTATTATGCACGCTTTGCGAGTTTGGCGCATTTATTTGGTCGACAAACCATTTATGGTGGAGACCGATCACAAGAGCTTGGAAACTATTCTGACTCAAAAGACCACAAACCGTCGCATCGCGAGATGGTTTAACGAGCTCGCTGAGTTTCAGCCTCAGTTTTATGGATTGCGGGCAAAACTAATGGCATCGCAGATGCCTTGTCCAGACGTCCAGACTTTGAACATAAAGCAGCTCAAGTGAGTCTGAAGGAATTGTTGAAAATAGTCCAAGACCGTGAAATTGTGGCTACTATTACCGCCATTCCAGTGGAAATGGAAGCCAAGAAGAAATATGCCTTTGACAAACGCATTCTTGACATAATGAATCGTTTAAACAATAGTGAAGAGGTTCGTAATTATACTCTTCACGAAGGTCTTTTATTTTTTCGGACCAAAGAGGACAGTGAAGCCAGATTGGTCATTCCGGATGATGAAGATTTGAAAAACCGCGTGATATACGAGAATCATGATGTTGTCACAGCGGGACATCCCGGACATTTTAAGACCTATGTTCATGTACAAAAGAAGTACTATTGGCCACGCATGCAGAAGTATATCCAACGCTACATAAACACTTGTGAACGTTGTCAGCGTATTAAGGCTCGGCAAGAGAAGCCGCCGGGATTGCTTCAACCCTTGGAGGTTCCAAGTGGTAGATGGATTGATATTGGAATGGGCTTCATGACAGCCCTTCCGATCACCAAACATGGCAACGATGCCATCATGGTCATTGTCGATAGACTTACGAAGAGAAGTAAGTTTATGTTGACGAAGTCGACTGCAAGCGCAGAAGACACTGCTATCTTGTTCACAAAGCATTATGTGAAAGACCATGGTATTCCGAAATCGACAGTATCGGATCGAGACACCAAATTCACGTCAAAGTTTTGGACGGAGTTAATGAAGAGTTTGGGAACCAAACACAATTTGTCTTCCGCATTTAGACCTCAAACCGATGGTCAGACGGAACGGACGAATAGGCTCATCGAAGACTATCTTCGCGGTGTTGTGAATCCGTCCCAGAATGATTGGGATGAATACTTATCGTTGGCAGAATTTGCTTACAATCGGCGAGTGCATTCAGCAATTGGAATGTCACCGTTTGAAGCTGACCTTGGATACAACCCCTATATGCCAGATGATGTTGCAAGGGATCCACAATTCACCAATTTGGTCAAATCTGCCAAAGACTTCGTTCTGAAGCAAGAAGCGTTTTTGAAAATGACTCAAGACGCAATGAGCGAAGCTCAAGAAAGAATGAAGCATTATTATGACCGAAACAGGAACCACCAGGAGTTCCAAATCGGTGACGAAGTGCTGCTAAACGGCAAAAACTTGGATATTCGCCACAAAGGTTTTGCTCAAACCACAAAGCTGGCGCCAAGGTATATCGGACCTTACAAAATCATCCGTAAAGTCCATAAAGACTCTTATGAGTTATTGTTGCCGAAAGGACTTAAACTTCACCCAGTGTTCCATACGTCCCTTCTGAAGCCATATCAGAAAGATGATAAACGGACCCAAGAGGTGAGAAAGATTATCCTAGCGGATGGTTCAGAGGGACAGCTCGTCAAAGCTGTAATTGGCCACCGCAAAAGAAAAAGCCATATGCAGTATAAGATTTGGTGGCTAGGAGAAACTAAAGAGTCCGCAACATGGGAGCCTATCGACAACCTTAAACAGGTTCAAGGCCGCATTGATCTGTACTGGGATGCTCAGAAGAAGAAAAGCCGCTCTTCTTCAAAGGAGGTCATGTGACGCATGTCACTTCCAGCTACTGGATTGCTGGGTAGTGACACCTCAGAGTGTTTAAAAATGCGCGATTGTCGGCGCATATCAATGTGAACTCTGTGCATGTCAATGTCAATATTGTTATTGTTGACCAATGGATTGTCAATATTGTGGATATCTTATATCAGAAATTGGCGCATGTCAATATTGCGGAGAACTGACGCAAGGCGCATATCTGTGTAAGATTCATTGCCACCAAGTAACATGCATTAGTTTATATTGAGTTTTATATACAGATCAAGATTCATAGCAGTACTGAGCAGTAGTAGTAAGAGTGAGTTTTTCTTCTTTCAGATTTTGTAACTCTTATTCAATTCACTTTCAATTTTTCCTTCCAAGCATCAAGCCTTCCTCAAGATAAAGTGTTACTGGAACACTCGACAGCACTACAGAGAGAGAGAGAAGATAATTCTATTTAACTTATGATCTACATATACTTTAAGAATTCCTGAGTCTCATTAACACTGCTGAGAGCGAAGTGTTTCTAAGATTTGACGGTGTGGCACCGATATCATTGTCGAGTAGAGCTGCGACTTGGGACATAAGAACTTGATCATTTCCCCGCGATTCGTCGGTAAGTATCTTCGCACTCTTGGAGTTCATTGCCATGTTGGCGAGAAGATCGGTCATTTTGTTTTGTTCTCGTTTTGTGTGATTCCAGGAGATCCACGCAAAGTTGGCGATGATTTGATTTACCCGAACTGCTAGTGGCTGCAACTCGGTCTGGCGTATTGAGGCGATCCCGTTCTGGGATGCGATAATCATTTGGCTATCTCCGAAGACTTCCAACTTGACTTCATAGTGCTGAAGGTAGCGTGCACTGTATGCCAGACCACCTTTCAGTGCGTTGTTTTCGCACCAATTGTTCGTGGCTTCCGGTCCCATGTACGCATAGCCGCATGCTTTGAGTCCCCATCGATTGCTTCGTTCATTCAGGAAGATGAATGCCCAACCGCTGCCTCCTGGACCTGGGTTGCCGCGTGCACCTCCATCGAAATACAGATGCGCCGTCGCCCATGCTCCCAGTTGGCGCGACAAGTCTTGTCTCTCCAGTACGCTGAGCAGTTGGCTCAGGCAAGCTGCCTTGATCTTTTCTCCTTTGAGCGTTCTCATCCGACGAGCCACAGCCCGCACCTGCATCACACACGCTGTCCACACACGCTGGATGCTTTCTTCGATAGTGACGTGTTGCCGTTCATGCATTATTTCCACTCTCATTCTCCACAGCAATACTAGGATGCTTGATGTGACGATAAACCACAGTGTGACGGATGCGTCAGCTTAGCTTCTCAAAGCTAAAGCGTGATTCGCATACGTCATTCGAAGAGATTGCAATGAACATTGATTGCATAAAAGCACGACAGAAAACAGAAATTGCATATCATTGCACTCAAGTTAGTGGTGTGGTTTTTATTCGTAAATGAATCCACTACGCAGTAGAAAAAGAAGCTAAGCGTAGGACACTAGTAAGCATGTCTATGAGGCACTCATGGCCACTGCTTTGCCACTCCATGTACGAGCAAGCGCTAGAAAACACCTTAACTATAAATCTCACTTTCCATTTTACCTTGATCCACTCAAGTTCCATTCCAAGCATCGTATCCCAAAGCGCCTACTACTGTGACACACAGTTTCTGTAGTGCTGTCGAGTGTTCCGGAGTATTCGCTTACGCAAGTACACGAAAACAAAAACAAACAAAAACAAACACGCACATACGGGGAATACACACGCACACAGCATGTTCGACTTATGTGTGCCCAATTATGTCCTGCTTGTTTGGGCGACTTGGTTATAATACTATTCCACTGAACACCATACGCCACGCTGCCTTTACTTCAATAACTTGACCCGATTTCTTTGGCCGCCGTTCGTCCACGCACTCACTACACGCGTAGGAGCTCTTCTTGGCACTCGCCGTTGTACAGTGGCCGCACGTTGTGATCCTCGCAATACGCTTCTTCAAGTTTGCACGCGTTGCGGTACGTGACACCATCGGAGGCGCAGATCGGAAACCAGTGGGTTCCGCACTCGAGGTCGCACTTCCTGTCGCCCGCTCCGTTACTGGATTCGTCTCGTACACTGCTCAGCGCACCGCCGCACAGGAGACACACTGCGGCAAAGAAGAGCAGTAAGCGCATCGTCACAAGGCACCTGACCGCCATGGCCGTGAGGATCATATTGTAGTCGAATTGATTGATCTTGACTCGAGATCTAGTCGAGTGATGATCTTGGCTTGAGATTTAGTCGAATGAACGATCTGTCGGAATGAGAAAAACGGGAGGACAGGTTGAGATTCTGGGGAGAGAGCGATTTTGTTGGCATTCTCGTCGGATCTTGAAAGTGGACACTGCAATCTTGCTGTGATATTCCTCAATAATCTATAGTGTACTGCAGTCAAAATTCGACTGTATATGAACGTCTGGTGAGAACTCACTCATAAACTTCAATAATTGACACCAGAATGGCTTTCTCCATTTCCATGCCGAACTCATTTCACCATTGTGAATCTTTCCACAAACTAAAGAGTGAGTTCTACCATCCCCAATGTAGCCACAACTAAAAACGCGACAAAATCACATTTTCACGTCGAGCGACCGCTGCCACTTAGAGGAACGGAGCGTCCAGTCGTCCGAGACTTGGCATGAATGGCTCGCACAAAATGTTGTCACCTGAAGTTGACCACGTCAATGCATGGGAACAAAGCCTCATTAATAGCGGCGCGTTGACATCTTTGGTCTGCGTGCGCAGTCCACTAACGCTGAAGATTTCCTTGGTCGCCTTCTGCTCGGGAGCAAAGGCTCACGAATCCTGAAAACCATTGCGTGCTACAATTCTGTAGATGTCGGTCGCATACGAGCCTGCTGTCTTTGCTTAGCTGGGGAGAGGCGACACCCCCCAGCTAAGCAAATGACAAATCCACAGAGGAATTGCTGGACAGCAGGAATATGATTTGGTGCACCAATCGCTCTCATGAGACACATTTTAAAAAGCAGGTTAATCTATAAGGTAACTCTGCACCATACCTAAAGTTTCCTTCGTTTTCTTGCTCATACGTGTATCCGCAAGTGTGTGCGCAGCAGAAAGCGGCTGTCGTTCCTTTTTGCATGCGTATCAAACGCGTGGAAACCCGGAAAGCCCCTGGATCTGGGACCCGCCTCGTGTGACGTAATAACAATAAACCACAGAAGGCGCTCCATCACTTCCATTGCCATTGCGCACAGCATCCCCGACACACTCTTGTTCTTCTTCTCTCTCCGACGCGGTCTTCATCCAAAATCGATGCATGACCCACGCTCCCTCTGGCTCTTCACTTCGCGCTAGTAATCCGTTTATGAGGACGAGCTGACACAGTCCCCGTAGTGCATGGGCAGGAGCTCGTTGTTCACGCAGTGCGCTTGGTCAAAGAGGCACGAGTTCGCGTACGTGACGCCGTCGCTCGCGCAGATCGGCGCGCGGTTCGAGCCGCAGTCGCGCGCACACGAGCCGCGCACAGCGGCAGCGGCAGCAGGTGGAGTCCACGTAAGGCAGACGACGACGACGACGGAGGCGAGCAGAGTCTGGAGGAATGGCGCCATGGCGAGCGATCACTTGAGCAAGAGGAGAGTCTAAATGCAGAATGCACCATCAGAAGAGAAAAAGAGAACGTGAGGGCGGGAAGAGGGAATGGATGGGAACAGAGGGGGATGCGTCCTCAACACGTCATAGAGGAAAGGGCAACACGGCAATGGGTGGTGTGATTAACTTCAAGTCACGGTGTGTTCTGCAATCTTAATACTGCAACAGATACATATACTTTGAAAATAGATGTCTCGAGTGGTCTGCAAAGTGGAGAGAGGTACCTCGATATCAGCACTGCTTCCTTCAAACTCTCCACTTTGTCTATTTCTGTCGTCGACAAGAAACATGTGGTTTTGTTATCGAGTTTCCTTGTTTCAGTGGCTTGTCGCTGACAAACAGTGCTTGAATGATTAAATGTACTGATATTTTGCATCTTTGGGGAAGATTCAAAACGAGATGGACAGATTCTTGTTTGTGTCGGCTGCGTGTTTGGTTCAGAAGCGAGGCAGCGCGAGAGTGTATCCAGAGGATGATCCACTTTCTATAAATGCGCGCGCTGCGTCATTATTCCTGGCAGGAAACAATTGTTGCTCACGATTTCAGCCTCTGCTACTCACGACGACGTAAATCCCTTCGCATCAAGCTTCAAACGTGAAAGCTACGGAAGAGGTAACTAACGAGTCTAACGACTTCTCCCACTGGCATTGAACGTTCTTCGGTACTCAAAACTCTAACGTACTGCTCGTGCTGCTGTGCTCTCGCTTACGAGCTTTCGACGAATTGGTTTGCTAGTTCTTGATTGCGTGCGTGTCCCGCGATTGACGATCAACAACATTTGGCACTTTCAATCGTTGCAACACGCACTTGGTTTTCTGGATACACCCCAAATTGTAAGCGCATGGGTCGGAAGTTGCAGCGTACGCAAACGTCAAGAATCTTTTTGCAGCGCGTCGCACGCACCTCGATACGTCGCGACGATGCCGCTGCATTGTACGCTTTGAGTTTGCATACAAATTCTTGCTTCGCAGCGTGTAAATCGTCCCAAGCGTCGTGAGACTCTTGCCATGCCTCTTCTTGCGCGAGCTTTGCCTTGCCAACCTCGTTTTGCAGAGACTTTGCCACTGGATCCTCGGTACCATGCACCTGCCGATTCGCACAGCGCCACTCAAACAGTGCACACCGTGTCACTTTCAAGTCCTGACCGCAACTGGTATGGATCGCTTTCAGCGTGCGAAACACGGCTTCGGCAGCTTGCATGTTCTCCACGGCCTGTCGTACATCTTGAGCAGTCGCCATCCTTTGTGCGCAAATTAGAGAATGCTGCAGTAAGTCCAACAGCGCAGCATCGACGTCGCGGCGCGTTCATGGCGAGTCGATTCCGCATGTGCTCGTTTCCTTTGAATGCGGAATCGACCCGCCATGCTCATGAAAAGCGCCAGTTCCAGTCGCCACTGTGCACGCCGCTTCCCATTATTTTCTTTCTAGGCAGCTCGTCAACCGCGCACTGCCGCAAAAGCAGATCTTTCCCGCTCGAGAGAGTGTGCACGAGATGGGTGCAGCCGACCGGCTCCCTCGCGAAACGGAAACTTGCATCTGCCAGTGAGCTGGAGTGTCCATGCATCCAGACTGATATCCAGTGACGAACAGTCAGCTGGTTGGTTGCCTTCCACGTTGAGCGTTTTTGCTGAAGTGGACTTTTTGAGGAGTCAGACAATCGCGGTGGCAACTTGGCTTCTGCATGAATGAACCCATCTCAAGCACTTCAACGCTCCGGACTGCAAGCTCGCTCTCTTAGCGTAGAGAGATGCCTGCGAATTGCATAAACTGTCAAGAGTCCATCAACAATCTCTCTCATCGATCCATTTCCACTTGAGTTTCCATGTCGCTCTTACTTTGACGAACGATGGGTGCAACTGACTGCATCTTGCGAACTATCACGAGGCGTTTGCTTTTTCGCGGTGCCTGCTCAAGCATATCAGAATCTGGCGTGTCAAAGTCAGCAGTGAATGCCAGCGAGAGAGACGCCTATCAAAACAGCTGGTTCGCTTCAACGTTGAAGTGAACTGGCCGACTGATCAGGAGGCAGGCGATGTCCAAACAAACAAGTATCCAGGATGCTTGACGATGCCTTCAGCAATGACACGGCAACATCTGTTAATGGAGGCGGGGCTTAACGCTGTTGTGTCTCTTCCTCTTATACGTTCGTCGAGGTGCTAACAATGCACTACATCAAGTCAAGTCATGCTCTCACAGTTCATACACGCGTTCCATCCACTCAGGGCATCGAGTCTCTTGGGCGCTTGATGATCACGGTCTTGTTCTCCAAGTAGCCGTGGAGACCGTGTTGACCATTTTCACGGCCGATGCCCGAGTCTTTGAAGCCGCCGAACGGCGTGTTCGAGTCGAACACGTCGTGGCAGTTGACGTACACCGTGCCTGTGCGAATGCCGTTGGAGATCTTGATCGCGTTGTCGATGCTCTTGGTCACGACGCCGGCGCCAAGGCCATAGTTTGACTCGTTCGCGCGCTTGATCACCTCGTCGATGGTCTTGAACTTGAGAATCGTCATGACAGGACCGAAGATCTCTTCGCGCGCAATGGTCATGTCGTCATCAACGTCAGCGAACACGGTTGGCTCAATGAAGAAGCCCTTGTCGCCCACACGCTTTCCACCCATCAAGAGCGTGACACCTTCCTTCTTACCGATCGAGACGTAGTTCAGGATCTTCTCGAATCGGGCACGATCAATTTGTGGACCTTGGTCGGTCTTGACCGAGAACGGGTCGCCGACAACGCGTGCCTTGGCCGCTTCCACAGAGCGACGCAGGAATTCGTCGTAGATGCCCTCTTGCACATACACGCGAGTGCCGGCAATGCAGCATTGACCTTGGTTGAAAAACAAAGCAAGCTGCAATTGAGCAATCGCAAGGTCGATGTCAGCGTCGTCGAGAATAATGTTGGCCGACTTGCCACCGAGCTCGAGCGTCACACGCTTCAAGTTGCTGACGTGGGACGAGCGCATGATCTGGTAGCCGACTTCAGTGGATCCCGTGAACGCGACCTTGCCGACGTCGGGTGCTGCGCGAGGTGCTTGCCAGCGGTTGGACCTTGGCCAGGCACGATGTTAACGACACCCGGTGGGAATCCAGCTTCCACGATCAACTCGCCGAGACGAAGGACAGTCAATGGGGTTTGTTCCGCTGGCTTCAGCACAACCGTGCAACCCGAGGCAAGCGCTGGACCAAGCTTCCACGCAGCCATCACCAATGGAAAGTTCCATGGGATGATTTGCGCGCACACGCCGACTGGTTCCGACTTGGTGTAGCAAAAGAATGGACCAGAAATCGGAATCGTTTGCCCCACGATTTTGTCTGGCCAGCCCGCGTAGTAACGCAGGCTGTTGATCGCGAGATGAAGCTCGACGTGCCTGGCGGCGCTGTAAGGCTTGCCGCCGTCCAACGCTTCCAAGGCAGCGAGTTCGTCAATGTTTTTCTCGACGAGGTCTGCCAGCTTGCCGATGAGACGGCCACGCTCCGGGGCAGCCATGGTTCTCCATGGCCCTTCAAACGCTGTGCGAGCAGCCTTGACGGCTTCATCGATGTCATCTGGCGTGGCTTCCGCGACCGTCGCGATCTTGTCTTCCGTCGCAGGGTCGAACGTGTCAAACTTGGCTCCGTTCACCGAGGACACGAACTTGCCGTTGATCAGCAAGTTGGTTTGCTTGACAGACACGTTGGACGAGAACTGACGCAACCGCGTCGCGTTGGTCGCTGTCGCCTGATCGAGCGTGCGCGCCGAGTGTGCGCTCACAGCGCGTGGCAGTTGACGGAGAATGTGGCGCTGCGTGGGCTTCAGGAGGAGTGCTTGGCTGGCTGCTTCTTGAGCTCGGCTTGCCAGGGAGCTGGCAAATTGCGGGATGAAGCAGCCCATGCAAAGCGAGGCCGGGCGTGGTCATTTGGAAGCTTCAAATCGTAAACCATGCTTTTGTGAAACTTCAAGTTGAATCGACACCACCGAAAAGAGGGAGATTGGGCTAAACCCAGTTGGGACAAACTTAAAAGTTGCTTCTCTGTTGCGCGATAGAATTTACGTTGCTCTAAAGTTGCCTTTACCCATCTCGCAACGAATAGGGAAGTGGCTTCTCGGAGTAATTGGGCTTCTAAGGAGAGGCTGAAAACAAAGACTGCTCTGAGGGCTGTTGGTGATACTGCAGTCAGCGTCCATGCCCCAATTGCGAGTGATGTCCAATATGAAGTTTGTATATGGACAACAATAGGCAGTCTTTACGTTACAGAATATAAAGTGACTTTTCTCAGTGAACAGGCTTCCAAGGAGAGGGAATTCTGGTGATAATTACTGCTTCAGTATCTCTGTTGTTGCTACATGTATTTGTCTGACGAGCTGAGGGTTGTCAGTGATACTATTATCAGTATGCGAGAATTTTCAGCAGCTGTCGAAACTCGGAGGACAATCGCCATCATCGCCGCTCGACCAGTCAGAGCACTTGTTTTAAGTGGTCGAGCAATGATTATGGCGATTTGAAATCAGCCAAATAAATCCGATCTGGATCCAGGGACAGCAGTTTTGCATGCGCAAACTGCAGTAAGAGGCAAAGCCTTGGACTTGCGATCGTAACCGCAATGCTGACCTCAAAGGAGACAAAGATTAAGTACCACTTCCTCGCCGATCGGGTACCAGTTCATCGTGCCGTTTCCGACCAATGCAAATGAACAGCCGACTCCTGGGATAGCCATTCACTAGCGCACCAGCCAGTCGAACTCGGGTCACAATCGATCCGAGTAAGCAACGCGAAATTGGCGTAGCAGTTGAAGGCGAGAAGCGCTACCATCACGTTGTTCATCCACAACCTTGACACTAAGCAACAGAGCCGATACGTCTGATAGATTTGCAGAGAGGTCAGCGAGATTCCGCGAAAGAGAGACGCAAGACCACAGTTCTCGCTCCGCACATTAAAGGATCTTAAGTACGCGTTTAACACTGTCCACAGTAATTTGGCGACACAAGAAACCGGGCGAGGTTCATACTGCAGCATCGTTTGAAGCACATGAACGGAACGCATCATGATTTGTGATACGATCAGGTCAATTCTGAAAACAGTTGAGGTCGCAGGTGACGATGGGAGGCTGTTTGTAGCAACTGATATTGGTGGGCAAACTCGTTTACGATGTCGGGTGGATTGGAACAGGGGATCAACAGAATGAACAGCGCATGAACATCAGAGAGTCCAAAATACATGTTGGCAACTGGTGAGAATTACCAACGACAACAGGTCGCAATGATCAGGGCGTCGGCGAGTTCAGTTTGTCCATCGAGCGCGTGTCGGCGGGAGAAGATACGCGCACGACGCTCATGATTCGCAACATCCCGAACAAGTACACGCAGCAAATGCTGTTGCATGAGATCAACGTGCACCATCGCGGCCAGTACGATTTCTTCTACCTGCCGATTGACTTCAAGAACAAGTGCAACATGGGGTACGCGTTCATCAACTTCATGGACGCTGCGAGCATCGTGCCGTTTTACCAAGAGTTTGACTCGCAGAAATGGATGAATTTCAGCAGCGAGAAAGTGTGCGCGATCTCGTACGCGCGTCTGCAGGGCAAGCAAGCGATGATCACGCGGTTCCAGAACTCGAGTCTGCTCGAGAAGCACGAATCGTACCGGCCGTTGGTGTTTGTGAGCAGCGGCGTGAATCGTGGCAAGCCCGAGCCGTTCCCGGCGCCGAAACAGCAAGCGTCGCACAAGAAGCAGCTGCATCACTCGCATCACTCGCACCACCCACACCACCACATGATGATGACGGTGATAGGCGGAGCAGGAGACGACTTCAACAGCGCGGCTGGACGCATGTACACTATGCAAACGCATCTCCAACAGCAACAGCAATTGCAGGCGCTCCAGCATGCGCAGTACCAGTTGATGGCCAGCAACCACCATCAAATGGGTTTCAGTAGCGGCATGCCGCTCGCGACACAGAACAGCGGGAACCTGAATTTCCATCACCATCAACACAGATTTCATGCATCAATGCAGCACCACCAAGAGCAGCGCCACGCGAAAGCCACGCGGCCGCTTGCCTTCGACGCTTCGTCCGCCGCCAGCAGCAGCAACACAACACCAACGCCTGGCTTTTCGGCGTGAAAAGCTCCAGAAGCAAGTGCTCTTTTTCATCCTCTTCTTTTTGCTCTTTTTCTCCTAAAAGTATTTTTCTCTTTTTGCGATTGTTACAATAATTGTCTTTTTTGCTACAACAGTAAAAATATACTTCTAATTTCATAAATTTGATCTCTTCTTGGCCAAACATGTTGTGAAACCACACTTGAGCAGCAGTGGATGATGCTCCTGGTCGCAGACGCACCACGCAATGCGGATAGAGTTGCCCGCTTAGCTTCAGAAACCTACAGCATCCAAAGTCGGAGTCCACAGCAGCGAGTGGCTGTAAACACGGTGCCTGATGCACAGGACACGAGCAATGCTGCTTTGCAGATGCGATCAGCTGCACAGCGGTCCGTTAATCAATTTCGACGAGAGATACGCCTCCTGCGACGTGGCATGCCGATCATGCGGCGAGAGCTACGGCAACAAATGCAACTCAAATACATCCGACTGCGACGACATATGCGGTGTCAGCACAATGCGATCCCTCTCTAGCTCAGCGCGAGACTCGGGAATCAGCAAGTGGCGAATTGTAACCGATCGTGTATCCAGACAGACCACAAGACGCGGTCCCTTTTTGCGCGTTCCGGAAGGTGAATCCTGGTGTTGGAGCTGATCTGCCGGGTGTCCGAGTCCCTCTTTCTGTCCTGAATGTTGGAGATATGATTCTAGCGCCGTTCTTCCCAGCAGCAGACTGTAGGGTGATGGAATCGTGGCAGTATGCCGACATCAGTGCGCTGAGTATGATATTGAATGACAATGTTGGAATCGTGCGGGAGGAGCTCCTGCACATCCGTCGGAATCGGCTGAGCAGCTGTCGTACTAGCTAACCAAAGAGAACGAGTCCGACAATATGCAAGTTGACGGCAAGTGCACAAACCAAAATACACTCACACAGATCAATAACCTTGCTGTGTATATTCCATTTCTGCTCGCTTCGAGATGACAACACCTTCTAAAGACTGTCATCCAGATACATTAAAAGATTCGTCATCTTCTGCGGCACTGTGACCTTCGACGTCGTTCTCGTCGAGCGAACTCTTGAGAGAGTTGATCCAAGTCCGTGGGGCTCACTCGCATCGAGAACCGCGTGACCTTCTAGCTCAGTCGATGTGTCAGAGCCACATCAGCGGTGCTGGCGCCTCGGTTGCTGCTTGGAGAGCTTCCATGGTACGGTGAAAGCACATGCTGCTCGTGGTGATCCGCTCGATGAATGGCGGGATATACAGCTTCGCGTCATTCAACGTTCCTTCCCACGCAATGCAGCAGTCACTAGCAATGATATCCAGCGGGACTGATTTTCCACCGTTGTCGAGCACTTCTCGACTGAGATTCACAGACGCACCGTCCTCCATCTGCTTCAGCAGTCTCTTCAACTGCTCTCTGTGGTGATACAACTTTCGAATAAACAAGTCCCAGTCGCATATTTGAATAGGATTTTTGTAGCTCATCAGCTCCTTGTACGAGTGGCACTCCGTGAAGGCTTCCAGTAGCGACCGCGGATGACCACACACTTCTTTGAACAGATGCCTTGCCACCTCTCGAGCTTGCGAGTCGTCCAAACCGCAAGCGTCTTTGATCACTTTGCTGCCGGCGTCTTCTGTCACGCGCGTGTTCTCCATGATTTCTTGGATCGCATCTGGCCGGAGAAGGTGAAGACTCAGTCGCTCGAACCGGCAGGGACTTGACGGCACCCGGCCACACGGCTCCGGTCTCAATCCAACGTAGCTCAGAAACGACCCTCGGCCAAGAACCAGGAAGAATACCCTCTTCAACTTGAACCATTTTCCTAGGACCTTTTTGCAAAACTCCATGAACCGTTCTCGTCTTTGAATATCATCGAGTGATTCACACTCAAACGCAGCACCAATCTCGTCCAGAACGATGAAGAGTGGACCGACTTCTTCGGTCAAGTCATCAATAAATTGAGACGCGGAATTTGGGTAATTTGCCAGAATCTGAGGTGGCACGTCAAACATATCGCTGAGGCTCTTAACGAGGAGGCGAATCATCACAGCGTCGAACGTGTCGGTCAGCAATTCGCCTTCGTCAAACTCAATGCGCACCACGCGGCAGTCACAAAGCGTCTTCTGGAAGTCACTCCGTGTGTCGGCATCCCCCCACGTCTCGCGGCATTTCCGAATGTAGTGAGCTCCAAACGCCGATTTGCCTAAACCAATGACGTTGTCGGCAATGGGGATAATCCATTCGGCCCCTTCACCAAATACGGCTCTGCTGTGCTTTTTCTTGTGAATCCGCTGAAGCTGCTTGACAGCGTTGGTACGATTCACGAAAAACATACGATCTCTCTCGAGCGAGTGGACTGGATC
This sequence comes from Globisporangium splendens, assembly GCA_006386115.1. Lineage (NCBI taxonomy): Eukaryota > Oomycota > Peronosporomycetes > Pythiales > Pythiaceae > Globisporangium > Globisporangium splendens. The sequence goes on from VFIW01000032.1 coordinate 398,891, forward strand.
CACTTCGTCCTTCCACTTCCACTGCAGCGCCGGTGCCACCACCGTCTCTTCGTCGCTCACGAGCGACGCAACGAATGCCTCTCTGCCGATCCTTCGCCGCTTTGATGCGCCTCCAGCTGTTGCTTCCTGCGACTCTGGAAGCTGCACCAGCACGTGGATCCGTCGAGTAAGCAGATCAGTAGATAAACCTGCTTCCACAATCGACTCTTGAATGGTCGCAGTCTCATCCATGGGGAAATCTTCACTCAGCCGACCAGCAATGGAAGTGGCGATCTCCCCTCTTCTCAGTGCTTTTGCATCGGGATGGTTAGACGAAAGCCAAGTCCCCTCATCCTTTGCCAGGTAGAGTTTGAGTTGCGCAGCGGCACACGTCACGATCTCCGGCTGCTCCGTCTTGAGCTGTCGCTGAAGGTCCTCCACCGTCGCATTCGGCTCCACCTGCACTGAGAACACGCACCCCTTGCCGACCACCGCGCACCAGAGTTGCATCGCCGCCTCGTCCGCCATGTCCATCTGCTGCCGTTTTCAAGACTGTGCGTTGGCTGGAAAGGAGAGAGAGAGAGAAAGAATCTCTCGGTTGTCAACAAGTGTCATTCAACGAGAGTCTGTTCCATGTCTGGTGTGGCACACCACTTTGAGCGGAATGCTGAGTGGCGTGTTCTCTCGCCAAGTCAAAACCTGTCGGGTTGCGCGCAAAGCTCTGAGGAAGCTTCTCCCAATGCACAAGTGAGCTTTCATTTCGTAACTTGAGATAGCACAAAAGGCAGCGACAGCATCCATCGTTCAAATTCAACTATCATTATCACGGGGAGCTTCATTTTGAGGTCTGCTATCAGCGTGAAGATGGCGGATCCGAATTCGCCACCACCAGCGAGCCAAGTGAGAGGAGACGCAGACGACAATATGCAACGTGCCACAGTAGCAGCAACCCCATGAACACGAGCTCGATCACAATTCCGGCATTGTCTGCGTTCGGCGACCCACTCCTAGCTCTTGGACCAGCTCCAGAGGCTGTCATCGGCGCCTCATCGAACTCGAACGGTGCTCGTTGGTCCCTGCTTGAAGCCCACTCGCGACTTGTCCTTCGTCGGTCGCATGGCGACATAATCACAGACGGCCGCACTGTTGATGTCATCGTCCGCCGCAGCGCGATTGTCATGCACGCCAAGGTACGGCACCCGAACAATGCTGCTCCTGAGTCGGCAGTCAGTATGCAACAGAATATCCAGCGCATGCAGCAAGGCATGCGAAGCAGACGAGAGGACTTGCGACGCATGCGAGAGCGCATGAGAAGGACGCAAGAAGTCATGAAGCGTATCTTACTGCTGACACATCTGTATCGTGGCACAAAGAGCATCACGTCCTTGCCGACTCCTGTGTGTATTCTTGCGGAACTAGACGGCAGATATAGTGAACATCCAGTATCAAAATGGCAGTGCCATTGCCAGTAAAAGACCACACCACGTTGAGAAAAGACGAAAATGGTTCTCAGCCGAAGTACTGATTTAAATAACTGCAGAGGCAGCCCGAACACGAACAGTGCTTCAGGTTGAATGTCCTCCTCCAACTATAACTTAGATTAGAACAATACTTCAACGTCGATGTAGCCATTTCTGCGATGGCCGTTCCCCTGTCAGTCGGTGCCTACACACTATTCATACTGGCAACTTGGAAAACGCGCTTACTGTGGCGGGTCTAAACGGCAGGTAATGCCAACAAAACGACGCTCCGTGAGCAGTAAACAGCACCACTACGCGCGTACGACCTGTAGACGTATGCCCAGCACCTGCGTGATACTGCTACCATCTGTAGTGAGCTTCGTTCGCCCAAACTCGACAACAATTATGCGCAGACGCCGACAGAACACAATCCGGCATTAGCCATAAAGCGGTTCTCAGGCGATCATGATGACCAGATTAGAGGCAGGAATGCGAAACCTCACACGACTCGCTGAAGCGCAAGCTGGAGACTCGGACGGTCACACGGTTGCAGCAGTTCTCAAGGTCTATGTCGACTGTTTTCTCAGCCAAACCGACGCCATCCCCTTGACTCCAAATGATACTCGCGGCGTTTACCTGTTGTTTTTCGATGGTGGATCACGCGGCGACCCAGGACCAGGAGGGACTGGATCCATTATCGTGCGTGTCCATAAGGACTCGCACACAGCCAGTTTAATTTGGGCCGCCAGCATGGCATATAGCAGGAAGGACACGACCAACAACTTTGCCGAGTACTGGGGTCTCATACACGGACTCCGAGAAGCCCAACGCAGTCAATTCGAACCGTTGTACGTGATTGGAGACAGTGCACTCATTATCTCCCAACAGCGAATGCATCGATCCCCTCGACAGCACCGATTGGCACGTTTATACCAGACAAGTCGACGACTCGCGGATTGCATCGACATCCGAGGATGGTACCATCACTACCGTGCCTTCAACAAGATGGCGGACTCTAACATGCCATCCTGGTCAAAGATTATTTAGCATTCAGAAGTGATCTATTGCAATCCGCGCTGTAGACACATTTACACTCCAAGATGAAATTCGCAATGAAGATCAGGTAGGAGAATGGATATTGTAGGTCACGAAGATGAACCTAAATATACCTCACCTTATAAAGATAAAGCGGTTCTCAACTGGAGTGCTGACGCTAGAGAGAAACGCAGGACAGCCAAAGGCTGCCGGAGCAGTGCCGCAGGCTGTGTTTTCTACTAAAGATGACTCAAAACCAGTACGATTCTTTAATCCCCATGCCGGTCATTCTTGCTCAAAAAGTCTTGCTTCAAGGACCAAGCGTGCTAGCGGCAGCACCATGAAGATGGCGACTCGGCTTCATTATTCAATTCGACAAAAACACAGGGGAGAAGGACACGCCACAAGCCAGCGCCACGACCCATGAACACCAACATACCACCGCTGGCAGCGCCGCCGTTGACAGTAGTTCTTGCGATAGCTCCTGGCATTGTCGCAGGGACGCCACTGAACCAGGGCGATGCTTTTCCATCATTTGAAGGAATCCGCCAGCGGGTGACACAGCATCCGACAATGCCGAGTGCCGTGACAGAGGCTCACATTACGGAGGTTCTCTTCCACTGCAACGCTGTAGTGACCATGCACTCACAGGCACAATATCCCAGCACTGCAGCTCCACGAGTTCCGTTGAACGTCCAGCGACCAACCGATCAATTTCGACGAGAGATACGCCTCCTGCGACGTGGCATGCCGATCATGCGGCGAGAGCTACGGCAACAAATGCAACTCAAATACATCCGACTGCGACGACATATGCGGCGTCAGCACAATGCGATCCCTCTCTAGCTCAGCGCGAGGGCACGTTGCATATTGTCGTCTGCGTCTCCTCTCACTTGGCTCGCTGGTGGTGGCGAATTCGGATCCGCCATCTTCACGCTGATAGCAGACCTCAAAATGAAGCTCCCCGTGATAATGATAGTTGAATTTGAACGATGGATGCTGTCGCTGCCTTTTGTGCTATCTCAAGTTACGAAATGAAAGCTCACTTGTGCATTGGGAGAAGCTTCCTCAGAGCTTTGCGCGCAACCCGACAGGTTTTGACTTGGCGAGAGAACACGCCACTCAGCATTCCGCTCAAAGTGGTGTGCCACACCAGACATGGAACAGACTCTCGTTGAATGACACTTGTTGACAACCGAGAGATTCTTTCTCTCTCTCTCTCCTTTCCAGCCAACGCACAGTCTTGAAAACGGCAGCAGATGGACATGGCGGACGAGGCGGCGATGCAACTCTGGTGCGCGGTGGTCGGCAAGGGGTGCGTGTTCTCAGTGCAGGTGGAGCCGAATGCGACGGTGGAGGACCTTCAGCGACAGCTCAAGACGGAGCAGCCGGAGATCGTGACGTGTGCCGCTGCGCAACTCAAACTCTACCTGGCAAAGGATGAGGGGACTTGGCTTTCGTCTAACCATCCCGATGCAAAAGCACTGAGAAGAGGGGAGATCGCCACTTCCATTGCTGGTCGGCTGAGTGAAGATTTCCCCATGGATGAGACTGCGACCATTCAAGAGTCGATTGTGGAAGCAGGTTTATCTACTGATCTGCTTACTCGACGGATCCACGTGCTGGTGCAGCTTCCAGAGTCGCAGGAAGCAACAGCTGGAGGCGCATCAAAGCGGCGAAGGATCGGCAGAGAGGCATTCGTTGCGTCGCTCGTGAGCGACGAAGAGACGGTGGTGGCACCGGCGCTGCAGTGGAAGTGGAAGGACGAAGTGGATCCAGTCCACTCGCTCGAGAGAGATCGTATGTTTTTCGTGAATCGTACCAACGCTGTCAAGCAGCTTCAGCGGATTCACAAGAAAAAGCACAGCAGAGCCGTATTTGGTGAAGGGGCCGAATGGATTATCCCCATTGCCGACAACGTCATTGGTTTAGGCAAATCGGCGTTTGGAGCTCACTACATTCGGAAATGCCGCGAGACGTGGGGGGATGCCGACACACGGAGTGACTTCCAGAAGACGCTTTGTGACTGCCGCGTGGTGCGCATTGAGTTTGACGAAGGCGAATTGCTGACCGACACGTTCGACGCTGTGATGATTCGCCTCCTCGTTAAGAGCCTCAGCGATATGTTTGACGTGCCACCTCAGATTCTGGCAAATTACCCAAATTCCGCGTCTCAATTTATTGATGACTTGACCGAAGAAGTCGGTCCACTCTTCATCGTTCTGGACGAGATTGGTGCTGCGTTTGAGTGTGAATCACTCGATGATATTCAAAGACGAGAACGGTTCATGGAGTTTTGCAAAAAGGTCCTAGGAAAATGGTTCAAGTTGAAGAGGGTATTCTTCCTGGTTCTTGGCCGAGGGTCGTTTCTGAGCTACGTTGGATTGAGACCGGAGCCGTGTGGCCGGGTGCCGTCAAGTCCCTGCCGGTTCGAGCGACTGAGTCTTCACCTTCTCCGGCCAGATGCGATCCAAGAAATCATGGAGAACACGCGCGTGACAGAAGACGCCGGCAGCAAAGTGATCAAAGACGCTTGCGGTTTGGACGACTCGCAAGCTCGAGAGGTGGCAAGGCATCTGTTCAAAGAAGTGTGTGGTCATCCGCGGTCGCTACTGGAAGCCTTCACGGAGTGCCACTCGTACAAGGAGCTGATGAGCTACAAAAATCCTATTCAAATATGCGACTGGGACTTGTTTATTCGAAAGTTGTATCACCACAGAGAGCAGTTGAAGAGACTGCTGAAGCAGATGGAGGACGGTGCGTCTGTGAATCTCAGTCGAGAAGTGCTCGACAACGGTGGAAAATCAGTCCCGCTGGATATCATTGCTAGTGACTGCTGCATTGCGTGGGAAGGAACGTTGAATGACGCGAAGCTGTATATCCCGCCATTCATCGAGCGGATCACCACGAGCAGCATGTGCTTCCATTGCGAGACTACATCGGGCGAATTGCGCGCACGATGGCGAGTGGTGTCTCCATCGATTATCCAACTGTGTTCGAATGGGTATGCCTCAAACGATTTCAAGAGATGTTCGCCGAGGAAGCACGTCCAAAAGACGTTCTGCGAGAGTTCTTTAATGCCACTTGGTTCGGAGACTTGAGGGGAGTCAAGTTTGCTGATGGCACTGGGGTAATACCAAAGATAACATCTAATGGATACAAGGGGCAAGTGGCTGATCGGCTGCAATCACTGACAGCGACGCCAGAAGAGTGGCCGCGTCTACTTAAAGAGATAGACGCATTGCTGGAGCAGGGTGAGAGTGTGTGTCTGAAGCCGCGCCAAAATCGTCGTCATCGGATGCGTTCTTGTTCGCAAAACTCAAGCCAGCGATCTCGGCGGACAAACCGATATTCTTGACGGTTGGGCTTGCGGTCAAGAATTACAAGTCAGCAAGTTTCTCCCAGGACGAGCTCTATCGTGAGTCCGAAGTGTTCGATCGTATGTTTGTGATGCAAGATATGACGAACAGGAAGAATGTGCTTATTGTGTGCGCGACAAAATACGACACTTCCTTTTCGGATGTCTTCCGCGGGAACAAATCAGGAGTGTGTCATGCTCCAGAAAAATTCAAGCGCATCAACGAGGTCATCTTGCTGGATTTGCCATCGTCGACGAATCGTTGCGCGTTTTTCGGGTTCAAGGCAAATGATCCTCTAACTGAATCGCTGAATGCGGTTATTCAGAAGGCTGAAGTTGAATTCAAACCGAGAGTTCCGGATGCTGTGCACGCTCAATGAACACAGCGAGCATCGGGCATTGCCATCGTGTACAATCCGCGGGCTACGCTCACCGCAATAAGAAACTTGGAGATCGCATTAAGCACTGACGCGACGAATATAAGTTGGGTTTCGTTGATCATCTCGATCAGCCAGATGTCTGTGTACCAGTACGAGCGATTGAAATTCTTGATATTTTTGTCGATACGATCCGCATACGGCATCAGTAGCGCCACTGGCAGTCCGATGTACGACACCATGTCGAGCAGCATATTCACGGAAGGGCTTGGCTCGATGTGCTGCTGCTTTGGTGAGTCGGAGGCATGCGAAACACCAATTTCCGAGACCGAATCGACCGAACGACGTAAAGCGCAATCATCACAACGTGAATATGGCGAGGATGTACATGCTGGAGACCACCACGAAATACTGGAAACTCACTGAGACCGAGTAAATCGTGAAGCTGCCAACGAGGCTGGTTATCGGCATGTACCGACATAGCATCCCCACTGCCGCCAAGAACATCGCACATCCGCAATGCGCAAACACAACGACGACCCGGATGCAGTTAAACGCGTTGTGATTCACGTACACGGTTGTCGGTGAGTTCACCTGAGCTTTCCGTTCGTTCATCCTCTGTCGCGCCGTCAGCTTGTCCAACGACGTTGGCCATTCTTGTCTCGACCGTCAAGTGCAAAAATGTTAGACTGATGGTTCCATCAAATGTTGCGTTTGTCCTTTCTTCTCTTTACCTTCAAAACAAACGGAATGTCGACGCCGGTGAGGACAGGAAACTACTTCGACTGTTCTTGGATGCTCGGGTGTAAACTGGTAGCGCTTCTCTTTAGTGCTGTTTGAAACTCGGTGATCGCATCGCACCTTGGTTTTATTGGAGAGAAACTCTTGCACTTCGCCGAACTTTGTCTAGATCAACCACATACACACACACACACACAGCAGCAAAACATACCGAGCGCATGCAAACTGTTCCAAGACGCGAACAAAGAGAAACGAGATGGATTATTTGTCATAGAACGGGTTAAGCAAAACAAGAAGGCACCAACCGGTATCGAAACATGAAGTACACACGTCAAACCTGTCTTCACTCTTGCTTCCTACTGAATGTTTCTTGTCGGCTACATCATCGCATCTAGTGTGAGCCCCTCATCTTCTTGTACACGATCGGCACAGTTCTTAGAGGTCGGCCATTTCATCTGGGCGGTCGTTCGGGTTCACTAAGCCTGGGATCGCAAGTTTAGCTGACAGCTCCTGTTGCTCTTGCAGTTGAGTTCTCGCGAGGCTTTCTTCCAAAAACAAATCCGCGTTGTCTTCGCCGGCAAACTCCTTCACATTGACCAGGAAATCGCGCAAGTGCTTCTTGAAAGTTGGCAGATCTTTGGACATATCAAAGCAACCGATAACAAACTCCACGACCTGCGCTCTAGATAGGTTAGGGAACGACGTGCCGATCAAGTTTGCGACGTAGTCTTTCAAAAATGCCTGCACACAAAGATAAAAATGGTTAGCAAATGATCGGCATCCCCAACCAATCCATGAAGTGAAATACTTACCGAATTGGTTTGGCCCTGTGGAAACGACGCAGCATTTGGCAACGACTCCCACAAAGGCACAGAGACCTGGTTGTTCTCGACAATAGAGAACATGTGGCGAAGGATCGCGGCGTGCAGCTTGAAGCCAAACTTGTGGAGGCGATCGGTGAGGACCGCCAAAATATCTTGAAGCAAGAGCAAGTAGAAAGAACGGTAGAAGCCAGCAGCGATTTGCGGGTTTTCTTGGATGTTCAGCAAAAGTGCGAACAGCGTAGCCAGACCAGTGTCTGCGACGTTACGCTCCGTGTGCTTGAACGCCCAAATAATCGAGTCAACGACCAGCTTCTGGTGCTCTAATGGAATACCGAACAAGGCGTCAAAGCAGAAGTCATTCACAGCCTGCAAGAGCTTGAAGAAGTTCACACGGTGCTCAGGGAAATCTTCAAAGTTCTTCGTGATCATTTGGAGGGTGCATTCGAACACCGCTTCTAAAATCGCAGGGACGGTAGGAGCAATGATGTTCTTCATCTTGTTGATCGATGTGGCGAGCAGGCTCAGCACTTCTGCTTCCTTTGCGGTTGCCGTGGTCGTCTTGTAATCGGTCAAGACAGTTTCCAACATCTTCGGCAAGAAATGCGTCGCAACCAACGTTCGAGAAGCATCATCACCAGCAGCGTGCTCAACAAAGGCATCCAAGAGACGCAGAGTTTCCTTCTTGGCGCCACGCAACGCTCGCACTTCAGACGTCTTGACAGCAATTTCGCCACCTTGTTCAACGAGCTGATGAATACGCTGAGTGTACGCAGCATACACGTTCAGCATGTCCTGGAAAATGTAACCCATTTGTGAGTTGAAACCATTTGGTCCGATCGCTTTGCAAACCTTCACGTTGGTGCGAATAATCTTGATGATTTCCTTGATTCCTCGGTTGTCATACAAGATCTTGACTTCCTGAGCAGCTTGAGCCATGATCGATTTCCAGGCTTCGTTTGGAAGGTTCATCAAGCGACCAAGCAGCACTTCTTTTCGGCTTGGGTCACTTTCCGCAGCAAGCATCGAGGCAACCGCTTCGTAAAACGTGTGAACTTGGTGGGTTTCCAAGTCCGACACAATGCGAGGCAGCTCGTCCAGAAGTTCTTCCACGAATGGTCGAACTTCTCCCGCTTGAAGCACCACAAACTTTCGTCGGCATTTCTGAGAGATTTTCAGAAAAGTGTCACAAGCCATATCTTGGACACCAGGGTGGAGCTCGTGCATGAACTCAAACAGCTTGTTCACCACGGTGCGCAGGAACTTCCAGTGCGCACGCAGGAAACGTGGGTATTGACCAACGACGTACATGATGTTGGAAGCAACGACAGCCTTGTTGTCCTTTCCTCGCTTCATTTCACACAGTCCAAGAAGATCCTTGATCACAGTAACCAAGAAGCGCTTTTCATTTTCTTCGCTCATGGCACCCGAGATAGAACCAATGGCCCAACAAAGCGTGTTCAAGTTGTTCCACGACCACTCCGAGCCATCAACTTGAGCCGTCAGCTTTTCGAGCATGATCGTCTCGGTGTCATCGTAGTTGAGATGCGTGAGGAACACCAACGTTTCGTGCATAGTCTTGTATTGCGACAAGGCTTCGGTATCCTTGGTAGTTTCACGAACAATTTCGCCGTTTTCATCTTCAACGATCAACACTTCCGAAGGCTTCACCATCTTGGAGATCATCACGTGTCGAACACGAGTCATCACTGGCGCAACGAGTTCACGACGGTTGTTTGTAGAGTTTTGGAACCCAGCGAGCGGATTCATTTGGTTTTGGTCAACCGTGTACAGATCACGCGTGAAGAAGTGCATGTAGTCCAAGCAAATCTTGAAAATGCCATCGTCATCCACTTCAGAAATGCACACCAGGTACGTGAAACCCGCCAAAAGCGCCTGGTGAGCTTCGTCGCCAAGTGCCGCAATCGGTCGTTCAATCACTTGAATGTGGTACCGGAAGAAGCTCGTGAAGAAGATACTCAATCGCTGCACAAAGATTTCGTCCTGTTCCCAGTATGGCGTAAACGAGTTGCCTGGTGGCAAAATCTTCCCGACTTCGTTGAGAACCCCCATGTAGAGCTGGACGTAGACGCCATCGTACTGGGCAGGGACATCGCGCAATTGAGCGATCTCACTCAAACAGCTGATCGTGTCATTGCGGAACACACCAGTAGCCAAAAACTTGGTGACGAGAATCTTGATCAAATCGGTCTCAAAGATAAATCCAAGCGGGATCCAGCTGAGAAAACGAAGCAGCGTTTGCAGCGTGATCGTGAGCAGCGGCACGTGGGTCGACTTGCTCAAAACGAACTCACAGAGCTGGAAGATTTGCGTGAACTCATGGTTCAAGCTCTCTTTTAGCGTCTTCGTCTTTTGCTCCGTGAGCTGGTCCTTCGAGAAATCAAACACTTCCTCACTCAGCAACTTCAAAATCGTCATGTTGTTTTCGCACAAAATCTCCGACGTCTGCAGTTTTTGCAATCCACAGCACAATTATACACGACATGTTAATGATGCGAGGCTATTGTCGATATGACGATCGACACAATAGTAAAGTGATTGGGATTGTGAGACGTACCTTGCTCGAGTTGACGATGTCAGTGATGAAAGATGGCCAGTTTTGCGGCCATTCGTGCTTCAACACCTAAAATATCAACCGCAGAATCCGCACATTTGTTAGCGCAACATTACACTCGTACCCATTATCGAAATGAAAAGAAAAGAAAAGAAAGATCTCACTCACCTGAACAAGCACCAAGTCCATCTTGTTGATGAACACACGTTGCTGACGCAATGTCGCTTCATTCGACGACATGGTCAGCAATTTGTTAACGATGTAACTCTTAATGCCTTCGCGCTGGTCCTTTGGCAGGATCTTCCAGCGGTATCGAATCGCGTCTTCGAGGATCTGCAGCCCAAAGTACTTGGTCTGCGGACTGTTCGACTGCTCCAAGATGTCGGACGCACGCGTCCACGAGTCCTGGTGCTCCTGCAGCGCCACCATGATCTGGTTCGCAATGCGCTGGTGCAGACTCTTCGGGTCGTTCATGCATTGCACGACCTGGTCCAACGCGGCAACGTCAAACGGCTGCGAGAAATCCAACAACTTCTGGCCGATCGCTTCCATCTTTGCTCTCGTATCGTTGCTTCCTTTGCTTCGGGGCGGAGATCAAAACTACAATCAAACAAAAATCACCCGCGCAATGCGCGCACACACTTAGCCTCCATCAGGATCCACAACCTTTATCCAAGCGCCACTCTGGAAGAGACAGCTCTGTCTCTCTCTCTCACTCCACACGACAAAAAAGCACAAAACACGCACACCCTTCGAGCACACAATATGCACACAGAGCATACATGCACATGCCCTTCTCTCTTTTCCACTGACTGTACGCAAATGCGTACATAAAGAGACAACCCGCCGTCCAGTCGACGACGCGTGTGTGTCCAAGATTCTAGAATCCTGCTGCGTACCTTCTCTTGTTCTTTTCCTTCTTCGCACTTGCTCAGTTGGCAGCGGCGGTGTCAAGTAGGCAAAGTGAACGTGTGAGGGGGCTGAGTACGCGAATGCTTGCGCCTTCACTCCCGCCTGCTTCTCCCGCTTCTTTCTTCGTCTTGTGCACACGCGGCGCTCTTCTTCCGACTGCCTTCCTGGCGTGAGGCAATTGAAATTGAACCACGAGCCCGCACTGGATTGCTCGCAGGAACTGACAAGAAAGAAACTCCATGGAGTGTAGATTACGGTGTAGTTTACGCTGAATCACAGCAGGGATGGTAAACTACACGATCGACCATTGATTTGAATGGTGGGATGAAATGAGCTGGAAACCTTTGACGGTAAAATACATGTAGTTTTTTTGTTTCGATTTTGTTTTTTTTTTCATTTTTTTATGGCATTTGAATGTGGGTTTTTGGGTGGGTGTTTTGTGTGTCCAGTTTGAGTTGAGTGCAGTAAACACGAAATGAATTGCAGAATGTTCAAATGAATTGCTGCTGAGCAGTGTAAGCATTTTCTAAATTAGTAACAATTTGGCCATCACTGTTTCGACTCGATTTCGCCAAACACGGTACTATTGTCACCACCATTACAGAAGAAGTTGATGACCACATGTCTGGCTGGAGTTTGGGAAAAGACAGACTTGAGGGGCGGAAATGCTGGGATCTCGCGTTCTGCTGCCCTCCATAGGGCGATGGGTGGGTGGCTGCTGCAAGCGGACGGCGTTGTACTCGCCATATCCAGGTATGTTTGGCAACTTTGGTTGCATCATTGCATCCGATGTGATGAGATGAGAGTCCATCAACCTGTTGAAGCGATCACCGGAATGAGGACAGAAGCTGCAGTCGACGTCAGATCTACAAAAGCGAGCTTGTCTCGGGTATATATACTGGAGCAAACTCCTCAACAACAAGCGTAACGCAAAGTCCAGCCGAAAATAGCAAGAAACTGCGCGAATAATGCGCTAAGCACTCAAGTGCTCAGTCACTATGGAGCGTCATTTTGAAATACGGTCGTTGACCAAGCTCAAGATCGAAGCGACTTTGACTGTTTAGTGCAACAAAGCAGGCGACAAGGATGACGGCCGTTGCGCGGACAGATTCGACATGTTCAGCCGCACCTACAGTAGCGCCTGCAAGAACAATCGATGGAAGCAGCAAGATCGCGCAGGTTCGCATTCTCTTTGTGAGTCAAAGTGCATTTACGCTTGTCTGGGTCGTCGTGATTGCAGCGCACATGGGATGTGCCACGTTTCTCGTGACCGTCGGAATGCTCTACCGATATTTACTCAAGACGAACGTTCTTGAAAGCTTTATGATTTTTGCGGTTTCCGTGAAGTCCCAGTATTACGTACCGATCTCGAACATCTACTACGCCCTCGCCAGCACCCATGTCGTGATGATAATTCTTTGCATCGTGCGGTCTGTTCGGTCTCGGGAATTTGTGTTCCGCATGCCTCCGACCCACCAAACCAACAGCACCTTGAGTGAAACACTTCGGCATATGCTTTCTGGCGTGGCACGATCCAGAGCTGGGATCAACCGAATTGCACGGACGAAGATCTCACCATCAGCAGGAAGCACACAGACGTTGGTGCCACGAATAATATCGAAGACTGTGGATTGGATCTGGACTGCGGTAGCTGCGTGTGTCGCAGCGATGGACATCCACGATGAGAATTACGGCCACTTCTTCCTCTTCCGCGAACTTGTGCAAACCTTCATACAGACGTATCAAGCGTATCGTTTGAGCTATTTGGTCCCACGGCTGTGGATGAACGATGTGATTGTCTTCTTACTGGCGCTCAATTGCTGGTCCACACTGTTGATCGAGTTCGTGTTTTGCTCGAGTGTGGAAAAGACGCGGCTGAGCTGTGCGATCGTGAGCGTGATACTTGATATCGTGTCTTGCATCGTGATTCCGTTGGTCTTGTTCGGACCGTACTACAAGCTGTACAATCCAGTGATGAAAACCTTCGATGACTTTTACTGGTTCACGGACAAGTGGTTAATCCAGATGATCAATGAGCTCCAGCTGCTGTTCGTGACGTCGCTGTATGATGCGATATCGAAACTTCTGATCGCATCGAGTGTTGTGAGGTGGCTCCACGCGATCACAAAGCTGGTGGAGTCGACTTCGAACCAACCGGACACGTCAAGTATGCCTGCAGCTGCGCATGTGTCTACTCGTACTCGCACTCTCCCCGTGGCCGTGGTCCCAGCTTTTCTGCAAAACGCTCCGTCTGCCAATTTGATCCGAATGCATACTCGACGAAGATGGAGGAATAACGTCGAAGCAGCAGGCCATAAATTTCTAGTATTGTGGGGAGCGCTTCTCCTAGTCGTGCATTTTCATGCCCTGTCGATATCGGGCTTCCCTCAGTGTCGTCTCCATCCTCACCCGTGGTTCTCAATGAAACCGGGCTGTTCTCTCCTCGAATTCAACTGCATCCAAGAGAATGCGACAGGAACAGCCGATGAAATTGAGCGACTCCTCGAGCGGGTAAACGCACACTACATTGAGCACCTTGTGATCCGCCATTGTCCGAACCTGCAAGTGCCGCCTTACCTCAAACATCTCAAGTACCTCCTCGCGGTGAAGTTCTTCAACGTGTCCACTCTGGAGTGGGGCGAAGACGCAGCCCTGACAAATTTTCATCATCCAGCATTACAGGTAGTTTACCTCGTAGAGGTGGACATGGCCGAGTTGCCGCAAGGAGTTCTCTCGGCAAACTTTCCGCAGACCCTTTACCAGATGATGATCAGCCGAACGAATCTCACATTCTTACCGGACAACCTCGATATGATTTGGTCAAAAGGGATGTTTCTATTGCTGGAGGAATATCGATTCACCGAGTTTCCCCTGGTGATTCCAAGAATGCGACCTCGATATCTCTCCCTCGCGCTAAATAACTTGTCATCGATCCCTGATGCGCTATTTGACGCTGCGTACCTGACAATGCTGATTCTCAACGGGAACCCGATCCAGTCGTTGCCAACCAATCTCAGCGACAGCTCGCTGCCTTTCCTCGGATGGATCCTGATTTTGTCGACAAAGATTAGCGCCTTGCTCGATTGGATGAACACGAGCACGTACCTGAGTACAATTTATATCCTTGCAAACACCACGCCGCTTTGTGATCGAATGGTTTCGACGGGGGAAGCGGCGCACTCGCTCACGATTGGACCGTTTAGTCTCGCTGGGATTGACTGCACTACAACCTGGACCGAATCATTGAACGCTTTCCCAATTGGCACCGAGGACGAGCGGAATCCGTCCTACGTACTCACCTGAAGCAGCTTCTCATCACACAAGCCACCAGTGCAAGCAGAGAAAAAGATTGCTCTCAAATCCAGCTTGCTCTATTATTGTGCACCCTGCTACGTATACGACGCACCCTTATGTCTCCACTTCTTCAGGATTCTCGTTGTGCTCTCGACTATGCGCGCTGTTTCTTTTGCGCCTTCGCTCTACGCGCATGCTTGGCTGAGTTGATGTGCGCATTATATTTCTTCAAATCCCGGAACTTGGTTGCGCACACTTTGCATTCCAATGACGCCGCGGTGGTTTCGGACTTGTCTTGCTTTACCTGACTCAAACAAGCGAGACAATGCTGTTGAGAAAGTTCGCTAATGGCGACCACAATGAAAAACGCAGACGTGGCTAGCTGTACCTTCTTAGCTGCGTGTTTTGGAACTACCTGGGCGGTGGGTGGCTTTGCTTTTGCATGTGCAGCGTCATTTTGTGCGTCCGCCACGCGCGGATCGTCCGGTTGGAGCGTGGGATCGAGCGCAAAGATGTAGTAGTGAGCCCCCGTCGTCGACGGTGGTTCTCCGCGGAACGATGCGGGGTGCGTGCGCTGCGGCTCGTACCCAGAGTAGATGCTGCTATCAAATGGCTCCACTCTACATCATAGGATATACAAGGGTTAGTCATATACTAGCACACAGAGATCAGCGAGCAAATGCAGTCACGTTTCCATACTTTTTCATCTTGAAGCCGCTGCGCTGAGCCTGCTCTTGGATCTTCCATCGGTTGTAAAACAGCGTGTTGCGCAGCGCCACGAGCACCTGACCGCGCGTCGGGTGCAGGAACGGCCGCGTCGAGTAGAAGAAATGGCACAGCAGGTGCTGGTTTTTGGCGACGTCCTCCTCGGTCGCGCCGCCGAGATGCGGGAAGTTGAACACGATCGCGTGGAACTTGTCGCCCGCACTACGGAGCCACGTTTCGTTCTCCAGCGCCGTGCCGTCGACGTCAAAGTGCACCTGCGCGCCAGCAGACTCGAGCGCGTCCGCGTTCAGCAACGCGTTCGTGTACTTCTCCTTCACCTCGCGCTTCGAGTCGTAGCACGTCGCCACGAGGCTGCGGCCGCCCTGTACTCATTAAAGCATGTAAAATAGACCACACAGTACAGTGAGTCCACACACATTGTACAACCAGGAGCTGAACATGGAGGATGTGATGTGGACAGCGCACCAGGAAGATTGCGAGCGACAGTGAGAACGAGAGATCGCCGTCGCCGACGACGAGGATCCGCTGGCGGTCGCTGAACGGACCGAGGTGCTTCGGGTTCGGGTTCGACGTCGTCGCGAGCGTGAAGAGCGCGTTGGTCTGCGCCTTGGCGGCGCGCACCTGGGTCTGCGCATCGTTACCGCCACTGATGACTTTTTTCTACGAGGATATAGACGCAGGCTCACGGCTTAATACTCCAGCAAACGGGGTTGTACATATGCACACGCACGAACGCACGCGCGTATTATGTGAATGTATAGAGAGAGATACGCACCTTGGGCTGGCGCCTGCGCTTCGTCTTGCCGAGGTTGCCGCCCTTGTCCTGCCCCATGTTTGCGGAAATGCCAATTGACAGGCAACCTTTCCAACACAACCAGCCAGTCAAAAAAGGGATGCTTCTACCGTAAATAACACTCTTTGTGCTATTTACGGTAAAGACTGCAACACAGTTGCTGAATCACATTGATTCAGCACATCAGCATTTGGCGGAATGAGATGCAAGGAAGACGCGCAGTGTACTCTTCTTTTTCATATTGCTTTACAGACTGCTGTTCAGTGCAAGTACGGTGTCCATACCAGGTGCGCGTGTGCGCTTCACTTGTTCTCGAAGCGCATCGCTCGGCTGGATCTCCGAGATCTCCTGGAGCACGCGGAGCGTGATGTACATGGGGTCCCGCTTGGCGACGCCGTACCGGTCAAACTCTTGCTTCTGCCAGTCATCAAGCGGCGTGTACGGGTCCACGAGCGTGTCCTGCATCATCTCCATTGCAGTCGCGATCGGGAACCACTGAACGCGGTGGATCTCGGGAGACACGCGCATCTTCTCGTCGTCACTCATGCGCCAGAACGACCCGTCGGCGAGGTAGGACGCTTCAAACGTGGCGCGCTTTTCCGCCAACGTCGCATTCACGACCGCGATCGCATCGTCACTCATCCACGTCATGTTCTCGTCTTCGAACGCGACAAAGTTGAACATGCGATGCCGCTTGCGCTGGATGGGTCGCGTGAGCTTTTCGAGGAAAAAGTACATGCGCGCATTCTGCTGCGTCACGGGGATGCCTGCAAACTCTTCCTGCAGTTCGCGGAGTGCGGTCGCTTCCAGCGACGTATCGCAGTCGTCCACGACGCCACCAGGGAACTTCCATTCGCCGGGGTACCGCATGATGCGCGTGAGCTTGTCGGTCGAGCGCAGCCAGTTCTTCACCTCGCTCTGACCCAAAAGCACTTCCCACGACGATGACGATGGCGACGCGCCGTCATTCTCATTAACAGGAGCGCGGCGCTCGCGCAAACACACGAGCGTCGCGGCGTTCACGATGGTGATCTCCATTGCGCCGCGCCACCGGAACGCTGAGGTGAGTGCGCCGCGGACAGAGGAGAGAATCGTTGCGACCCGTGCTGTGCTGTGCACGTGGTGTGGTCACTTTTGAATGCTTTCTGGTGTTGATGGCAGCGAACTTGAACTTCGGAGAGATCCTATTTCCTTCTAGTAACTGACCTGTATAAATGAATAGTTGTTCTTTGATTATCGGAATGAACTGTCATCAAGGTCTGAGTTCTCTTTCGGTCTAAACCCGGTCTGGTTGCGTGTTTGGCCAGGTAATCTCTGACCAGCATCAGGAGCGAGTCTATGTCGTGAAGCTATCGGTTGGAGTGCTTTGGTTGCGATGAACGAACCAGAAACGGTCGAATATATCGGTAGGGTATTCCACAACCCACTGGATTTATTTCCCTTCCTGATTGATTGCAGTTCAGTTATATCGTCCATCGGTTCTACTGTGCTAGCAGTTTGGCTGCACTTGGACACCACACATCAGACGCATTTTGAATCGATATCAAGTCGAGAATGCCACGTTGATTGATCCCATGTCCAGTGTGACCGACTCATTATCTAGCGGAGTGCCTTCGCTGCAAGGCAAACCAGCCTTCTTTTGGAAGTCACTGCTCCGTCAACCGCTTTGACGCTTTCATGTTGCTCTTGTCTGGCTCGATTGACGGCACGCCAGATCAAGAACCAAGCGTGCGCTAAAGAAGAAATGAAACCGACTGGTGCCACCAGAAAGCAGTGCGATTGCTGTGGACATCGTGCAGATATCCAGTGGAGAAGACAGGTGACGATCTTTTTTCTTGGTGCATCTGGTGGGTAGGCGGACCCATATCCCCGTTATGGTTGATAGCTCCAGATAAGAAACGGCTAGTCGCTCTTGACCTGCGCGCGACGTTTCGTGTTCAACAACGAGGTTGAACCTGGCGATCCGAATGCATCCGAGTCAAAGATTCAAAATGTTCTCAGACACAGATCAGTTTGATTTTGTGCAACGGTAGGCAAAGACAAAAACTGAGCTGGCGGCTTCCTATTCGTCTATACACGCTTCAAAATGATGTCCTGAAGGGAAATCATCACTGGTGCAGGCAATGAATACGCTCTTTTACCGCTACGATGCACCTTTCGAAGTGGCTTGTCGAGGCTTCTGGATAGTAAACGACTGCGCCTAGATATGCTCAGAAAAGGACCAATACATCTACATACAGATCTGCATTAGCACATCATTTGTCATTCCAGCGTCTGAACTCGTTGGTGGCTGCTTTCCCAGCCTCTAAATCGTGTTCTTGTTTATGACAGAATCGCCTCACTCTCTCGGCTGGAAACCACACCGTTTCAAGTTTCATCGATCATTTTCACCCACAAAATCGTACCTCTCCTAGACGCCGTGGTACAAAGTCGCTTTCTATCTCGTGCTATAAGAATGCAGAAATGATCCTTCATTGCAAACCCTACTCAAACACAGCACAAAATGGTAGAAGCAGAGAAGGGTGTGGTTACGGAGCGACACAATATACGTTTTCTGCAGCATTGTCCAAGAAAGGGACGACTGTCACATTATCGTTCAAGAATCCAGATCACCAGAAAAACCTCTCATTTGTCACTTTTGCATTGATTTACACTGCCGCTGTCTCTTCCATTTCCCATCTTACTTCAATTTGTACTTGTACGAACTCATGAATGCATTGACTTTTGTGGCCATCGACCCATCGCGAAAAACCACACATATCACCTTTTTGATTCGTATCATTCACAAATGATTCTCGCCAGAGAAAAATTTAGCGGCTTGCATGAACCCACAGTCCTCTCATTTGCCTCCCATCCATACAAATGCAACTGCAAATGGGTTACAGTGCACCATCCACAGATGGCTTCTCTCGCATTTGTGGCTGGTCCCATGCTGGCCGCATCTGAACAAGCAAGCCATTGAGCCACACCCGAGTAAAATCTGCATCATTTCGAGCTTGAGTCGGTATAGAGAATCCGAGATTCTTGTTCATGGTCTGCTTCGTTGGATCGTGGCTCGTCTGCAGCATCACTGCGTTGTCTTTCCTTCACGGTACGCACTGTGCCGTTTCTCACATTTGCAAGCGAGAAATCCACACACAGCAACACAGAAATGGCCCGGCTTTGTCCCGCGAAAATTATAGTGCGTTGGATCGTTGAAAGACACGCCAGACCAGAGCAAAAACGTTCAGTCGCCAGCGCCGTACGTGCGCAATTGCGCGCGGGTTGGTTGCCGTCGGTTTGTGCGAGTGTGTGTGTTGGTGGGGACGGCGAATTCCGCATTCTGTCGGCATTCCGCAATCGGCAGAAAATCGCGTCCATCACACTCGCGATACCATTTGAAAAAGGAGATGAAGCTCTCCTCGATCCTCGCGCCAGCGCTGCTGGCGACCGCCGTCGCCGCACAGAATGCCGCGACGCCAGCGCCGACCACGCCGTGCCCAGTGATCCCTGGATGGGAGAAGACGACGCCAACGCCTGCGTCGAGCACGCCGTGCCCTGTGATCCCAGGGTGGGAGAAATGCACGGAAGTGTCCGTGGAAGGAGATGCCACGTACTGCATCGAAGGACCAGTGTGCAGTGGCTCGGGGACCGCGCCAGCGGGAGACAAGTGCCCAAAGAAGGGTGACGTCGCCAAGAAGGACTGCCTGCAGAACCTGAAGAGTTACGCTGACGCGGGCAAGTGTGTCGCGCCGATTGACGCCCAGTGCGTGAAGATCAAGACCGGCGCGTGGGGCTGTGTCTTCTCGGCGATTCCGACGACCCCAGCGCCAACGACCCCTTGCCCCGTGATTCCAGGCTGGGAGAAGAACACTCTAGCTCCATCGCCGGTACCAACCACTCCATGCCCTGTGATCCCTGGCTGGGAAAAGGCAACCCCAGCGCCATCAGTAGCTGCTGCTCCAGTTGCGACTCCCGCTCCAACCACTGCTGCTCCAGTTGCGACTCCTGCTCCAACCACTGCTGCTCCAGTTGCAACTCCCGCTCCAACCACAGCTGCTCCAGTTGCAAATCCCGCTCCAACCACTGCTGCTCCAGTTGCAACTCCCGCTCCAACCACGGCTATTCCAGTGGTTGTTGCTACCACCCAATCTTTTGCTGCGACTGAGACTGAGACTGAAACCAAGGGCTCGAGCAACAACGCGCCAGTCGTCGGTGCTATTGCTGGTCTTGTCGCTGCTGTGGCTATCGCCGGCGTCGTGGTCTACAAGAAGCGAGCCCACGCCCCTCTCATCAGCGGTTCCTCGCCTTCCTCGCCTACAATTTACAGCGGTGCCGTCAACACACCTGTGTAAGTGTAGAACTACCATGCGCATGAAAATCACTAGCTGGACTGATACGAAAGCTGCTATTGGTGTTGGCGTCACGCATCCCATTATCCTACTCAATCGATCATCCTTTTTGAAGCGATCGGTATTTTTTATTTTTCATATTTGCAAGCGTAAATGGATCACTTTCGGTTTCTTCTCATCATCTCTTCGTGTGCTCAACGACCATTCCCTCACTTCCATGTTCGCTCCAATTGCACCGGAGCGAGCTGGCATAAAACGATTCTCAAGTTTCCAACGGCAAGTCGTCGCGCATCCCCCACTCCGACCACGAACCATCATACACCGGCGCTCTGTGCACATGGACGCATGCACAAGACAATTCACGTGTATCAGTCTGACAAGCCGCATTCCATCAAACAAGGACAGGGACACAAGGCATACTTTTCCAGTGGCTTCCCGACCAAGTGAAGCCCAAATGTCAAGGCGCACGCGGTGACGCCCGATCCGCAGCTACAACGCGATTTCAAAATGATCACAATAAAGCAACACACATCTAAGGAACTGCAATCAATACTATGAGACGTACCTGGTAATGATCGGGCTCGTGGCATCCATTTTCACATTCGCTTCGGCGAATGCACTCTTGATCTCACTCACGTCGCGGAAGAGCTACGCATTCAAAGGCATGAAATAAATGGCTACTGGTCTGCTACCAGAGTTCACTAAGAAGCCACTTCTTGCTTCGTACCGAGTAGTCATCTGGAGCTACCAATTTGCCGAATGGCACGTTAACAGCGCCGGGAATGTGACCGCCACGCATGCCAGCACGCGGTTCCTGCAGTATTTGTGCACGCACAGACGACGAAGTTAGCGAAACATATTCTATCATCAAGTCACTCTTAGTACATGCTCATTTTACCGGATCCTTAGCGTGGAAGCGTCCAGCGCCACGGGCGTCCACGATCTGGGTCTCGCCATGCAGCTTGGCGAACACGTCTTCCCAGGAAACCACAAGCTCCGGCTTTGGATGCGCCTTGTACCCCGAACTGATGCTTCCAGAGCTCTCAGCAGAGTCAGTTGAGACTTCGCGATCTTCGCTCTTCCACTTGGCAAGACCACCTACAGCAAATATAAAAGAAAAATGAGTACACACAGCTATGCAAAGTAACGGCGAACGTACAAAGTAATATGCGCTGTGCACCTACCGTTCATGATGTGAACGTTTTCGTGGCCAAAATACTTGAACGTCCACCAGCAACGTGCAGCACTGCCGAGTGCAAATAACAGAGTCTCTTTTAGTCAAAATACCACCTGTACACTTTTGTGCCAGCAACACTAAGCACCATGTGCGTATGTAAACAACAGAAAAGCATACCTGAAGCAGTTCTTGCCGACGTACACGATGACCGTATCGTCGTTCGAGACACCCAAGTGCGTCATCGCGCGCTCAAACGTCTCGGTCGGCGGCAGCATGTGCGGCAGACTCGATGTCTTGTCCGAGATCTCCTCAATGTCGAAGAATGCGGCGCCAGGGATGCGCTCCTGTGCGAACTCCTGCTTCCCGTTGCGGCTCTTGTCGAGATACCAGGACGCATCGAGGAAGCGCACGCTTCCAGGGTTGGCGTCCACGAGCGACTGGACTTGGTCCGTGGTCACGAGCGGGGACACGAGACGCGTACTGAAGGGCTGGACCATCGTACCCCAGAGCGTTCGTGGCGATGCGGCGGCGGTTGCTTTCCTGGACGCTTGGCGGAGCACCACGAACATGCCTCTGGACAGCTTGGTGCTTCCTCCACTTGTTTCAAATCGATGTTTGAGCTAGCTGAGTGTGAGCTTCAAGGGATCCAAGATATGGAGAGGGTCAAACTTAATGTGGCCTACACTAGATTGAAATGAACCCTGGAATTTATTCTTTCAAGAAGCAAATAGTGTGGAGTAGATTTAGTTAAAAATAGAGCCTGCAGTTTCTTTGAACCATTCCTCGAGCAGACATTTAACCTCTGTCTGGACAAACCGCAACAAAGTCATCTTTGGATGGCTCAGCCAACCCTCAGCACAGCAGTAATTGCTCAGCTCCTCGCGGCTTTTGAGGCTCATGTTTGACGCCAAGCTGACAGACGAAGACGGAATCCGCCAGGTACTAAACCAGCTTCAACGGGTTTTTTCAGTTCGCCTTGAAAACCAAGGTTGATAATGGGGTTATGTGGGTAACCATTAAAACCAGCCACCCTCAGAGGGTTATAACAAGCTTGCGGGTTATCATAGCTGCCTCACTTTCAGTATCCGTTCCCCGTAGTTAGCTTAACTTGTTACTCCAGTTGCAATCCACTTGCCCAATACAAAACGGGAAAAAGCTGCCAGCCAAGCGCCACACCATGGTGCGCACCATGCGCCGTCGCCTCCTCTGCACAGAGGAGCCCAATGCACTCCTGCATCTAGGAGCAACACGCTAACAACCTACTCTATCTGCTTTATGCGCTGCTGCTGCTGTCAGTCGGTCACGCTACACACGACACTCGGAGATATCAAGATCGAAGTGTTTTGTGACACGGCGCCGCGATCTGCCGAGGTATGTGCTGCTGCTCAAACTCCTATCACCGCCGTCGCCTTTGCGGCGCTGCTAATGAGCAAAAGGGTGGCTTGCTGTTGCTCTCTATTGATTGCTTATTGAGATGCTGTATCTGCGTGTTTGTCTTGACAGAACTTCCTCGCTCTGTGCGCATGCGGCGCGTATGACGGCACGCGCTTCCACCGGTACGTCTGGAGTGAAAGGAATGCTGTATCATGTGCTATTGACTGATTTGCTGTATGTGGCCGTTTATTAGGAACATGAAAGGCTTCATGGTGCAAGGCGGCGATCCGACAGGCACCGGTAAAGGCGGTGAGAGCATCTGGGGCGGCAAGTTTGACGACGAGTTCCACCCACAAAACAGAGTATGCACTCGTCTTTTTGCATGTTGGTATGCGCGTATTACTGTGTGCATTTTTCTAATCGTGTGCTCTGTTTGTGTGTGTGCTCTGTGAAACAGCATAATTGCCGCGGCATCGTGTCGATGGCCAACAACGGACCGAACACGAACAAGCAGCAGTTTTTCATCACCTACGCCAAGCAGCCGCACCTGAACAACGTGTACACGGTCTTTGGAAAGTACGTGCAATACATAGCGCAAAAAGCCAAGCGTCATAGGCGTGTTGGTTGTGTTTTTTTTAAATAAGCGGATCTCATTGATACGACGTTCTCTCTTCCATATTGTCAGAGTCATCGACGGCTTCGACGTGCTCGATACGCTGGAGAAGGTGCCCGTGGACGCCAAGCACCGTCCCGTGAAGGACGTCACGATCCAGTCGATCGCGATCCACGCCAACCCGATCGCGGAGCTGTAGGAGACCGAACTAGGTAAGGTCTAATAACAAAAAGGTGAATAAACGCAGACTGCCTGAATCGTTATCACGAGAAGTGCGTGACGAAGAGAGTGATGTCGTCGGGCTTTTTCGTGCGCATCTCGGCCATGCGCTTCAGCTGCATCAGCGAGTAGTGGCGTCTCCGGTTCGGTTTCCGCACCACGAACTGCCGGTCGAGCGTGTTTCTCGTTTTGTGCTGTTCGTACAGTGA
Source organism: Globisporangium splendens (assembly GCA_006386115.1). Taxonomy (NCBI): domain Eukaryota; phylum Oomycota; class Peronosporomycetes; order Pythiales; family Pythiaceae; genus Globisporangium; species Globisporangium splendens. Next base: position 422,885 of record VFIW01000032.1, read on the forward strand.
CAGCGAGCACGCTAGATGGTCGACGCCCCCTCTCAAGTGCTGCTGCTCGTGCTCCGGTGTGCATTCCTCCAGTGCTCGTGCGCGGTATTCGAGCGCCGCTGCTGTTGCGAAGGGGAAGAAACCCTGGACAGGCTTGTTGTGAATGCTGATCCTTGTCATTGAATACGAGAGTCGATTCTCGTCGTCTTCTACTAGCATGTTGCCACCCTCTCGCATGCCGTCGTCGTCTGCGGCCGCGAGCTCGCGTGCGCGTTCGATGCTGATCCTCATCTGGGACTGCGCGACCAGCGAGTCGCACACTTGTTGCAGCGTCGCGAGTCCAGTCTGCATCTCCTTCACGGCGTCAATGATGTCTTCTTTGTACAGATTGTCGCCAATGCCGTCCGAGAACGTCATGCAGACATCCTGTTCCTGCAGCGCAAAGCTCTGCACAACGTAATCCGAGGTCGTGACCTGATTCGTGAGGTTCACGACGCTCGGGACGTTGAAATCGCGCAGCACCGCCATCGTCTCGTGCACGATCTCGCTCTGGCGCACGACGATGCACTTGGAATCGCCGAGCGAGAACGTCAACAGTTTCCCATTCCACTTGTCGAAATACGAGACCGAGAGCGTCGCGGCGATGCGCGACTGGCGGTGCTGGAAACACTTGATGCGCGTCGTCTTGATCGCATCGACAACAACGGACTCGAACGATTTCACGTCCAGTGGCGTCGTGTTCTTGTTCGTAATGTCCTCGAGCGCCTGCTGCACTGCTGACACGAGTTCGTTCGCGATCAACGCCGACGACACGGGCTCGTACGTGATCTGCGCCAATGAGTTCCGACCAAACGGAGACGACACGCCGTCCGCGACGATATGGAAGTACGAGGACACTGCGCCAGCATCCTCTCCATGGTACTCGAACGCACCGCCCACAAACTGCACGGCGTCGTCATTGTTCTCCCACGAGTACCGAGTCGTCTTGGTGCGCGCAGCTGCTTCCTTCGCGCGGCGCGCGAGATCGTTCATGTTCACCTTCCAACTCTGACTGATCGGTGCCGCTTTCTTCATGAAATTGTCGGATGAGATCGAGCGGAACTTGGCAAAGCGCTCCGTGGTCCTGCTCGACACGTTCGCAAACGCGTTCGCGACCGCCGTCTTGGCCGATGACGCGGGCGACGAGCGGAACGGATACCGGTCGTTGAACGACGCCGCGCGGCGCTTGAACGGGAACGCGCTCTTGTACAAAGGGCTCGTTTGCTCTGTGGTGTCTGTGGAGCCGGCAGTCGGCGCCGAGTGCGGTGGCAGCGGGAACGGCCGCTCCTCAGCCAAAGGCGACGAGCGTGGCGCCGGCGCCGCAGTCGGTGGCGGGTACATAAGGCTGCTCCCCTCGCTCACGTCGATGTCTGGAGGCGCGTGCACGCCCACGACGACGTCCGTTCCGCCGCTCATGCCGTTGGAGCTCTTGGTGGGGAGTGTCGGAATGACTGACTTGGCTGACTGCATGAAGACTGGAATCAGGTGACGGAATCAGACGGACTGGATTTTACCAGACTGAGATTTGCTTTGGTTTTTACTCGATGGAGAGAAAAGGCTAAGTTTAGGGAAAGCACTGCGCGAAATAAAGCATGGACTTAACCATGGATGAGGTTAATTGAAAGAGTCAAAGTTTACCGGATTTAGTTGAATAGCAATGCAAAGATTGGGGTGATTTTAGAGAATCGTGTGTGCGATATATGCTCGGTTGAGTGGAAACTATGTGCCGAGTTTAGCGAGCTTCAGAAGAGCGAAGGAGATTTTTCTTTTGGATGTGTATCTCTCCTACGATTTCATATATATTGGCAAGTCAATCGGAAGATTTCTTGTGTTGTTGTTGAGGATCAGCATTGCTGGTCATGATTGCAATTTTTCTTTCTCTCAAAATCTTGCTCGAAATCGTCATGACAGTTGAGTGAGAACTCGTAGACCTTTGCGAAAGAGTGAACATGCATTCCACGGTGGCAGCAGAGCTCGTGATCTGTGCCACTTGGGCTTCAAAGCGCATGATATTGCAAGATGCTGATGAGTCTCTTGATTTGCGGAAACGTTGTTGCTTCGTGTCATTATCGTAATCGGCAGAGATGCATCGGCCGCTGTGCTGCATGATGATGCTGGATTATTGATTCGTCTAGGGTCTTTCATCTGCAAGTGGCCGACACTCCCGGCTCAATTTCTGGACGACTTGGCAGCAACTAAAGCGCTAGTCGTTGCGCTGGATGATGTGATAACGCTTTGGGCATGCTGATCGAAAGGGCACAGCATCTAGGATACTGTATGGAGCGCATTCACTGGCGTGGCACAATAATGGCAGCAAAGCGTTCGGGAGTGGAGAAAGGCTTCCTAGAGGCACCAGTGAGTAACTGTTTGCTAATCGATGCATCCACGTGATCAGTCTTCTGGACTGCAGTAAAATGCAATCGGGAAAGCAGCACGTAACTGCAGCACAGAGCCAGCCAGCAATTGCTTTCTGTCCAGTGCACTCACCAGACAGCCAATTGATGGGCAATGTTCCAGTCCGAATATCAATTGTGGATATCAATACCAAGTGACCAACCACATCACCAATCACAGTCAATTTTTAGCCTCCAGTATTACCTGTGTCTAGTAAACTCCCCAAAATGCATGCCTTTGTCAAAACGATATGTGTGTGATGATCCGCAGTGAGGAGCACGAGGTCGAAAAACAAAGTGATTGCGCCATCATATTGTTCCCTCGGTCGAACGAGCCAGTCACCAAGGCGACAGTCTTCTGCAACAAAGTTAATAACAGTTCGCTGGACAAACGCAGAATGCATTCTCTGATGTGCAACGCAGCAAATGTGTCAATTAGCAGCAAATGTGCACATTAGCGGTGTTGCGTGAGGAACTGAGAGGGTATGCTCGTGCGCGGTGATGGTCATTGAACCAGAGCCGATGAGGTGCTTCAAGAAAGCCTCGGCGTGCGGTATTTCTATTACACTGGCGCTGTACAGTAGGCAGGTCGACCTGGCGACACAATCCGATGATGACGTGATTTGGCAGTTTACCGTGCCGAGTGTCAATAAAAGCCCTGCTACATTGTATATTTTGTTGGTATAGAACTGAGTAATGAGCAGAGTCACTAAGTTTAGAACCTCTCTAAATGGATGTAGCTGTTTCTTCTTGATCACATCTTCTCCCTCGCGATGGGCACACGCACCTCTCAAAACGCAAACACACTCGCACCACTCTGGCTTGTCTATGAACAGTGCAGTCAAACCTCCAACAGATAGAAATTTCATTTTCTATCTACTTTCAAGGGTGCAGCGATCTAAAGAGTTGACAAATCGCCTACTCCTGCATTGTCATACCAAATCCCTTATGAAACAACACAATGTAACAAATCATATTTAGGAGGGTATTAATAACTAGTGAGCATACCCGATCCGTAGCTCCAGTCGTGCTGTCGACACCCGCTAACTCTCTTCCCCCCGCACAACGACGGCCGGCTGATTGGGCGGAAGACTAGTCGAATGCGAGAGCGCGCGACAGTGTCGTTGTTCTCGGCCGCAGCACAGGGACGCCATCAAGTGACGACGGCGGCGATGGGTGACGGCGCGAACGCCGCTGCCGCGCGAGCCGAGTACCAGCGCAAGCAGCGCGACCGCAAGCGCCTGTACCGTGCGCGTCTGAAGGTGAGTGGGTGGGTGCGCAGCCTTTCCCCGCGCGCTACGTAGGACTCGCTGCTGGATGTTGTCCTCCACAGCGGAGGACAACAGTGGGGGGACGTGTGGCGATAGGAGTTGTCCTCATGACATTTTTGCTGTGTGCTTGCTCTGTCGACGAACAACGAAATGTAGAATGATATGGAATCGATGCGCGCGCAAGTGCAGGCGCTGGAGACCAAGTACGAGGAGCTCTACGCGGCGCGCGTCGCAAAGCATGCAGAGCAGCAGCAACAGCAACAGCAGATTCAACCAGCGACTGCGCTCCAGCTACAAGATCGCTATGCGGCCGCGAGACAAGAGATCCTCGAGTTGCGGAGCCAGATCGAGGCCACCAAGCAGAAATTGGGCGAGTACGACCTCCTCGAAGCCACGCTCGAGTGCTACTTGACGGAATTCCAGCGTCCTGCATCGCCAGTCCAACAAGCATTGAAACCAACTGCACCTGACTCAAACCAGTCGCCATCGACACCACAACTAAACGGCAACAACAGAGCGAGTCCGCCGTCGTCTCCATTCCCGCAGTTAACCGAAGAGGCATGCCAGGAGATCATCAAGCAGTGCTACCAAGAGATCATCAACCGCAAATGGAGCGGACGCATGGTGAGTTCGGGCAACGAGATGCTCGGGTGGGCCGACCAACGCTTTGTGGATGGCGAGATGCTGCATTTCTCGCTGTCCAAGTCGTTCCCGAACCTAGGCAAAGAGGACCTAATGATGAAAACCTGGGACATCCTTACCACGACAAGGCACATGACCACCCTGCAGTCGTCCACGCTGAGCGTGAAGATCCTGCAGAGGGTCAGCGACGACATCATCGTGCTGCAGCGCCGAGTGTACCACGCGCAGCTGCAGACGGTCATGGTCGGCACCCTGATCGAGTTCCGCATCCGCACTGAAACGGGCTACATCGTCGCGTACCGCACGCTGAACCACCCGGGATTCCCGCGCGACACCGACTCGGAGTTGCTCACAGTGGACGACAGCGATATCGGGGATAAGAACAAGCGAGACGAGATCAAGAAATCGAAGCTCAAATGGGTCGACACGATGCAGTGGTTCCGATTCGACGATTTCCAGGATGGAACGCCAGGGTGTCACGTGCTCATCGGCGGACGGACGCAAAATCGCGACGCGACGTACGCCAATTTCTTCCTCTTCGAGGTCGTGACGTACATCATTCGGTGGGAGAGCGCGGTCTCGTGCTCGCGGCTGCTGTTGCCCGACACTTCTGGCGATGATGATGTCTGAGCTGAGCATCGTTGTGGTGAAGAGGATTGTAGCAGCTGGTTGGCCACACTCGCACCTTCTTAATCTTCCGCACTTCCATGTCCATCCATTTTGTGAAATCAGCTTTTTTTTAAGACAGTCTGCAATTCTAATACAAAACTACTGCATGTGCTTCATTCAAAAACGCCATTTCGTACCATGGGCAGAGCTCAAGAATACTAGTTTTACGGCTGGTTCGGCCAAACGGTCATTTTCATCTCCTCCCTCATACTGTGGTCTGCTGGCATGATCTGATCTTGTTTTGCAGTTCAACAAAAGTCAAAACGAGACCAAATCGTCCAAGAGCAGGGACTGATGGTGTTGAAGCATCAACATGCTACAGGCATCCCAATGTGATTATGGACGGATCAACCAAGTGGAAGTCAGTGTCGCACTGACACGCAACAAGCTAAGATCTCTTTCACAGAGGAGCATGTGTCCATCAGAAAGGGACGCATTGAGCTTCGCAGTCAGTGCGTTTCCTGATGCCCTGACCCGTCTGTCCTATGTGATGAGTGGTTGCGCACCTCCAAGGACGCCTCGAGTATCAGCACGACGTCGTTTTTTTCTGCTCCTTCACAGTTCGGTCGGTTCAGGCACTCGCTGGTCGTTGTGGTTGCAGGTTCGCACATACAGTACAGAACAGGCGCACTGTGTCGCCGCTGCCAAGCGCACGAATGCAACGGCCGTGAGCCCATCCAATCACCCACGCTGATGAAACGCGAGGAGTGCCCGCATGCGGTGTCCCTCTCACTTTCGTTCTCTTTTGCGCTCTTTGTCCACATGATCGCTCCGTTACAGAGATACGTTAAGATCCAACCAACACTCACAGTATCACCTTCACTTTGGGGCGATCTCATGTTCACGCCATAATTGTGTCAAAAAACGGACAGTTTGGTTAAAGCAGGATCATTTTGCTAGAAAGGAGGTTATTTGAGGTCACCAGGACTGGCTTCGCACAGACAACTTTACTGTAGAGCATGTTTAGTATAGTAATCGCACCCACATTCCTTTAAACAAACTCTTTGTGAACTGATTTGCTGGTGAAGGCAGTGCATTTTAACAATAACAGCTACTTTTAGTTTATTTTCCAGTCATTTAAAGTAAATCCTAGTTCATAATCGTTATTTCAACAGTTATTTCATGGGTCTTCCTAACAAAAAGCAGGCTCATTTGTCTTCATGTCTGAGCTATGTAGGTGTGCAATGTTTGACACGCAAGCCACAAGGTCTTGGGGATTACCAGCCTCAGGCGCTTCACAACTCAAAGTGCCGCGTGCCCAAGAGAACGCAGAAGAAGAAAGAAGAGAGACGCGATGGCATCACCAGACAGCGAAGGCGCCTTTGACATCGTGGTGGTCGGCGCGGGGCTCATGGGCAGCTCGGCCGCGTACTACGCATCCAAGACCGGCAAGCGCGTGCTGCTGCTCGAGCAGTTTGAGCTGCTCCATGGACACGGCTCGAGCCACGGCAACAGCCGCATCTTCCGCGTGGCGTACCCGAACGCCGTGTACACGACGCTGTGTCTCGAGTCGCTCGATCTCTGGCACGCGATCGAGAAGGAGGCTGGAGCCGACGTGAAGCTCATTGAGATGACGGGCGAGCTCGACTTCGCGCTGACGCGGAACGCCGACCTCACCAAGCTCGAGGAGGTGCTCGCGCAGCACGACCTCGCGTTCGACACGATGACGGGTGCCGAGGCGAATGCGCGGTTCCCTGGTTTCTCGCTCGATGCGACCAGCCACGCGGTGTTTAACAAGTACGCCGGCGTGCTGAACCCGCACCTCGCGATGGCGACGCTGCAAAAGCTGGCACAACAGCATGGCGCAGTGATTCGTGCAAACAGCAAGGTGGTGGGCATTTTCGCTGCTGATGACAAAGACGGTGTCACAGTCGTCGAGCTGGCGGACGGCACGTCGATCTCAGTGCGTCAGTGCATCGTCACGTCTGGCGCCTGGACGACATCGCTGCTGAAGCACGCGAGCAGCCACAGCCTCAAGATCCAGCCGATCGCGACCTACGGAACCTACTGGAAGCCGCACAACGAAGAGCTGTACAAACCTGCCAACTTTCCGGTGTTCATCAACTACGGCGAAGACTGGATCTACGGCATCCCCATGACGGATCCAACGGAAGGTGTGAAGATCTGCCGTCACGACGGTCCACCAGTCGACCCAGATGCTCGCGCTGGTGTCGAGCAACCGGTGGACCACACCGAGCGCCTTCGTGCGTACGTCGCCAAGAACTTTTCGCAGGTGGACGCGAGTGGACCAGCGAAGACCGACCACTGCATGTACTCGATGACGGCCGACGAAAACTTCATCATCGACTTCCTATCCGTTGCGGCGCGCACGGATGCCGCTAAGACCACGAGCGTGGTCGTCGGCGCCGGTTTCAGTGGCCACGGCGCGAAAATGACGCCTGTGATCGGCAAAATCCTCGCTGAGCTCGCGATCCACGGCAAAACGGACCACAACATCGACTTGTTCCACGCCGATCGCGCTGAAGTCAAAGCCGTGTTGTAAAAAAGAAATGGGTGCATGCATCTGGTAACTGAGTGCAATTGTGCCTCACTTAATAGTAGCAAATGCAGTCGCCCTTTTGCCCCCTTGGATACGAGTTTTTGTTTTCGCAGACTGCAACAATTTTGCGTGTGATGATGCTGTTTGGATACATTTCTTGGACCGCGATCAATCGAGTTGGTGTGCAAAAGTCTATACAAATGAATGGCTATTCGAGTGATAAGAATGAGAGGCAGCCAGAGGTTATGGAGCTTTTGACGTGTTTCGAATTGCCGCAAGCAACTTGAGATCGTAATCAACACTGCAGCTCGATTGCAATGCAGCACATTGACTTGCCTGTGATCGAGCTCATTTTCCTTCCTACTTGCTCTCGAAAGATCGATTTGATTAACGGGAGGAAACAAACGTCCAAGACATGTTTGTGGTGCTCCGCCAATTGTCCAGGAAAGCAAGCGCAGCTGCATCGACACGACCGCATTGGAGAGCGATGGTCCAGTCTTCCAGCACCAAAGCTCTCGCACCCCCACTCGTGACCACAGACGAGGTGCAGTCGCTTGTGGACGCCAATCCTGGCCGCGTGCGCTTTGTCGATGCGTCTTGGTATTACCTCGACAAGAGTCGCAACGGGAAGCAAGAGTTTGCAAAGGAGCGGATTCCTGGCGCTGTGCATTTCGACATTGAGGAGATCGCGGACAAGACGTCGGGTTTGCCGCATATGCTGCCATCGACCGAGACATTTGAGCACGCGATGACGCATTTTGGCGTCTTGAGTGACGATACGGTGGTTGTGTATGTCGGCAAAAACTGTTTTAGGTACGTTTCTGCCATTCGTTTGTGCACATGCAACGTAGTTTATGGACAACGCTTGCGATCTCATTCGTGGTTGTATTTTATGATTGAAAGTGCTGCACGCTGCTGGTGGATGTTCAAGTATTTTGGCCACGAGAACGTTCACATCATGAATGGTACTGGTCTATGATACGCTGTGCAATTCATGTTTGTATGCGGACTCACAGTGGTGTACCTTCGCTGTAGGTGGTCTGGCGAAATGGAAGAGCGAAGGCCGCGATGTTTCATCGGGCTCTCTTGAGGATAATCCCGAAGCAAGTAGCAGCTGCTCTATGCGCTACAAGGCTCCTCCGAAGCCAGAGCTTGTGGTTTTCTGGCAAGATGTGCTCGCCAAGCTGCAGGGAGAGACCCAGATCGCGGATGCCCGCGGGGTTGGACGTTTCCGTGGCAAGGATCCGGTATGAACACCCTTTATGAGGCTGAGTGGTGCATCTTTGATATTTGTCTCTTATTATTGCTGGCACATGTGCACTTCTATTGTAGCAACCGCACGCCTGGATCCGCGACGGTCACATTCCTGGTGCCGCCAACGTGCCATTCACCAAATTGGTGGCTCCAGACGATTACTCGGTACGAAGTAGGTGTCTGCTTGTGAAGTCAGAGGTATGCTGATTGTATTTACTACTTGTAGCTCTTCCGCGACGTGGGTGAGATCAAGAGCGCATTCGCCGAAGCAAATGTGAAAATGGACGCCACGACCCCGGTCATCACCAGGTGCGGCTCACTGTTGATTGCGGCAGCTATTGCTATCTTCTCGAAGTGCTTTTCTTATCATTTGGAGAACTGTTTTTGTAAACTTTTTAGCTGTGGCTCCGGCGTCACCGTGTGCATATTGACATTTGGGCTTCACCTGACTGGGAAACCTCTGGAAAAGTGAGCCGTATCATGCTTTTTCTTCTCTTGACGATCCACTAATCACACTGACGTATTGTGGATATACAAATTGTGTATGCGCAGAGCGCCAGTGTACGATGGCTCCTGGACAGAGTGGGGTGCGCGCGATGACTTGCCGTTGGAAACTTGAGATTCTTCTGACATGCCTGGAAGAGCAGAGGGGAAAAAAAAAAGGATTAGGAAAGGAGACTTGAGGTACCAACGGCAGTTCTGTAGCAGTTCTCATTTCGAGTCAGCTATTGATATCAGTGCGCATGGCATTTTCCATTTGCTTTGATGAAAAACTGGAGAACTCGGACGATGCAGCAAATCCACTTCACTGTGCGCAAAGCAACAATGTCTGTCCACATATATGTTTGTATTCATTTTTGAGCCTTCATCCATCTAATGCATTCCCTAAACACCTATTTTCCCACTCACATCCCTGTTTTCATGTGTCCCACCTTATATCATCCATCCCAATCTTGAAAAGCGATTTTCACGCTTGGTCATTTTTGGCGCGCGCTTTTCAGCCTGTCTCGGTATAGTGAACTCCATACAACTCGCAAAAGCGAGTGAATCGACGCCATTCGCGATCTGCTGCTGCATGCGCTCGCTGCAGCTGCTGAGGTGTCCACACACACTCAGGCGAACACACTAATAGTACAGTGCAGCATCAATAGACAGAGAAGAGCGTGCTGATGGCGACGCCATCGTCCGCGTCGTCACCGCAGCAGGTGGAGACACCGCTGCTTGCGCACGATGGACCGAGTCTCGCTGTGATGCGCCGAACGCGCCACGTGCATGGCGACGGCGATGACGAGAGCGCAAGCGTCCGTGACGACGAAGGAAATGAAGATAGCGGACGCGCAGTGCCGAATCAGCAGGATGTGAGACGCGCCATTGGCGATTCGAGCAATGGCAGCAGAGTGCAGGAGCGCAAAGCGGAGGCGACGCAGCGCGAGCAAGGGCTGCAGCTAGCAGAGAACCAACGTGGAACGGATGGCGACGAGGAAGAAGGAGAAGGAGGAAACCGGAGTCCTGCGGCTCGGAGTGCAGTGCTGCGACGGCACCACGCGATGCCGAGTGCCGATTTTTGGTCTCCTGGTGGTCGCAAACAGGGTGCAGGTATGAGCGCAACTGTGTGCATGTGCGTGCTATCATATTTGCGTTTGACATGGCGCTAAACGCAATATCGCTGCTACAGCACACACAAGAGTGGATGACGAGCAACAAGATCGCGCTGCGGCGACTTCCGCCGACACTGCAATGGAAAAGACGCCAAGGAGACACACCGCCCCTTCTTTTGGTGCCAACGACGAAATCGCGATTCAGAACGAGATTCGCACGATGATCGCGCAGACTGAGCAGCTTTTATCAGGGGCTCAGCGAGCGCAGCCCGCGGTTCAGCAGCAGCAGCAGGGCAGCTCGCAGCCATTGACGTCAGCGCTGCTGCCTCGCCCACCGCCTGTGGAGCATTCGTCGCATCAGCGCAATATTAGCGTCAGCACTCGTCCGTCTCGGCTGACTCTGTCAGTCGCTATGAGAAACAGCATTCAAAATAACGAGGAAAACGAGAGCGATCTTGGTCATCACGTTCGACCAGGTTTGGTGCTCGCAGACGCCGACTCTGACGGAGATGATGAAGATAACGATGAGAGTACGGAAGAAGGCAGCATTTCAACTGACATTGGCGCGCTGTTTGAGACGGATGAGCTCAGTGATGGCGAAATGGATTTATACGCAGACCAAGTGAATCCTCAGCGAACCCGTCAGTCGAATCAGGACTTGAGTCGTGAAGGATATGAAGGACTAAATATTGCTAGAATTGACGTCGAGGATGTGGACACTGATGACGATGACGGAGCGCAAAGCGAACGCTTTCCCAGTGTCTCAAATCGTGGTGTCAACGTGTCAAAAGCTCGAGCGCTTAAGGATTCCATGCAAGGCAACCTCATTCGGCTTGGCTTCAAGGAGAACCTCACGCGTTTGGCCTTAGACACGGGATTGCAAGAGATTGAGCACTACGATTCCGACTGCGAGCTCGCGTACGTCGACATCTTCATGTCCTTGGTGAAAATGGTGTGTGATGCGCACTTGGACTCCTTTAGCCACCGTCTGCCTCACGTGGCTTGGATCAATCCCGATGACACGATGTTTTCTCGGGCTGGCGTTGCGCTCGCGAATGGAAACGACAGATCGCCTCACACGTCGTCGCTTCCATTCAAGTGGCCGGTGTTCGACATGGCCCAGTTTGAATTTGGCAATGCTCGTCCGGGCACGTGCTTTGACAGCGTGTGTGTGCTCACGAATTTGCCCAAGGTCTCGATGGATCGCACCGAAGAACTGATGGAAATCCTGTCGTGCAACCTGTTTTGCATGATTGGTGATCCGATCCAAGTCGTGATTCCATCGGTGAGCGCGACGGGAAGAACGAAAGGCCACGCGTTTCTCGAGTTTGATGATCCCGCGATGGCGAAGGCGTGTGCGCTCGCTATCGATGGTTTGACGTGGGGACGCGGCCCGTTTGGCCGGATCCGGAGCAACATGTTTCGTCAATATCAAGTGAAATCGCCCACCGCTCTTCAACTGCGGTCTGAGGCGATTCGCAACGACCAATCGAGACGCGGTCAGCGCAGTGCCATGAGCGAATCCATGGGGAGCTCTACAGCGGATGCGAATGGCAATGGTGCTCGCACTGAGTACGCCCAATTCAATGAAGAGGACATGGAAACGCGCAGCACCAATATTTTCAATCGTTGGAGAGAGCGCTTCGACGACAGCTTTTACACAAGCAGCGAAGGCGAGGGTGTCGATGAAGATGATGATGATGCAGAAAGCGAAGACGGGGGTGTCTGGGCACCAGAGACGCGCTCGAGAGGAGAATTTCCTTCTCCTCAACCGTTCTCACAGCATCCAATTTCCATTGGTGATATGGACATCGAGCATCTCGAGCATCACAATGTGATGTCACTTCATCCTTCCTTTGGTTTACGGCATTTTTCAAATCGGGATTTGGGTCAAAGTCGAGTGAGTGAGTCTCAGCTTTCAAGCGATGTTGATGGTGATGACGACGATGAAGAAGAGTACGAAGACAATGAAAGCTTGGAGTCCAGCAGTGTGTCTGAGCTGCTTCAAGCGGGTCGAGAGCGAGTGAGTAGCGAGAGCCACGCAAGATTACTCAACGCTCGCTCAAGTGATTTGCGTGACGTGCAGTTGTCATCACCTCTAATAGGAGCCTCGAATCACGATCCGTCCGTGCCGAATGACTTTGTGAGTGTAGGAGACGAAGACGAGATTGCTCAGACAGCGGATGAGTCGGAGAAACCGTGGCGGAGCTACTGCGAAGAGCTCATTGCTCGAAATCGCGAGATGCAGGAGCAGGTCGCGTACGCACGAAGACGAATCGTCCAGCTCGGCCACAATAATCAGAAGCTCCACTTGCTTATTGATCGTGTCGAGCGCGATCGCGATGGTCTAATGTTTGAGAACGATTTGTTGCAAACGCAGTTGAATGGATACGAAGATCATGCGCGGCACCACGCAGCACTGACGAAAGAATTGACAGTGCTTCGAAAATGCTTGAAAAAGAAAGCGTCGGGGCTAAAGGAGTCATTCCAGGATCCTCCCTTCTCGCTTCATCGAGACGTCGAGCCCAAGCATTCAATGATGAATGACTTGCATGCATCGTCGTCTTCTGCTTCGCTGGATGATGTGCGCTTTGTGTTCCAGCAGCAGCTGAGTTCTCGAGCGCTCACTTCGAAAGGCTTTGACGAGTTGAAAGCCTGGGAGCAACTCCTGGAGAGCTCACTGGCCAGTGTCCGAGCGATGAAGGAAGAGAAGGCGCTCGAATTGCAGAAGAGACTCGACCGCCAGGTGGAAGAGCAGCAGGAACTGAAGCTGTGCGTGATCTGTCTGTCGAACGAGAAGAGCATCCTGTGCCTCCCGTGTCGCCACTTGTGTCTCTGCGAATCCTGTTCGGCGCATGAAGAAGTGGAGAAATGCCCGATATGCCGCTTGCACATCGATGAAATGCTGCTCGTCTATGCGTAACACAAAAGTAGCTAAAAAGTGGATTGGTACGAGCTTTTTGCTGAGTGGTACTAGTCAAGATAAGACGACGAGGAAAAAGAGAAACGTGTGTCAGTAAGTCTAATATATAGGGAAAGTTCCCCAATGCGATGACCGTCATGTGATTGGTTCTTCATTCAAACAAATGCTGAGCACCCGCGATCAACGCAATGCACGCAAACCAGACGCCAACCTTCATAAGCGCGGTTCCAGCAAATCAGTCAGTCGCAGCCTCCTCTACGAGTGTGTCTGTGCGTTGACACGCTCGCATCCTGAGCCATTTGACGCCAACTTGAAGACAGAAGCCTGTGATGATGTGCAATGGGATCATGCAGCAATGCTCCTCTCTTTTTTTCGGAGGCTCTCGTTTTGCAGAGTGTTGGTTTTGCATGTCGCTTCAAGATCACAGTGCTGACTAGTTTTCGCACTTGATCGAGTCCACAGTCGTAATCCCACACTGAAGTCGGGCAACCGGCTCACGAAGCATAGCCACGGCGCATTCTCCATGTGGTAGGCGTCCATTTGTGGTCATCGTGGTCCTTTGCAGCTCACACAGGAAAAGATGTCCATATGGGAACTGTGACCAGAGTGAGAAGAAGAAGGTGGCGGACCTTTCGAGACTGGCCGTTCTGGCAAATGGGAACATTCATCATCATCTTCTTCTGTCCATAAAAACTCTGCAGATGGTTCTTTTCCCGTGTGTATCGCAATGGAGTCTATGAGCCCTTGATGCTGTTGAATTGTTAGGAGGTCCGTTCAAGTCAGTCAGGGTAAAGGGGCAAGCGATGCCCTTTCAACGATGGCCACATGGAACAGACGGTGCCCACCTTTCCCCATCAACTATCGACTTGAACAGGATATTCGATATTAGAAGGATTATGATGCTACAAATTGCTTTTTGACGACACTATTTAACAGGGTACTGGGTTATACAGGTCATGCACACACCATCCAGTTTGCCAATTAGGGATACTTTGAGCGCCACGCTGCTGCGCAGATGATCGCGACGGAGGCGGCTTTTACGGATTGCCACATGAGCGACCGTGTAGGCGGCGCAGGAATGGATCCGCACGAATTGCGTTTCCCACGAGCTCCTCTTCGTGCGCGCGCTATCCGTCATTACGCCATTCTGCAATTCTCCATCTTATAAGCAGCTCACTTGCACAACTGCATTGAGATCCTCAACAGCACAATCACAGACGATGCAGTTCCTCCAGCGCTGTGTGGTGATCCTCGCGATGTGCAGTAATGCCGCGCTGCCGACACTGGCGCAGGCGGCCATCGGCAGTGTGAACACACAAGCACTGAACTCGCAAGTCGGGTCCGCACAGAACGGCGCCAATGGCAACGCGAATGCTGCAGGCAATGCGATGGTGCAGCCGTTTGCCAGAGGCGATCAACTCACAGACGGGTTCGTCAACGACATCAGCGTCACGAGCAACCCAGAAGACCGCAGCACGCAGCTCACGGTTTCCGACTTCCAGAACGCAGGCTTCAGTGCTGCCGATGCCGCGCTGATCGTCGCCAACTTGAACGTCGGCTCGAACAACGAAGCAGTTGTCCACCCGATTAATGTTGACCCAAACACCAGTGGAAGTGTTGCTGCTGGTCCAGCAGTCCCTGAAACCACGGCGCCAGCTACGGATGCGCCATCCCCAACGCCATCTCACCAATCTTTGTCACTGAGTCCGTCGGCTGCCGCTGAGGCTACTTCGACTCCAGTTCCATCGACGCCACTTCCATCAACCGCTTCTCCCACGACCAACGCTGCGACGGCATTCAGCGTCAACCTCCAGGCAAGTCCAACCGACAGTGACGACAGCAGCTCCAAGAGTTCTAGCAGCAGCAGCACGGGTGCCGCTACTCTGATCCTCGGTGGCGGTGGTTGCGTACTCGCCGTGGCTGCTGCGGCGTTTGTATATCGGAAAAAGAAGATGCATCCAAAGACTCCAGGCACGCCGGCCGAGAAGAAAGCCGCGTACTTCCACTGCGAGGTTCGCCTGACGCCGCCAGCCGCAGTCGTGTACGTCGTGTAACATTCGTCTCGTGCACCTACAAATCAGCGCTGTCACGCCCCAGTCACTTGCTTGGCCTTTGTCACCACGCGTGCAGTACGGATCCAGCAATGTAATGCCCCATGTTTGTCATTTTGTGTGTTCAACTGGATTAGAGAAAGTGAGCCATTTTGGAAAGTGTCGTTGTCTTGAGTTTTGATGTGTCATTGTGCCTAATTTTATGAGCATTAGCCTCAAACGGATAGAGATCTATTCACAGTGCCTTCTTTCTCGCATTATCTAAAGTATAATTACTCCTCACAGCAGCCATGATCTCTCTTTTTTTACGAAAGGTTTTTACGCATCAGAAAAATGGGATCCATAAAGCGCCATGAAACCACCGCCGCTTGGAGACATTCGCTCTCTCCGCTACTGCGGACGACTGCACGCGAGTGAGCAAAGGGCGGCAGCGCAAGGCACTGGAGCCACACCAACCTCCTCCCGCTCCGACCTCTCCTGCTGCTGCGTTGATCTTCCCTCGAAAGATCCAACGGCACCAAAACGCGAAAGGGTGTGCAAGCGACGATCGCTGTCTGCGCTGCGACCGATATTGAGCATTGAGAACGCACTGCCGAGTGTAGCGATCCCAAGGAAGAGGAGCGTTAATAGGCTGCGATGAAGCTCAAGCGATTCCTGCTGCGCTACTACCCGCCGGGGATCATCCTCGAGTACGAACTGCGGGATGGCACGCGCGAGATGAAGGAGATCGACCTGCTGCATCTCACCGCCGAGTACGTTTTCCTGCATGTATAAAACATATGATCTGAAAAACCAGACACGACTGACGTATCCAAATCTTTCGTGCAAATCCGACATTGAAGTGCTGGTGAACCAGATCGTGTTTGAGGAACCGCTGATCTCCGAGTCGCGCAAACCACAACTGCGACGTCTCATCTATAGTATGTTTGCCATAGAGGAAGCGCGTATCTTGTTTGGTTGCTGTGTCTAAGCTCTTGTTCTTCTTGTTCACTTGCAGAGCCGATTGAGAAGCTCGAGGTGAACGAGAGCAGCGATTTCTACTTGTTTAAGATCCTGCGCGCACATTCTGCCGCTGACAAATTGCGCGTTCAACAAGTCGGGCGACAAGTGAGTATCGGTCTGTTGCCATACTCACAGGCATCCACTGTCCTGGTTGCTGACTGTATTGCATTTGCTATGTCCTCTTCAGGTTTATCACAGGGAGCTACGATCGAACGTGCAAAGTCTGGGATACGCAAACGGACGATGAGCTGCTGACGCTGGAAGGTCACAAAAATGTGGTCTATGCCATCGCGTTCAATAATCCCTACGGGTACGAGTGTGCTTGTCACTCCTAGAGCAAAGACACATTAGGCTCACCTTTCTCTGTGAACCTTTATTCTTGTAGAGACAAGATCATCACGGGCTCCTTTGACAAGACGTGCAAGCTCTGGAGTGCCGACACGGGTCAGTTGTACCACACGTACCGCGGCCACTCGACCGAGATCGTGTGCTTGAGCTTCAACCCGCAGGGCACCGTCATCGCGACGGGGTCCATGGACAACACGGCCAAGCTCTGGGACGTCGAGACGGGTCAGGAGCTGCACACTTTGTTTGGCCACACGGCCGAGATCGTGAGTTTAAATTTCGACACCCAGGGTGAGCGCATCATCACGGGCTCGTTCGACCACACGGTCAAAGTCTGGGATGTGCGCAGTGGGCGATGCATCCACACACTGGCGGGACACCACGGCGAGATCTCAAGCACGCAGTTCAACTACACAGGCGAGCTCTGCATCAGTGGCTCCATCGACCGAACCTGCAAGATCTGGGATGTCGCATCAGGACAAAATGTGCAAGTACGATTATGATGAGGCTACTGCCATTTGTAGTGTTTGTTTGGCTGAGCTTTCCTTGACCTTTGTAGACGCTGCGCGGCCATAACGACGAAATCCTGGACGTGAGTTTCAACGCGACGGGCTCCAAGCTCGTCACGGCGTCGGCCGACGGCACGTCGCGGATCTACAACACGATGACGGGTGCGTGTCAGGCGATTTTGATCGGCCACGAGGCGGAGATCTCCAAGGTGTGCTTCAACCCGCAGGGCTCGAAAGTGCTGACGGCGAGCAGCGACAAGGTCGCGCGGCTCTGGGAGGTCGAGACGGGCGACTGTCTCCAGATGCTCGAGGGACACACCGACGAGATCTTCAGTTGCGCGTTCAATTACGAGGGAGACACGATTATTACCGGTGCGTTTAAAACGATTGTGTCCGTTCAAGAGGGACATGCGATTGAATGGGCTTGCTCGTGGTACTGATACTCGTGAATAACGCCGTGTGTTTGAACGACAGGCTCCAAGGATAACACGTGCAGAATCTGGAAATGCTAACCTGATGACGTATGTGCATCGAGATGTCGAGGTGCTACACGTACACGCCAATAAATACGAACACACGCATAGCCACCTAAACGGATTGAGCAAAATACACATACAAAAAAGCATCCATTTCGCATCTCTGCAATTACAAAAGCGTTTGCGTTTCTTCTCTTTGCCTCGTTCTTCCTCTGCGCTGCGCATTTACTCTACGACCAGGCGAAAGGCAGCAGCAGCACAGTCTCCAGCATCATCGCTCGTCTATTGCAATTGCACTGGGTCCGCAGGCGACGCGAGCGGGAACAGGATTTGCCACAACCTGTCGTTGTAATGGGAGAAACACAAGCATTCAAGTCAGAATTACGCAAGACAAGGAGGGCAGTTAGACCGTATTATAGGCGACGTACGTGAGCTGCGGTTCTTGCTTGATGGCGATGTAGATGATCAACGGCACGAAGCCGACGTGCACGATCGGCTTGATGATCTTGAACGCCTTCGTGGGGCCGGTCTTCCAGATCTTGCTCATCGTGCTATTTGCTTGCTTCCGTTGCTTCAGCGCCGTTGATAATGGGAGAGCGCACCACTCACACACACACTTGCATGTGTGAGCCAGTCTTCTTCAGCATAATATCAGCGAATCAGCATCAACAAAAGCTCAAAGTCATGTCTTTCATTGGCTAATAACATAGAAGTTTAATTAGCAACTCACAAGTTTGCAAATTGGTATTATTTTCTAGACAAAAGAAAGCTCTGAACGAAATGGTGAACGGGTTATTGAAAGCGGATTGATCGGGGAGATGAAGGAGGTGCTGGGTCCTGGGTGATTGAACACGCACTGTTGCAGGTTCCGGGTCCACTGCAAACCGACGGAACCGCGCCTCAATAAAGCCAACGTGCATACTGGGCAGTCCAAAACGATCCATCTGACCGGAATGCAAAAGTACCGAATTTGAGAGAAATCCACACAAAACACCAGTGCTTCAACAGGCGGACGTACATGCTGGGGCATCATCATGAAATTCATGTCTTCCTGCGTCGATGGCCTTCGTGCAGGGAGCGCGACGTTGTAAGCGCCAGGGCCGACGGTGTTCTTTGTTGAGCTCGGCAGAATGGGGCAGTTGGGTGTGTTGTGCACCATCGCCGATTCCTCCAAAGCACAACCAAAGTCGGACGTCAGCCTTGAACCATTGTGGACAGTGATGAGGACGTACCGTGGAGAGCCGACTTGCGCGCGACTGCATCGCAGAACAACGGAAGCTTGAGCTTTTCACAGACGCGTCGATCGTAAACTATGTGCCATAGCAGAACCCACACACGCACACACACACACAACGGCAAGGATGAGTGGCTTTGGCTGTGTTGTAGTCGTTGATATTGTCCACACGAGGTGGACAGATCCAATCCGCCACCCAGTCTCAAGATTGCACACCTTGCACGACGGGCTGATGTCGTAGAACCGGTCCGGCGAATCATTGACGATGCGGAGCTCCTTCGACGCCACATAGCGCTCTAAGTGCACGGGTTGGAATGCCATCCACAAGTTTGTAACATGAGCGGGATACACTCACGCCATCAAAATGACCGAGCATAGGAAACAATACCTGGGAAGAATGGGGACTTGAAGCGCGGCGTGGTCGACGGCAGTGGGTCTCGCGTGCGATCCGTAGGTCGCTGGATGCGAACGTACACAGCTCTGTCGGATGTCGCTCTGGGTGTAGTGCTGTTGCCTTGGTTGTCATCGTGGAGAGTATGCTGGATACCGGACAGCAAGGCGTTGACCTGCGTCTTCGCATCCTCGAAGCGCGCGGCCTTGCTCAGGTACGACGGCGTCGGTACTTGCTTCTTCTTGACCTGGATCGCACGCTTCTTGGAGCGGTACGTGCCTGGTCCAATGGTCTCGGGAGTTGTGGAGCATCTTATTGAAGGTTAAGAAGGTCATTCAAGAAATGGAGTCATATGCAAGACAGATCACGTCAGACAAGTAGAAGTACAGGGAGGAAAGGATATGAGTAGGGCTCTTTCACGACGCTCGCGAAGGTGGACGCGCGGTACGCCGCCGTGCTCGCGAACCGGTCTTTCGACGAGCTGAAGGCACTCAGGCACAGGTTCGTCGCATCCTCCAGGCTCCGCTGTAGCGACTACAGATAATCACCCGCAGAAGCCATAGAAACACAGAGTGGTGCTGTTAGTTTACTCTTTTATACCACCAGAGAGAGGGGAGGGCAACACGTGCCTTCTTGTTGCCGCAGTCGGTGTTGTAATACGCCTCGGGGGTCTCATTCAGAGCCTGCGACCTCATGAACTCGGGGTCGAGCGGCTGGCGGCCATTGTGCTGCAGCGGGTCTCTCGCCATGCGTACCTCGCGCATGTAGCGATGCGCCTTGCGCTGCTCGTCTTTGACGCATTTCTTCTGGTACAGTTTGCTTCTATAAGCCCGTCATGCATCGATGATTTGCAGGATCCAGTCAGTCTGTAAACTCCCACATGATATAAAAACGCGGTCTCGCAGAAAAAGCAAGGCGGCTTACATGTCGTGGATCTGGTCGCCGTTCGGGAGCGAAATGCGCACCAAGTGAGCGTTCGCGTTGGCGTCCGTCTGCGTGGTGCCATGCGCATGCGGCAATTGAGACAAGACAAAGCGAGCGTAAAGCTATGTGTTTACATGTCGCTCTCCGTCTTTGCGAGTCGCATGCCAAGTCAAATAGAAGCGTGTTCCTATAAAATACGCACCGCTGGCTGTTGCTGCGCGATCTGTCGCTTCCACATCGCACGTCTGGGTGCGCTCGACGCCTGCAAGAGGAGCAAGCATGTGAGAATAAGTGCTGGTCTCCTAAGAGAAGAGACACGTGAACTCAGCGGCGTACCCCTTCAAACGGCGCATCCTGTGGCATCGTTCAGCTCTGGAATATCGGACGCAGGATGCCGCTGCAAAGGGCAAAGCGAGCCGCTCGTTCGAGTTGTCGCGAGCAATTCGCTGGAGACTGACAGCCATCGGCGTCCAGGAGCACGGTGGTGTTCCTTTCTTATCATCCAACAGTGCGTCTATTTTGCGCTGAAAAAGAGTAGATGATGCGTCGACATAAATATCCGCATAGGAGTACGCTCAGGTGTAAGACGACATGCGCATTGCTTTCTTTTTTGCACGCTCGATCACACATGCGCCATAGAATAGACATTGCACTGGTGTGTCGCTGTATGCATATGTGGAGGTGTATAAGATGCCATACTGGGAACATGTTTATGCCCATGTGGATCCAATACGGGTCAATATTCGCGTCACGTGATTCGTGCGTTCGTTCCCGTGCATGTGAGTTTTGTCTGAAGCGTGAGCGAGCGAACGTGCGCTGCGGACAGGATCCCATAAATGATTACATTTCAATTCGTCCATGTCGCCGTCTCGACCGCGCATCTTCTTCTCTCTACCGTCGGACCATCATGAGTATGCAACTGAAGGTGATGGGAGTGATGTGTGGACTATCCATGCGGTAGCGATCACCTTGATGACCGGCGGCGTGCATGCGCATGTTCATCAGTCGAAGGTTCCTATATGAGGTTTCGCTGTACACATGCACAGCGTACGATTTGAAATATGCGAGCTCTAAAATAATCCTTTGAGGACATCCGTGGTTTTGTGCATGCATGGGGAAAGAGTTAGAAGGGGGAAACTCGATGGGATCATCAAAGGATCAAGTGAGTATGGAAGACGAAATGTCCGCAGTCTGAGCGCCGCACTCTGTGTTGGCAGGATTTTGAGAAGGGGGAAATAATGGGCTGGTGGAATGGACGGAATGGCAATTGGGAACGCGACGCGAGGAGGATTTGGAAGAACTTTTAAATAATATGATGGTCTTACCTGCAGTTTAGTGTGTGTTTTTAATAAAAAGTAGTATTGTACGTCGCAATAATCTCACACGGGGGGGGGTTATTAAGGCGAGAGAGAGGAGAGAGACATGTTTTCACCCAGCTTATAAAGACGAGACTTCCACGTGAACCGAAGGACGAACTTGAGGCTTTCACGCTTCAATGGGTCGACAGCCTTGAGCGTTTTGCCGCGGCTCTCTCGGATTTTTCAGGCTCTGGAGACTCAGGTACGTCCGTCGTGCTCGAACGGTGAGATACCTGGACAAGAGGACGCTGCAGAATGCTTGAAGCGGCGACGCGACTTCGTCTTTTCTGGCGGTTCTCGTAAACGTCTTGACATGGGGGGAACTGGGGCGAAGCACACGCTGCACTACACACACGCACTCGTCTTCTTCAGCAAAACACACTCGGGCTGGACTTTTGGTCGTCACATTGACGCGGGACAGGATGATTCGTTGGGAGAGCTCTTACACACTCGCTGGAGGCGCAAGAGCCGACGCCATGGCGTTCTTGCGTTTGCGGATGCGCACCAAGTGGCGAGAGAGGAGCTGGACACGACTGCGAAGCGTGTGCTCGTTGAGGTAGTTCTCCCGGGACGTCGCGGCCAAAAACATGAGCTTCTCGATCTTGATCGCGAGCAGGAACGTTTTCGAGCGCCAGTCGTAGTTCTCCGGGACCTGGGTGAGCACGTCGTGCGGCTGGTGGTTGCGTAGCATGCGTTCAATGAGCACGACGTTCCGCGAGCGCAGACGACGGAGATCGTCACCTCCTTCCTCGCGCCACGCAGTCGAGTCCTGACGCGGCGCACAGGCCGACGAGGCCAGAGACGGAGGGATGATCGCGGCACCGTTCGGGTTCGAGACGGAGCCGACCTGGAGCGGGTTCATCGAGAGATGGTTGTTAGGATTGTTCGGGTTGGAGCTCGTCCCCATGGGCGGGAACGGCAGGTTGTCAAACTCGCGCATCGAGGCTTGCAAGCGTTGGAACGTGGGCAAATTCGAGCGGCGGCGATTGATCATGGAGGGCACACGGGTAATCGGGGCTGTACTGGATAAAGCCAATACAGACAGACACAAGAGCTGTTGGAATTCCGTACTACAGTGCAAAAGTGCAAATGTGAGTACGGAACGTCAACGCGTTGCCCTCGCTTTCGCGTGTCGTGGTTTCCTCTCTCTCTTTGAAAAAGAAGACGACGACGACGACTCTGTCTTTGCGGCGCTGTCGTTAAAGAAAATGGCGAAAGATCCGACCAACTTGGTAGCAAGTGGCGGCGTCTCTGCTTTTTTGCGGATGCTTCTCGGAAATGCGCCTTTGGAGATGGCGCGTTTCTCGCAGCCCCCTTTGCGTCTAGACGCTCCGGCGCAAAAGAAGTGAAGCGGCTGTGAGTATGGTGGGAAATTTATATAGGCATGTGCTAACCCAGCGTCCATTATACAAACTGCAAGTGAGTGGCGCATTTCTCGGCGCAAAGACATGAGCTTGCGAACTCGCGCGGTGCTTCGTGTTTTTGCCGCCAGCGCGCCGCTGATTGGCGGGTTCCGAGGTCGAACCCTAGTCTGCGCGTCTGGAGAATGACTTGTCTCTGCACCCCGTTAAACAAAAAACGCGAAACTCACTTGGCTCCAGTATCCGCGGCAGACAGGACCGAGAAGCTGGCCGCGTTTGTCGATATTCAGTCCGAGTCCCGGACGTTAAAACCGTGAGTGCGAGGCGCAATAAGTCGCGTCCTGAGCTATAAAAAGTAGCGAGATAACATAAACAGTAGCACTGCGGTGTTAAAAAACCACCAGCGTCCATCCTGACTCATGAATGCTTGGCCGTTATAATACGAGTTGCGCAGAGAGACGCAAGCGAGGCGCGCAGAGGAGAGGGAGGCAAGAGATTCAGGTCTCGTGATCCTCACCACTCTTTGGAAGCTCCCACTCGTATAACTCTCGTGCTCGCTGCCGCTAAAGTTCAGCACTCCATCTGCAAAATGTCCGAGCCCAGCTGCTGGGGACAGACAACGCAGTCCTCTCCAACCCGATTCGCTTAACATTTGGTGAGATTATCGTTTTTGACAGGGATCGCGCATTTCTAGGCTACCATGTCGTTTGTTGCAAGCCGCCAGCACTTTGTATTCGCCGTTTATTCCCTCCCTTCCCGTCGCGGAAAGACACGCTGTCAATTGTATAATTCTCAGTTGATCGGCGCTTAAAAACAGCGCGCTCGCCACTCTCTTTGGCCGTGTGAGTTCCAGGCTGCAAAGAGCTGCGCGCCACCATCTCTTGGGCTTGCAGCGTGCGTTGTTGCCAGAACGCAGATCCGAGCGCCATACAAACTCCAAGATAAGGGACCCAGTCTGCGCGCGTTTCTCCGCCACCCAGGACCACAGAAATGCGCATTCAGAGCCATTTTTTCCAACATCATTCTGGTCTGAGCAGCGAGGTAGTTCCCATATTTTATGGTTTAGAGCGAGAGACTGGACTGAGTGCAACAAAGACAAGAGCCGCCGCTCGTTCTCTCATTGGGCTTCCAAAATGCAAGCTGCTTAACGAACACTTTGAGACAGCAGAGCCAGGGTAACCTTCTCCTCCCAAGCAACTCCAAAAGATCGGTGCACTGTGTGGTCCACATAAACGCTGGGCTCTTTCTTGCGAGCCATGTGCCCATCGAGTTTGTCTATGTTGCTGCTTGACTTGCGACGAATATAAAAACTACACCAACAGCCAAAACGGTCGGATCTTATCTGGTCGACCACGTGGTTGTGGGAAGGCGTGGCAACCTGTTGCTTTTGACTCTTGCCTTATCTCATTTCGGCAACACGTAATCGATATCATTGGCAATGTTCAACACGAAAAGCCGCAAAACTGCACTGCTCAAGATGAATATGGACAAATATAATAATCTTGGCGTTCGATGGTACTATCAATTATGGGGAGAGTGGCTTTCTCGCCCAGAGCTTGTTTTTTCTCTCGTTTCAAGAGCTCCAGCAGCAGTGGCTTCATCGACCAGCATGCGTGCGTGCGTTGCAGCAAAGACATGGCGTGCATTTTTTTTAAATCTCTCGCTGCCATTCTTTCTATTTAAAAAATAGAAAAAGCAGAATGTGGAATGCCTGGTGGCTTGGTTTCTATGGTGCAATGCGGTTTTCACCTGCGTCAAATGCGAAGATGCGTCCTCAATGCTGCTGCGTCTTCAAGAGGCATCAAGGCAGAGGAGGCTCATGGGTTGCCCGTTTCCACAATCTCTCCCCCTCTCTCATGAGATGTGCGTTTTTTCGTTAATCAGACACGCGTTCTATGTGACTGACGCGCCTCGATCTTTGTGCCGCGCTCACGAGTCGGCCGCTGGCCATTGCCAAGAAGATCTGGAGCACCCCAAAGCTGCTTCAACAGCTCACTCGCTTCTTTTCTCTTTGAAGCTGTGCCGGCAGCGCATTCAGCTCGGTGAGCAGAAATTCGCTCCTGTTCCTGCTGTGCTGTTTTTGGTGTTTGGTGTTGAATGTCTGCAGCCCGATTGAAGTTCGGAAATTGCGCCAGGATACGCTTTCGGTACGTGCGATCCGCTTTTTAAAAGCAAGAGCTGTGCCTTTATTCTAGAAACGCTCGGAGCACACCTTCGTCTCGCTACAGTGCTGTCGCTTGTCTTGATGCGTGATGCCATCGAGACCTCTATCATGTCGTTTTCACAGGGAGATCAGAGCGATCGCCTCAACAGTTCATCTCTCCCGCTGCATCGCTTGCAAACCATGAGCAACCATGTCGACTGTGGTGCGTAAGTTGCGTTCACAGGTCGAATGTTATGCGAGTGTCTTCTGCTGTGATCTAACGCGCTTGATTAGTTTTGTGACGGACGCTAGACTGATCCGCAAGGCGTGTGATAGCAATGAGAAGACACCTCAACATGACCGAAGTATTCGCATCAACATCACGGTTTGCTCTCTCGTTTTCTTTCTCTTTTTTGTTATCTCTTATCTTCGTTCGACTACCAGTTCACCGCTTGACGTCATGTGTTTGTCAGTAGTTATCGCACGAGTGCGTCTCATCTTGCTTTCCGATTTCATTGTCCATCCACACATTTGCACGGATTAACAAACAGTTTACATCGCTGTTTCGTTTCTTGGAAGACAATCTTGTTGGGTCACATCTTCAGCTTCGCCTCCCGAGTGACCACTCTCAAGCGTCAACTGGCGCGTGTTTACCAACGTGCGCTCCCCATAATCGTGTCTCCATTTTCTGTCTTCTTGTCTTGCGTGGGTATCGTGATGGTCTGATCCGCCTTTGCGATTAACTCGAGCGCAAGTCTATTTGACAGGATCTTCACGCTACACATTTCTCTGTACACCGTCCGCCGACTGATGTCGTCTTTCCCATTTTCGTTGCGTCTCGCGCGGAGGACCGCGGAACAGGCCACAGCAGCTTGTTTATGCAACTGGTCGGGTTCCGCCCAAATTTGAAACCGGTGTGCTCAAACAGCACATTGCCAAGTCAAAAGTGTACCGTAACAAAACGGTTTTGTACCGGTAACATACTTGTGAAAACCGGTAACAACTGGTGCTGCAATATGTGGCGCACACACAACATTCTGGAAATGCAACCATCCCAACAGCATCGAGTCGCCACTGCCGCGCAATTAGCGCCGCTGCTGCAGCACATCGAGGCGTTCGCGAAGATCGTGAACGTGTCGCACACGCTGCAGCTCCACGAGTGGAACGCCGAGTCGCTGCAGCGTGCGATGCAGTGGGCGCGCTTCCTCGAGAAAGGCACGCTGCAGTACGGCACGCACCAGCAGACGCAGCTCGATGCACTTTTAAGGGACCAGTTCCCGATGATGACGCTGCCCAGTTTCGCCAAGGGCGATGTGATGAATACACACGCATTGCAGCATGGTATGTTGCGTGTTATGCACGCGGATATGGTGTTTTTATTTGCTTTTCCCTAATGACGCTATTGGGCAATAGCATCGGTCCATTTGACGCGCTCGCTGCTGCAGAGTCCGTTTCTTGCCTCCCATCCGCTTCGATCCGAGATGCTGCGTCTCATTCTATCGCAGCACAAGAAGAACGCGCATCCCAGTACTCAGTCGAATACGCAGCCCAACGGAGCAGACGCGCTGGACCGATCCGCGATCAGGTAGGGCATTTCTGAGGATCGTGCATTGTTTGTACAATTGAGAGTGACATAATTTGTGTGGATGGATTTATCCACCTAGTGCGCTCTTTGCTGACCGCGTTGCGTCGGATCAGAAAGCGACCACGTTGCTGCGGATCGCGCAGATTATGAGCAATGGCTGCAAGCCAGTGAGCGTCCGAGGTATGTATTTGCTATTGCGTGTGTGTGTCTGGTTTCGCTGCACAAGGTGGACTGATATGTAAATGCTGATAACGTTCTTAAATGAAAGCACTCTCACGTACGCTGTCGACTCCGCCGATGCAGTGCTACGCATTCTTGCCACGCACACTGCAACTCAAAGCCGTCGCGAAGAGCATCCAACAGAACGCGATCAGCGCCAAGGTTCGGTCTGCTGTTGCCTCATCGTCATCTGCGGACAGCGCGTACGCGACCTTCTTGGCAGAGCTCAAGAAACAATTTGACTCAAGCTCCACAGCCTCACAATCTAGTGGCTCATCAGGCGACGATGATGTCAAGGAAGTCGTGGCGCTCATGGTGTGTGCGCTCGAGTGGCCGGACGAGAAGACGCATGGCATTCGTGACGATCTACGGACTCAGATCGTCGAAAACTGGGTGCAGCACCAGCCGCGGCGGCTCTGGTTGTTCCATCCGTGGCTCTGCGCCATGCTCGCAGAAGCCTCCAGCGCCGTTCGCGCAGTGTACATCCGGCATCTCTTCGAGCACGGCTTCCTGCTGGAGCCACCACGTTCAGGTAGAGGTTCCATAACTGAGCTGAGTGGCTTTGCCATGCGCGTTGCCACGCTGTTACTGACCAACGGCAGTGAGTCCCAAGTCCACGCAGCACTGGAGAAGCTGGATCCAGTCGTCTTCAACACGCATTTCGGGCAAGTGTCCATCAGTGAATGACGTTTTTTCTACCAATCACATTGTTCATTCGTTTCTCCACCAATCACAAGTGTTATTGCAGTGTTTTATAGCCAGTGGAATCGCGTCATTCGCACCAACCAGTTCTTTTTGCTGTGAATGTCCATGTGTTGACTGAAAGCAGACATGTTGCGCGCTCGCATGCACATCGGAAGCGCGCTTCTGCGGCGCCAAACGCTCTCAAATGCGCCGGCAGCAGCACCCCGCAGGCATCTTAACAGTGCGTACGGTCAACGTCCGTTCCACTCCCTCGGGCTGAGTCAAGGACTGGTGCACAAGCTCACGCAACTGGGGCTCACAACACCCACAGCGGCGCAACGACAGGTGCGATCATTGAGCTGCTCCTGCTGATATTGCTTCACACGTTCTTTTGCATAGCTCACATGTATGAATGCCTCACTCGCGCAGGCAATTCCGTCCATCTTGCGGCGGGACGACGTGGTCGTGGCAGCCGAGACCGGCGGCGGCAAGACGCTCGCGTACCTGCTGCCGCTCCTGGAGCAGCTCCAAGCGCATCCGCTGCCCTTGAACACGATCCACCGGCCCGTGGGGCTCATCCTCACGACGTCCCAGGAGCTCGTGCGCCAGGTCGCGGCCGTGCTCGAGACGCTGCACCCGGAGATCGCCAAGCACACCGTGAGTCTGTCGTCGACCAACCAGTCGCTGAGCAACCACAAGACGTGTCCGCTGCTGATCGCGACGCCCAAGGCGCTGCTGCGTGCATGCAAACCAAAGGACTTTGCGTTCACGAAGACAATCGTGGTGGACGAAGCCGACATGCTGCTCGGCGGCGGGTTCGAGAAGGACACCAAGCAGATCATCGCGACGATCCGCAACCAGCCGCTGCTGAAATCCAACCTGAATAATCTGGAGCACGCGCGGCAACGGCTTCCAACGACAGAGGAGGAGGAGGAAGAGCTGATCCATACGGACGACGTGTCGTCCGAGACGCGCCAGACGATCTTCAGTGCTATATCCTTTTCAAACGGCTTCTTGCTGCGTGTTTGCATGGCTGTGTGTGTGTTTCATTGTCTCTCGAGGTGGCCTTAACAGCGAACTGGTGGTGTTTGTTTTGTGTGTGTACGCTACGATTCCGGACTACGGCAAGCGCTCCGTTCGTCAGTACATCGAGTACAAGTTCCCGTCAGCGCAATTCGCGGTCACAGAGGTAAAATATGCCAGCTCACATGCGGCTGCAGCGGCCATGTTCGCATTCTCACTCTGTTACTACCTGTATGTATTTTTTGTGATAGGATTTCCACCGCACGTTGCCGCGGCTGGACATGAAGTACTACGACTTACAGGATCACATCGACCAGTCCAGTCACGGTAGGGCAGACGTCGAAGAAGCCGCACGTCAGCAGTTGCTGTGGAAGATCCTGACGGACGAACAGCAGCGCCAGACCACGAACAAGGGCAACAACACGTTGATCTTCACCAACTCGATCGCCAGCGCCGACTCGCTCTTCGACTTTCTCCAGCAGCAGCAGCCTTCCTTCCCGTGCGTGATGTTCCACAAAGAAATCAGTCGCGATGACCGCCAAGCCGTACTCTCGCAACTGGACGATGAGACCTCCAATGTCGTCGTAGTGTGCACCGATATCGCAGCGCGAGGACTGGACACGACCAAGGTACACGTGCATGCATTTGGTATCACAGATTATGGACTCTGCTTGGGTCTTGCTGATACCTTGTTTTTGGTCAGGTGCGGCATGTGATCCAGTACGAGTTCGCGAATGACGTCGTGAGCCACTTGCATCGCATCGGGCGCACGGCGCGCGCTGGTACCGCAGGGAAAGGTATCCTTTTACATTGTCGATGTGCTTACTATGGCCGTGCAGTGACGATACCAATCTTCATCCATCGTCTTGTTTGCTTGTGTGCGTCAAAGTGACAAATATCATCTCGCATGAGAATGCGCTCGTGGTCGAAAAGATCATGGAGGCTGGAGACTCGGCGCTCGATGGCGCGTTCAGCCGCAAACGCAGTCTCCGCAAGAAAGTCAAGAAACTCCAGCGAGAGAACCGCCGCTAGCGTTGCCATGTCATGTTGTGACCATCGGGATCAACTGCTTCAGGTCGCAGAGACACATAGAGAGATTTTGGAGTTGCGACTCGGTTCTTCAAACGTTGCATGTTCACTGCCTGACCAAGACGATAAAAATAAAGCTTTGACTATGTTTGGGCAAGAGTCTTGAACAGCGAAACTCCCCCCAGCTCCATGCAAAATATTGGCTGCTTACCTCGCTCTATGATCCATAGCGTCTTCCTGCCTGTTCATGCGCAGACTGCAAGGCAGGAGCCACCAGCAACAGCCTCGTCACTAGATTAGGACGACGTCACCATGGCCGACATGAAGGAGCTCCGACTGCGTCGTGTCATCGGCTACAATGGTATGTCGTGTGTCTGCATCTTGTTCGTTCGTGCATACATCTTTGCCATTGTGCTCACTCCACCGCACTTGATCAAACAGGCACGTCTCTCAATACGTTGATCTACACGACGGACGGCAAGTACTTGGTCTATTCGCTCGGTCTCGCAGTCGTGATCCGGGACCTGCGCACCAACACGCAGGCATTCCTACGTGGCCACACGGACATCATCATGTGCCTCACGGTCTCGAACGACGGTACAATGCTCGCGTCGAGCCAGCAATCCAAGAGCCGCGGCAACAAGGCGCCCGTGATCGTCTGGGATCTCCATAAAGCCACACAGCACATGGCGACCGAAGCCGATCAAAGCGACTGCGCGCTCTTTCGCCTCGTTCTGCATATGGGCAAAGTGCAGGACCTCGCGTTCTCTGCCAAAGACAGCTATCTGTTCACGGTCGGAGGCCAGGACGACAACGCGCTCGTGTGCTGGAACATGAAGAACGGCGAGCCGATCTGCGGGATCCCCTCGGGGGACGACTCGACGCTCGTTGTGTCAGCATTCCACATGAGTGTGAACGACGATCTCCTGGTCGCGGGCGGCAATTACGCCATCTCGGTCTGGCGCGTCGACATCAAACACCGCAAGTTCCACTCGCTGCGTGCCAACCTGGGGAGTCTCAAACGCATCGTCATGTGCATCGGCGTCTCGCCCGACGACAAAGTCGCGTATTGCGGTACGAAAACCGGCGACCTCCTCGAGATCATCTTGGACTGCGACCTCACCAAGCCGAATTGCATGTTTCCCCCCGTCGGCACGCAGAAGCCGCGCTACAGCCGCACGACCAAGGAGCGATTCAGTCGGCATCAACACGATCCTCGTGCACGACGACGAAGAGAACAAACGCTTTGTGCTGCTGGGGTCAGGCGACGGCACACTCGCGTGTCTGCGTATCGGCGCCATCAGCGAAGCCGCGTCCAAGACCACGCCGATCGCGACCGATTTCACGGAGAAGCTCGTCGGCGGCGTCACATCTATCTCCGAGGGCAGGCATGGCGACTTCTTCGCGGGCACCAACAACTCCAACATTTACCATTTCGAGCTCCCCGAGACCGGCGGCATCAAGGTCGAACTGCGCTCGACATGCCACTACAGCAGCATCAACGACGTCGTGTTTCCGCACTCGCCCGAACGCCGCGACGACGAAAACGCGCATTTGTTCGTCACATGCTCGAAAACTGACATCCGCATCTGGGACGCGCGCAAGGGGCAAGAGATCCTGCGTATCCAGGTGCCCAACTTGGTCTGCAACTGCATCGATCTCACGCCCGACGGCACCGTGATCGTGAGTGGATGGGACGACGGCAAAGTGCGCGCGTTCTACCCGGAAAGCGGCAAGCTCAAATTCGTGATTCAGGATGCGCATAACGAATCCGCCACGGCGATCGCTGTGTGCGCATCGGCGTACGCATCGTCCAAGGAATGGCGCTTGATCACGGGTGGCAAGGACGGTCGTGTCCGCGTCTGGCGCATCACACCGTCACGGCAAACCATGGAGGCATCCCTGAAGGAACATCGCGGTTCCGTCAACTCGATCCAGGTCGTCAAGGACTGCAGTGCGTGCGTGAGCGCGTCTTCTGATGGCTCCTGTATCGTGTGGAACCTGGAGACGTTCGTGCGCACGCAGGCCATGTTCGCGTCGACAGTGTTTCGCCGCATCCTGTATCACCCGGATGAAAGCCAAATGGTCACGTGCGGCTCGGACCGGCGGATCACGTACTTCGACTCGTTCGACGGCGAGGCGACCCGTGCGCTCGAAGAAGCGTCCGAGTCCGAGATGCTCGCAATGGACATCGAGCAGAGCGGGACGGCGTTTGTCACGGGCGGCCGCGATAGACTCTTGAAAGTGTGGCATTACGACAACGGCGAAACGATCGGCATCGGCAAGGGCCACAGCGAGGCTGTCAACGCGGTCAAGATCTCTCCCGACAGGAAAGAAGTCGTGACGGTCGGGTCCGAAGGCGCGATCATGGTCTGGGACGATGCGGATGTGCTCTGATAAGTACAAAACTTACCTCTTTGCGGCTCGGCTCTTAGGCGTTCACTCTCCTTTTTCTATCAAATGCATCCCAAACTGTTGATTTGCCAAACCGTTTGGATTTGTTCTGCTTGCTGTTTGTCTACAATTATTGCAACTTACACACCTCATAAATACTCAGCTCACTCAACGGCGTGTGGTCAATCCATTCTTCAGGAGATCCAAAGTGCTGCTCGTGCTCGAAACTGGTCCACGAGGAGTAAAACGTGAGGTCCCTGTCTGCCACGACGACGATCTTCCTCCACTTGTAGCGTTTTGTTGTTTCCCCTTGCATCGAATGCAGAATTGCGCCTCCGGGTCGCGGATACGCACCATATCACAAAATGCACACGTATCTGCTGACTTCTTTGCCGACCGATCGTCCGATGCTTTAGGAGAAGAGCGTTGCGCCGCTTTGCCGTCTATAATGAGTGTAAACAAGTCAGTACCACACGCTTTCTCGTTACCTATATAAGAAACGCAAACGCACCATCATCACTGATATCCATGTCTTCTTCCGTCACGCTATGGTCTGATTGCAGCACTGGAGAAAATGTCGCGTCGTTGTTACTACTGCTGAACGAATCCTCTCGCAGCCGGGAGACGGGAACGTCCGGTGCATCGACAACCTCGATTGCTGCTGGAACAGCCACGGTGCTGCTACGCAGAGTGGCTGAGGCATTGTTACTTGTCGCCGAAGCGGACGACGAATGCCCCCGTTCTTCTCGTCGCGGTGGCAGCTCGTGACGTGTTGATTGCTCGTGACGCCGGTCAGAATACTTTTGACTGTCGTTCAGGATATCTAAACTAAGTAAAAACCTCATCGCATCGTCAGCCGCGAGACGAATGGCTTCCTTCTTTTCCTCGTGACTCCCACTGCCAATCTCGACGTTGCCAATACTAAACGACCAGTGATGCCGCTTGGCACCTCGAAAGTAAATCACTTGTCTCTCCGTCGGGAGCTCGTTGGCATTCGTGTGTTTCATGCCTTGCCACATGCGCATGAAGGATTCGCTGCGCTCGGCGCGACTCCCCAACTTTTGGACGGCATTCGCATACACGCGGTTCGAATCGTCAATTAGCTTCCGCCATGCGATTCCTTGCTGCAACAGCTTTTCAAGCACCAGCTTGTACAGCTCGACAGTTGACGAATTTTGCAGCAGGAGCCATACTCGGCCGCCCAACTTCACGATACCTTTGCCATCGCCAATTTGCACTTCGAGGTTCGAACCCGAGAGCCGCTCCACTCGTTGCACATAATCGAGATAGAACCGCATTTTCCGCGGCTTAGTCGTCTTGTTCAGCACCGGCGACAGGGCTTGAGGAAAGAAGCTGGCAAACCGCGACAAGACGTTCTTCATGAATCGGTCGTGCTTGGAGAAAGTCGGTTGTTCAATCTCCGGGTGTGCCGGTTCCCGACGCGAGGCGACCTGCTGCTCGGTTTTCACGCGAGGAGTTGTTGTTGCTCCAGACGATTCGCGACTCGACGATCGATACGAGGAACTCGGCGGCATGTCGTCGCTTCGACGCTGCTGCCAATGCGAAGGAGGAGGATCGTGGGGGTGGTGTGATGATGATGAAGACGACGATGGGTGGCGATGATGATACTCTGACGGCTCGTACGAGTGGTCATTGTACCTATTCGGTGAAGGCGGGCGAGGTGGTAAGCAATCTCCTGATCGATAGGGATCATATCGTACGTCGGACTCGCGGCGATCATCATACGACGATGGCGGCCTCCCATGGTACCCTGAGTCGTGGTGTTTTCGTGGGGATTCCCTTGCAACTCCATTGCTTGAGCTTGTACCGGTGTACGGGTCATGCGAAGGTGGGTTTCTGCGATTGGACTCGGAGTACCTAAAGTCGTACTCCTCACTTCGACTTCCACTTCCTCTGTAGCCAGTCAAATCAATGGGATCACTCGTGCTTCTGGCAAATGTTCCCTCTCTCGCGGAACTCATAGATGGCGAACCAGACAAGTCGGACGCTGTGCGGCGGAGCTGCATCGGTGCAGGGTCCGTTGTGTTGGAGGGCGGTGGATTTGCTCGCACGCGAGGATCCTGTAGTTTCCGGCTGCTCAAATACTCGGAGGCTGATATAATTCTCGGCCGACCATTCTGGGTGGTGGCTACTGCAGCTGCCGGTATGTGTGCTTCCTGGGCTCCGACTGGAGACGAAGACGGTGTCACGGCCATGCGAGCATCGGGCGCATTCGAAGAAGGTTCGCTGCGTCTTGGGTCCGTTGAGGCTGTTCGTTGAAGGCGCAGATCGCCTCTCTGTGCTGCTGCTGTCGAGGCGGAATTTGTATTATCCGCTGCTGGTACTGCTGAAACAGGCATGCGCGGTACACTTGGGGGTCGCGCGAGCGGATTCATGGACCTGAGTGTGTCCACCGTCGGCCGGTTCCCACTTTGGACGTACCGGCTTCCCCCAAAACTGGAATGATGCCGCCCAGCGCCCAACGGAATCACTTCAATCCCTTGCACCTTGGAAGTAGGTGGTGGTTGCGATGGTGCTGCCGATGGCTTGAACGGGCCACTGCTGCCACTTTCGTCGGCGTCGATCCGACGTTTCTTCCCATTAGTGTGCTTTTCCGCATCGGACGCGTCCACGGGGCCTGGACCCGAACTCCATTCGCCAGTTGCCGCGCTCTGTTGTTGTTCCTCGAGCTGCCGTTTGAGTGTTCGCTGCGCTTTCCGTTCTACCTTCCCCAACAATTGGTCGTCACTCTCATCGACTGCGGTAGTAGCACTGCTGTTTTGCTTCTCGGTGGCTTTTGTTGGTGCGAGCGGTACTTTCCGCTTCGGAATGGAAAATGCCGCCGCACTTTCCGTCGTCGTTTCAGCGGCTCCATCTTTTTCTGTTGAGACTGCATCCTTCTCCACCTGCTGCTTGGTCTTGCTCTTCTTCTGCCGCTTCGCCTCGCGCAGCGCATCCAGTTCGGTGTCTACGGCAACTTTGGCGACCGACGCAAACGTGCCGCAATGCAGCACCACACCGCGGTACAACTGGCAGTACGGCTTCTGCACGCAGTACTTTGCGCCGATGCTGTCCAGCGCAACCCCACAGAACGGATTGCGGCATGTATTCTTTCCAGCGTCTCCGGCTGCTGCTGAGGTGTTCAATCTCTGTTTTTGCTTGCTCTTGGCCTTGGGCGTGGGGCTGCGCTCGATCGTCGCCATGTACGAGTTCACGGCCGACGCGAACACGGACGGCTTCCCGCTGTGGCTGAGGTTGTGGCGCGACATCGCAGCTGCCGTTGCATACACCTGCGCGACGATAGTGATGAGTGTTCGCCCGTTTGTCTAATGCCACGCACACACACACGCCGAACGAGCAGTCACGGAGACTGCCTGCTTGGTGGCTGTGGCTATTGTCGCCTGGTATAAACACTCAATTCGGCGAGTGCGTAGACTAGAGGGGGAGATGTCGTTCAACTGCGGGAGGTGCAACCAGCATTCAAGTCTAGAAAACTAGAATCAATAAGGTGTTAGACAATATCACATACTATATGATATTTCATACTTGGATACAGTGAATCGAGTCTTGGAATGTGAGAACGGACATGTTGGAGGCGTTGTCGTATCCAATCATGTTGCACGAAGGTAGCGAAACACCCGCTTCTGATTGGCTGAGATGGGTTTTCCTGGAACGTGTGGTGCAAACCCCAAACGATCGCCCCACTCGCACGAGATCCAAACGGACGAAGAAGAGATCAACAGCAGCAGCATGGCGACCAAGACGGCGACGATCGCGCGGCCCGCGACGGGCGAGACGCTGCGTGGCAAGCAGAAGGAGAAGGACGTGCGCATGTCCAACATCATCGCTGCCAAAGGTGTGTCACCCCCTCTCCCCCCCCCCCCTTTTTTTTCCTCCTTTTGTGTGTGTTTCTTTTTGTCGTCCTTTCTCGGCATTTGCTTTGGTTGAAAGGAGAATGATGTATTTTCTCGCTGTCTTTCTGTGTGTGTGTGTGTGTTGCTGACGTTAATACTTGTTTCGTTCTTCATTTCCCTTCGCTGTTATCATATCAGCGATTGCGAATGCGATCCGCACGAGTCTCGGTCCGCGCGGCATGGACAAGATGATCCAGCAGGGCAACGGCGAAGTGATCATCTCGAACGATGGCGCGACGATCCTGTCGCAGATGCAAGTGTACCACCCGACGGCTAAGATGCTCGTGGACTTGTCCAAGTCGCAGGATATTGAGGCCGGTGACGGAACGACGAGTGTGTGCGTCATGGCTGGCGCGCTGCTCGCTGCGTGTGAAGATCTGCTCTTGAAGGGGATCCACCCGACGCACATCTCGGAGGCGTTTGGTCTCGCGGCGATCAAGGCCGAAGAGATCTTGACGGAGATGGCGCGTCCTGTGGATTTAGCCAACCGTGAGGAACTGATCAACTGTGTCAACACGTCGTTGTCCTCGAAGGTGATTTCCGAATACGCCGACCGCCTGTCGCCAATTGCCGTGGACGCCGTGCTCAAGGTCATTGACATTGCGACTGCGACGAACGTCGACCTTAACACCGTCAAGGTCGTCAAGCAGCTCGGCGGCACCATCGATGACTCGGAATTGATCACGGGTCTCGTGTTCAACAAGGGCTTCGACAAGGCCGCGTCGACAGAGGCACCGACGACGATCGAGAACGCCAAGATCGC
This sequence comes from Globisporangium splendens, assembly GCA_006386115.1. Taxonomy (NCBI): domain Eukaryota; phylum Oomycota; class Peronosporomycetes; order Pythiales; family Pythiaceae; genus Globisporangium; species Globisporangium splendens. The sequence continues at coordinate 459,558 of VFIW01000032.1, forward strand.
GTTGATCCAGTTCTGTCTGTCGGCGCCCAAGTCCGACATGGAGAGCAACGTCGTGATCAACGACTACGCGGCTATGGACCGCATCCTGCGCGAAGAGCGCAAGTACATTCTGAACCTGTGCAAGAAGGTGAAGAAGTCGGGTGCGAACGTGCTGCTGATCCAGAAGAGCATCCTGCGCGACGCCACGAACGATCTGTCGTTGCATTTCCTCGCCAAGATGGGCATCCGCGTGATCACGGACATCGAGCGCAATGACATTGAACACATCGCTACGACGCTCGGCTGCCTGCCCGTGGCCAACATCGACTACCTGACCCCGGAGAAGCTCGGTACGGCGGGCTTGGTGCAGGAAGAGACGCTCGGCGGCCACAAGGTCGTGAAGATCACGGAGGTCGTGAACCCGGGCAAGACGATGTCGATCCTCGTGCGCGGCTCCAACAAGCTCGTGCTCGAGGAGGCCGAGCGCTCGCTCCACGACGCGCTCTGTGTCGTGCGCTCGCTGGTGAAGAAACGCTTCCTGATCTGCGGTGGCGGTGCACCGGAGATCCAGGTCGCGCAGAAGCTCGCGGCGTACGGACGCACGCTCCACGGCACGGCGAGTTACTGCCTGCAGTCGTTCGCCGACGCCATGGAGATCATTCCGTACACGCTCGCGGAGAACGCCGGGCTGCACCCGATCGGCATCGTGACGGAGCTGCGCGCCAAGCACGCGCAGGGCGAGACGAGTCAGGGCATCAACGTGCGCAAGGGCTCGATTAGTGATATGTATGAGCTCAACGTGCTGCAGCCGCTGCTGGTCAACACGAGCGAGATCGCACTCGCGACCGAATGCGTGCGCATGATCCTCAAGATCGACGACATCGTCATGGTCCGATAAGCGAGTTGCCGTGGAGAAGGAGTGATCATGAGAGGATGGATGGCGTTGCATAAACACAGACACACACACATTTAAACTACGTCCAAAGTATATTGCTGGTTCACTGACACAGATGATCTCTCGACACGATTTAAACTTTGACGCGAGAAGAACTCTATTTCACTGGACGCTTTGGACAATTACTGGGTGAATATATATGGCTGGTGTGCTATGTTAATGGCTTAGACAGTGAGCGACGTCGGCAAATGACTCGTGGAATTGAGCAACACGGGTGTATATGCATGCGTGACGTGATCGTAGTCCACGACGTTGACGCATGTGTTGTCCTGCGTGAGGTTGTGCATTTTGCTGAGCTCGCCGTGCAGCATCTGCGCAAGCACGACCTTGTTGAAGCGACCATGGGTCACGATGAGCACATGGTCTTGTGGCTGCAACGAGGTCATGATTGAATTGATCTTGGCGACCCCACGTGCCACGACCTCCAGCGGGTTCTCGCCGTTCGGGAATCGCGCCGCGTAGTCGCCATCGAGCCACTTGTGGTGGATCGCCTGCACCTGGTCGTCGTACAATTCGTGCGCGTTGCCTTCAAACACACCGAAGCTCATCTCTTCCAGGTCCTGGAAGTGCTGCAACTCGATCTTCTGGTGGAGCTGCGACACGATCGTCGCGGTCTCCCTTGCGCGCCGCAGCGTGCTGCTGTAGATCGCGCGCAATGGCACGTTGCGCATCGACTGCGCGAGGTATGACGCCTGCAGTTGGCCCGTCTCATTCAGCGCGGTGTTCACTCCTCGTCCCTGGAACTTGTGCAGCCGGTTAAACTCGGTCTGCCCATGTCGACATAAATACAAGCGCGTGCAGCCTTCTGCGACCGGGGGCAGTTGCTGCACCAGCGACGGCGCCGTGAACATCTTGGTGGACGCAGCAGCAGTCGCCATGATCAGGTCTTGCACGCCAGCATCACTCACGGCCGAGACGGTCTGGTCGTCCATGGATTCGCGTCGAGGAGCCATCGCTTTCGTTTACTGGATGAGACGAGACGAAGACAGGGAAGACGCACGACAGATGCAATCGAAGAGTGCGCGACACAGAGAGAGAGAGAGAGAGAGAGAGAGAGAGAGACTGAGGGCACAAGCTGGTCGCTGAGGACGAGAGCACGCGGTACGAGAGTGTGTGCGGACGACGTGCGCAGTTAGCGGCAAATGCGTGAATGCGCGTCCTCGGCGCATGTGCGTCTGGCCATTTGCCGACTCCCTCCAATTGCGGGCTGGAGTGATGGTCACACTCAGTAACAGACAATCAATTGGACTGACTGGAAAAAGAAGCAGAGAGAGGAGGGAGGACATCTCTTGGAGATCGTAATCCGGTAACGTAACTCCGCCAAAGAGGTTACGATCCTCGTTCAAGTTGATGAGCTTGAAGCACTGAGCAGCTGCTTTTTAAGCCAAAGTGCCTTCAAGAACTGAGGATTGCAGTAACTTGAACGAAAAGGATGTGCTGTGCGGTTGATATGCATGAGGATGGAAGGAAAGAACCAATCAGCGATCGTGACGACCAACTTATCCAACGTGCCACTTTGTGTCCACAGTAAAGCTGGTACAAGTCAACCTCCAAGTTATAGATCGGGGTAGGTGTATGGAAAAGACGAGACATGGCATGGAATGGATCAACAGTGTTTCTGCGACACAGAAGTCTGAATCTATCGAATGCGGACTTAACGTCTGGCGTTTCTGATCACGAGTCGTCTGCTCCAGCTTTCGTCGCGTTCTCATTGCAGTACTTGTCCACAATATTCTTCTCTACCGATTGTTGGTTTCTGAACGGAAATCGAACAAATAGTCGCTGTGTTATACACCTGCGAAGTGACTTGCACAAGCTTCTTTGGGACAGAGTCGTAGTGCGCAATGATGTAGCTGTTGCAGCCAACGTCATGAATTGTTTGCGAAGTTAATGGATCTTCCTGGCTGACAACATCCAAGAAAGATCCATTAAGTTCGCCAACATTCTTTTGTCGAAAGTGGGTGTGATCAGTGTAACCCGACTCGTGCTCAATATGACGAAACACGGTGGGTTCAGTCTTTCTGACGCGATTGGCGGCACTTTGCCCAATATCTTGAACCGTCGTGGCCTCCGTTTGCACAAACGCACTGAAAGTGGGCACAAACTCACTCAAAAGGTGCCAAACCTTAAATGCATCGAGGTAAAGCGAAGCAATGTTTATTTGAAACCTTTGAATGCCTTGGGTTCCACGCCAAAACAGAATGAATAAACACACTCTCTGTGCATCGAGGTTTCTCTCACTTTACGTGTTGTACCTCCTCAAGTAGTAAGTACCTGGGAAGTGGGTGGCAGTCGTAGCCCATTCGGTGGAGTACAAAAGCTTACACCGGAGTGCTCAGCTCGACGCAACTGAGCACGCGCGACGAGTTGTCCTGGTTCTGACGCTTGTCACGGCGTCGCTTCATCACGCCAACCGCTGCGACCGCGACGACGACGACGGCGGCAGCGACGGCGACACTCAAGAGCGCTCCGAGACCTTTGCTGCCGTTGCCCTCGCTGTTGTTGTTGTTGTCGTCGCTGTTAGAAGCCGAGAACGTCGTCGCCATCATTGACGTTTCGACCGCAGACGGCGCGCTTGCAGTATTCGCTAACGCGTTGGTCCCAGCGTCGACAGGGGTGTTGGCGGGTGTCTGGGCTGTGACTGGCGCTACCGCGATGCTGGGGAACACGCAGCCCACCACTTCAGTCCCATTGATTGCCTTGCACTCGGCATCGGCGTGTGCAAAGCAGTTGTTGCGCACGGGGTCGTAGCTTGGGTGCGAGGTCCAGCAATTCGAGAGCGCAATGTCGCCTCGCTTGGGGCACTGACTGCCAACTAGAGTTCCGCTGCTGCACACGCGACCTTCAATGCAGTACGTTGCGTCACCCTCGACCTTAATGGGAGTGCAGTTGATGCCTTCAAACGGCGCCTTGTTGGTTGGTAGCTGAACTGCTGGAGCCTAGGTTGGACTAGCTGTCGAAGGAACATCCTCTGCGCGGACGGAGCCAGCAAGAAGCATCATGAAGAGCACGGCAAAACGAGGGGACACTTGCATGGTGCTGATGTGATACGTGGGAGGAGCTGTTGCTGTTGGTTGTGAGACGCTTGCTGCAAATTGTCGAGTGCCTTCGTGAAAGTCGATTGAAATGGATGCGCTTGTCAGTCGAAGGGAAGCGTCTCATGGAAGGCAATTTGCACGATCGCATTCTCATGCCCAGCAGATATAAATGCTGCTTCAAACGTGTAGATCGTCTTGAGATGTGCAGGAAGGCAGAGAGAATGCGTTTGCTGAACTCACGCTCTCGGCCGCGTAACGACGGTGGCTGCTCGCTGCGTGGAGAGCTATTTTCAGGCTTTCGTGCAGCCATGCCGATACGCAATCTCTCCAGTGACTTTGACGAAATAGACGCTGTTTGAGATTGGCGCTCACCACATTTATTTACCCGACGAATAGATAGAGTGTGGGCTGATAATCATAGGCACTCGCCTTGAACGCATTCCATTCTTGATCCCGAAGTTCAGCAACATGAGAGCCAAATTTGGTCTCTAGATGTATAGATAAAGCGGTCCCCAATTCTCATGCGATTGCGCGTCGTATCTGCGTCCAGGTGAAGCCTCAAGGCAGGAAACATCGCGTGAGCATTAAATAGCAACACTTGCTTCTCATTCATTTATGATGTTGAGGGAATACATAGAGCGTTTTTGCTGACACTAAGAGAATACTGGTACGGAGACGATAAAGACGCAGGCACATCTACACATGACACATGGACTGTACTTGGATTGGCAGGCGCCACGGGGCAGCATCTCTCTACAAAAGTTCGTTCCTTTTGTTATGCTGCGGAGCCGTCGACGCTTGACGAGATTGACGAACAAAGGACTTAGACTGGGGTGACCATTTGGTTGTTGTAGTCCACTTCGGCGCCGCCCGTTGGGAGCGCCGTGATGGTCGAGTTGCTGCGCGCTCTCTTCTGCTTGATAAGCGCGACAACGGCGACGGCGAGCGCCGCGGCGACACAGCCAACCACAGCCATTGGGACAGCGATACTGGTCTTTTCGCCTTCAGCATCAGAGGCTGAGGCGGACAACGCCGTAGCGACCACTTCGCTGTCATGAAGAGGAGCCGATGTGGAGCTGCCATCGGTGGCTGGGCTGTCCGTTGCGAGCGTCGCCACTGGGGTCTCCGTTGGCACTTCGACCTGCTTGATGTATGGGTTGTTGCTGTCTGGGTTCGCACCACTTGGGGACGCCTCGAAGTCCGTTGGAGCTGGGGTAGGCACCGTAGGTGCTGGAGTTGTGTACGTTGGAGCTGGAGTTGGTACCGTTGGTGCCGGAGTCGAGAAGAAGGTTGGCGCTGGTGTAGGACCCGTTGGAGCTGGAGTTGGTACCGTAGGTGCTGGGGTCGCGAAGAAGGTTGGCGCTGGAGTTGGACCCGTAGGCGCAGGAGTCGCAAACGTGGTTGGCGCTGGCGTGGCCAAATCGATCACCTTGTCTGGTTGGCCGTAAATGTGCACAACGGCTTCGCCAGCCTTCTCCTGCATGCTCCCTGGGGTCCAGCCAGACGACCCTCGGACGTGCTTCTTGTGGTGGTGCTTGTGGTGGTGTTTGCTTGGGAATTGAATCTCTTCGCTGCTCCCAAATCCAGACGACGAAGACGCATCGTCGCTTGACGAAGAGCTGGCACTCTCCTGTTCAATCGAGATCGGAATGCCGAGCTTCACGAGCTCTTCTACAAGTGGAGAGTCCTTGGAGACGACAACAGGGACACCGAGTGCCGAATGCGAACCCGCGACGTCAGGGTTCACCATATGCACTGGCACGCCGAGCATCGTGGACTGGACGGCGCTGTCGCTGCCGCTCACGATCACCTCTGGGATGCCGACCGCTTCGGAGCTGCCCAAAGTGGAACCGCTCGCTTCTTCCGATGCCGAGACGCGGGAAGCAACGGCCACGAGCGCAAACAGGACGGTAGCGAGCTTCATGATCGTAAAATGGTTAGAAGGAAAGAAGAAGCTGATGATTCGATGACCGCAAAATGGAGAATGAATACGATCGCTGCCTGCTTCCACGATCAGCTCGCGCGAGACAGCGCATCCCACATGCCGCTGTTCTTTGTCGTGATCTCGTATCTCTTTCCATCCATGCGCACTCCCACTGCATAATCGCGACGGAAGCACATGGCGCACCCGCCTTTGCTATTGCAATGTATGACGTTTCGTTCGGAGAGTGGCGCCACGAGCGATTCGCCTTTACGTCGGAAAAGGATTGCCACAATGAAGTGACAGCTTGACGCGCCAGCTGGGAATGGAGGTTGTGGAAAACATCTTGGTTTTTGTAAGAGAAGCGCAGTGCGAGTCGGTCAATTGGCGCCCACCAGATGGCAACGTCATGTTGGTCAAGCAGCATATGGTCGGGTCATCAACATCCACCACAGAACCTCTTTATTTAATATAATGTAGCCTAATAAACTATCAAGTAAATGCAAAATACTTCTATAGAGAGGGTAACATGTGATTGTCAGCGGATGCAGTTATTAGAAGAGGGCGGTTGGTCCGACTCCTTCACCGAGAGTCGGAACTTGCCCATGCACACATGGCTACTCGGATAAAACGGATCTACACTCACAATCGGATACAAAATGACAGAAGCAATAGTGAGAGTGGCACTGCGTGTAAAGAGCCCAAAGCAGCAATTATCCCACAGCATGTAGAGTCCGTGAGAGGCACACGGAGTGATGGCGTCGGAGAGGAATTCCGTGGCACCGCCTGCTCCTCCGACTCTGTCTGCGTGTTTGGAACATGATGGGGGGCTTGCATGCAACTCACTATTGTCGATGCATTATGTTGCTATTGCTCAGCGAGCACAATGCAACGAAGATTTGTTCCATGTCCAATGAAAAAGCTCGGCATCATCACAATTGTTCACGTCGTATCTATGACGTCGGTGATGTAGGCGACAATGTGACGAAGGTAGGGGCTTCGTAATGGATCGGCAAGAGCGTCCAAGATTGGAATTCCGCAGCGCCGACTGCGCCACCGACTCCGAGAAATGACAGGATCTCAGCAGTACTACTGACCCTGCTGGTGCATTACTTTGAGCTTTTGCAATGTAGCGAAAAGCTTATACCACGGTGGGTGGATGATGAGAGGTGACTCCAGCACTGTTTATTGAGCATCATTCTTCAAGCCTTATCTTTGTGTTCCTTGTACAATATTTTGGACTGCCACGGTAGTTGAAACGCGCGTCAGTGCCACCGCACCAGCGTCGAAGCCAATGCGACTCTCTCTCCATTTTCCAATTCCTCATCGCGGCTGCTGTCCTTTGCCCTCTGCTGGACATGCCCTCCGTCTCGGCCATTTACTGAGGAAAAGAGGTGCGTGCATTGGGCTTTACGTCCACCCGGAAAAAATCTGGTGGCAGGAAGTTTATTTTCCACAAACCAGTGGATTGTTCGCCATCCAAGTGCACTTGATTTCTACCCCACAACAAAGAAAACACCAGCTGAGCAGTTTCCCAGCCACCTAGTGGAAACAATTGTTCAAAGCAGTTGCGGAGCTGCACCCTCACAGCCATCGACGCAATGCAGATGGCGAGCTGCCTATGCTCTAGGAATCAAAATTGCACTCATGCTGTGGGGCACAGAGACAAGATAGGGGGCTGGCAATTCTCCATTATGGAAGGGCAGCAGATGCACACGCAACGCTATTGTACGAGATCGCGAGATTTGCCACTGTGGTGCTGCTGTTCGTAGTCGTCGACGAAAAAAACAGTGCGTAGGTGCGCTGTAGACCTCCTCCACCACACACAGACAGACCAGACTATGAACCAGCAATTCGCCATTGTCACAGGACGTCACTGGAGAATGGGAGCATGTGCGACGCTATCGCTTGAGACCAAGAGAGTGACGAAACGGAGTCACCACCACTAAGTGTAAATGCAGTCGAAATGCTACACCAGTAGACCTCCGGAATCTCGGTCGTGCATCAATGCAATGGGGGGTTGCTGGGAGTGAGGACCTCGCGCGATGAGGAGAGAGCGCTTGAAGATCAGGTATTCATCCATGAAATCAAACGCCAGAGAGCAGTGCATGCATGCTGTGGACGACCACCACCACACAAAGAGAGACCAGATTATGGACTGGCAGAGCGCCATTGATAAAGGAGGCATCGCTGTTGCGCACAGGCCATCAGATGACGGCTTCAACATGGTGGGTGATGACACACTCGTACTTAATCGGAGATGTTGACCACACCCCATGAGATTTTTCTTCTTGCTCCATCCAATCACGCAAAACTCATCTTTCTCTTTTCTACCAATCATATCCCTCAACTATCCAATCAGATAAGTTGATGACGCATATACAGCCAATCCGCAGCTCGAGTGATTGCATGTTCTACTCATGTCGCTTGGTGAGGCTTCCATTTCCAATCTCCTCCCATTTTCCAACCACCGCCGCCAGCAGAATGGTGCAAGTGACTGTGCTCGACTACGGCGCCGGCAACGTGCGCTCCGTGAAGAACGCGATCCGCGCCGCGGGCCACACGTTCAAGGACGCGCAGAGCGCCGACGACATCCGCAATGCCGAGGTGCTCGTGTTCCCGGGCGTGGGCCACTACCGTGAGGCCATGGCATTCCTCAACGCCAAGGGCTACACGGACGTGCTGCGCGAGTACATCCAGCAGGACAAGCGCTTCCTTGGCATCTGCTTGGGCATGCAGACGCTGTTCGAAGGCAGCGAGGAGTGTCCTGGTCTCAAGGGTCTTGGTGTGATCAAGGGCAAGGTGCAGGTGTTCCCGTCGGACAAGATCGCCGTGCCGCACATTGGCTGGAACGGCCTCAAGGTCTGGAAGAAGTCGTCGCTGTTCGCGCACTTGCCGCAGATCGAAGAGCACGATGCCACGAAGGTATACTTTGTGCACTCGTTCCGCGCAATCAAGACCGAGAAGAACGCGTCCTGGGTGCTGACGACGACCAACTACGGCGACTACGAGTTCATCAGCTCCGTGCAAAAGGGCAACGTGATGGCGACGCAGTTCCACCCGGAGAAGAGCAGCACGATCGGCATCAACATCTTGAAGGGCTTCTTGGAAAACATCCCGAAGGCGGATCACGACGCCCCAATTTCAGACGCCGCCGCGCAACCAGCGACCAAGCTGTCCAAGCGTGTCATTGCGTACGTCCTTGTTCTTATTGCTTTTATCTTGTTCGACGCATTAGCATAAGCTGACTTGAATTGTTTGGTTTGTTGTAGGTGCTTGGATGTGCGCACGAATGACCAGGGCGACTTGGTGGTTACCAAGGGCGATCAATACGATGTGCGTGAGACGTCGAACGATGGTGCCGTGCGCAACTTGGGCAAACCTGTCGACCTGTGCACGCGCTACTACAAGGAAGGCGCCGACGAAGTCACGTTCTTGAACATTTGCAGTTTCCGTGAGCAGCCGATCGGGGACATGCCGATGCTCAAGGTGCTCGAAGCGAGTTCCCAGCAAGTCTTTGTGCCGTTGACTGTCGGCGGCGGCATTCGCGAGTACATTGACGACAAGCAGCAAAAGTTCTCGGCGCTGGACGTTGCGTCGCGCTATTTCCGATCAGGCGCGGACAAGGTCTCCATCGGCAGTGATGCCGTGTACGCCGCGGAAGCCTACTACGCGCGTGGTAAGAAGGGCGACGGCGAAAGCGCCATCGAGACGATCTCTGCGGTGTACGGCAAGCAAGCTGTCGTCGTGTCCTTGGATCCGAAGCGTGTGTACGTCGCGTCGTTCTACGATGAAAACGCCAAGGGTCACACGGTGGTGAAACTCAACAAGCCTGGTCCAAATGGAGAAGAGTACTGCTGGTACCAAGCCACTGTGCGTGGCGGCCGTGAAGCCCGTGACATCGACGTGGTGCAGGTTGCCCAGGCCGTAGAAGCTCTTGGTGCCGGTGAGCTGTTGCTCAACCTCATGGACATGGACGGCCAGAAGGATGGATACGACGTCAACTTGGTGAAGCTGGTCAAGGACGCGGTGACTATCCCAGTGATCGCATCCAGTGGCGCCGGCAAGCCTGAGCACTTCACTCAAGTGTTTAACGAGACGAACTGTGATGCTGCTCTTGCTGCTGGTATTTTCCACCGAAAAGAAATCTCGATCCAAGAAGTCAAGGACCAGTTGCACGCCGACTCGATCAGCGTTCGTTTATAAATGCGGATGCACGCACTTCTCACCTGAACGAGAGCGTAGTTGGGATGTGGCACTTTGTCTGGCAATTCTCTTTGGACTCTGCATTCCATATAGATGATGCACAGTGAATGTGGTGCAAATTGCTGTGTTTGCTTGGCACTGCATACACTAGACAAGCCCTTTTATCGAGTGTAGTGAAATGGCAGCCATAACTTGGAAAGTACATGGCTTACTTCGGGTTTTTGGCCCCCATGCGATTGATTTACTTGCATGTTCGTAGGGCTTGTCTTTACCGTCTGTCGAGTTGTCAATCGTGTATCGTATCAATCCGTCTGAGGCACTTGGCTGCTTGATGATACTGTCCGAGAGCTATCTCCAATCTTCGACTCATCTCTAGGCTTCGACTCGTTGCCTATTGCCAGCATGTCTGACGGAAAGTAGAACATGGGTTCGCTCTCACTCGCTTCGTGCTTGTCATCCTCATAGTTTGTGAGCAAACTCGTCTTTCTTGTTCCCCTCAACTTTGAGATTCGAGATGTGTCGATGGTGACAAGACTATTGTCACCAGTCATTGTCTGAGAGGGCAACTTTGACTTCTTCCGAATTGATCCGGCAGTTTGAGCTCGCGACGTTGTTATGACGTCGTTGCTGTTGTTGTTGGGCGACTGTGTCGATTTCGTTGGGGTGGACGCCCTCACAGTTGCGTTCGAGGTTTGCGGTCGAGGCGTATTCTTTCCCATCGAAAGCGTTTGATGCTTATGCTTTCGACTTGCATGCGCAGAAGAAACTCTCGTTGAAGCGCATGACGATGGGCGAGTTGGAATCGCTGACAACGGTAGCTGCTGCTCTTTTTCAAGAAGGATCTGGTAACCAAGCATGATGTCTCGAGATTCACTCTGTGATTGCACATTGCATACACAATTGACAAGTGACGTCACTCCTCTCAAGTTGACCAATACGCAGTTTCTGTTGTCTCTTACTTGGCTACACTGGATTTCTTGCAATATCGTAACATTTTCCTCACGTAAGTTGGTGGCAAGCGTTGCCAGCAGACCCTTTACCATGTTTAATTGATCGCTGACATCGTGGATGTGAGCACCAAGTTTTCGGACCCGCGAGTCCAGCAACGAGATTTGCTTCATTTGGTATTGCTGTTTTTCATTCGGTTTCCCCAGTTGTGCTGTTACAAGTTGTGCGTATTGTCGTTAAGAAGCACTGAGATCATCGATCCCGCGATGAAACTCATTGCTGAGCTGCTTCAACTTTGCGTCCATTGTTTTCAGAAGTGTATCGCGCGTGAACTGCTGGATTTGCTCAAGGCTCTGGGCCATCTTTTCACTCATACTTTGCAGTCCCTGCACATCGCGCACAATTTCGGCTTGCTTCTTTCCTTGGCTTTCTCTGTCAGCTACAATGTGAGCCTTGAAGGTTTGAAGCTCTTCCGTAATCGCTGCAACCTCACTCGTAAACCGGTCTCTACTTGTTTCCAGCCCTGTGATTTCTTCTTTGGTGGCGTCGACAGAGCTCATGAGCTGTGCAAGAGCATCTTGAGATACATTATGTTTCCTTGTGAGGTCCAACACACTGGCATTCAGATCCGCAACTTTGTGTTGCCGTTGCCTGTCCGCATTCACATATTCTTGTAACGATTCCAGTTGATCTTTCATGCGCGAGATCCGTGTTGCTGCACTCTCAATGGCTTGCTTCTGGCCATTCGCTTCTGGATTGAAAATCAGGTTTAAATCTTCAATCGATACCTTTGAGTTGACTTGCGCTTCGATTTGGTGCGCAAATGCTGCAAACAGGTCGTGCATATTCTGCTCCAATGCAGCATGGTATTTCTTGATATCCCAGGCTGCCGATTCATACACAGAAACGTCGAGTTTCTTGGTCTGCAGGTTTTGCGCGATTTCTGAGTCTGCTTTTGCTGCAAGGCATTTGATCATTTCGGCACGCAATCTATCAACGGAGGCGGACACATTTGCCTGGGAAATCTACACCGCGCAACACAGCAATTGCACTCAGATACCCGCACAGCATAGATCACTGCGGTTAAGAAATATTTGGTACCTTGGTGCATAACGCTGCGTCTAGTTGTGCATGGGTAACGAAGGACGCCACGTAATCCCGGATACACGATTGATCTTCAACAACCCGTTTTTCCGTGAGCTGAAGCTGCGCCACTTGGGCTTTGAGCCGATCAACTTCGCTCCAGAGATAGTGCGCATCTGTAGATATCATCACCACATTGTCAGTGAGCTTACAGGCAGCGCACGGTGCCGAACGACTTCATCTCGCCAACAGCAGCCACGCACCTGCAATGGCCATCGACGTCGACATTGCCGCAAGCTGTATGCCCAGTATACGTAGTCAAAGACCTTTGTGCAAGGGACAGATAGCTTTCTTCGGAAAGAGTCCTGGCGCACTGCGCAGCTATTACTTTCACTCGCCGGCGGCATCCGCAATGCAGCTCTATTTCTGTCCAGATCGCGTAAGAAGAACCTCTGCAAGTACAAACATCATATAGCAGCAACTTTTAACACTTTTCTTCTTGCATCGCCTCACACCGCCAGGCAAATGAACAAGTCCTTCACCAGCATCCACCACCCACATGCATATTGCGCGATAGGGTCAATCAATTGTTTGCGCCTGTAGCATTTGAAGATCACAGCAAATGACACCGCCCATGCATCCGATACGCGCAGCGCAGTAGCATCATCCTCTCCACCGACTTGCACTGCATACAGTCGCATAAACACACACGCCCACTTTCTCCGTGCGAATGCAGCAAACCGTTAAGCACCGATTGCGGAATCCGCATCCATGCTGCAGGTGCAACCTCCAGTCCCAAATGCACCACGACCCCACACTGAAAAATGCAACTCGTACTTAAATGGAGCATTCAATTCGTACTTTATAGGGTAGTTGCACCTCGCTCCTAAGGTTTTATGTAGTGTTGTTGTAAGGTTTTTTTTTTCTGTTGCTCTGCTCTCGCTCTCCCCGTATGGTGTGCCCTATAAAAACTCGGATTTTCTCTCGCTACCGCTGCGCCGAGCCTCGCCTTGCATCCGCTGACTGTATATGCGCTCGGGAGCACGAGGTCAAAGGGGAAGCGCGCAGGACCAAGGGCGCTAGTTAAGACACGATGAACTACGACGAGCTGGTACGTTTGCATGTATACAATAGGGAACAATTGCACGTATGGCGTTGTATTAGCCCAGCGCATGGATCGTTCATGTCGCCGGACCCTTCTGCTGCAGAGAGACTGGACGTTTTTGGTCTGCGCGCCGACTACATGGTGAATATAGCGGGGGTGAGTGAATGAATGCATATGAGGCTAATGGATGAGTGTCTGTGTTTGTATGTTGTGATGGATATGCAGGATGAAGGCGATTTACGGAACGAGCTGGAGAATGGTCCGACGTTTGAAGATCTCGCGATCGATGACAGCCTGAGCGACGTCGACCGCGTGACCAAATACGTCTGCAGCAACATCGCGTTGCAGCGCGTGATGCACGTAAAGATGCTCCACGATACAGCGAAGTCGATTGGGTAAGTGAATGGCGCTATGTGCACAAAGGAAAAAGGGTTTTGATCGTCAGATGTGTCTGATGTATTTGGATGCGATTATTTCCATCTTTTTTTTATTTTATATGTGATCATTAGATTTCAAGCGACGTGTGACCGATTGATTCCGCTGCTGGAGCCACTTGTGTCGGATGTAGAGTACGTTGTGCGACAGCATGTTGCATTCCAGTTTCCTGCGCTGTGCCAGTTCCTCGTGAATGCTGGCGATGATGCAGGGTATCGCGTGATCTTGGACATTATGATTCCATTGATCACAAGATTGGTATCGGACGAACAGCACGACGTGCGCTCGGCTGCGAGCGAAAGTCTTGTTGAGATGGCGGCGTTGGTGAAAAACGAAGATCAGGGGCAGTACATCCTCACGATTGTACTCCCACTCGCGCATGATGACGACAACGAGCAGTTTCGGATCTCAGCTGTAGCACTGTACAATGGTCTCGCGGAGTATTTCGGACCTGAGCTTTGCCAACAGTTTTGCGTGCCAGAATTGATCTCTTTGTCCGAAGATCCTGTATTCCGCGTGCGCAAGTCGACAGCTCAGAGCTTTTCGAATGTTTGCAAGATCGCAGGCCAAGAGCTCAGTCGGGAACGACTCGTGCCGTCCTTTCAACGGCTTGCGAGAGACGATATTTGGGGAGTGCGGAAAGCGTGTGCTGAATGCCTTGTCAACATTGCGCATGCACTGGCGCCGTCGGACCGTGGTCCATTGCTAATACCACTGTTCGATAGCTTCATCAAGGATACCTCCCGTTGGGTTCGCATGGCTGCATTCCAAAATCTGGGACCATTCTTGGCGGCGCTGGAGAAAGAGCATGTGACGGATGAGCTGATAGAGTATTTTTTGAGCATGGCGACAACGGCATCGCATCAACTTGGCGGCAGCGGTGAAGCGGATATCAAGTTCCACTGCGCATTCAGTTTCCCAGCAATTGTAACTATCTTGGGTCCTTCGGAGTGGCATAGATTGTCGCCAACGTTTGAGCTGCTGAGCAACGATACGTTCTGGAAGATCCGACGCACGTTTGCCCACTCACTGCATGAACTTGCCCGAGTGCTTGGTCAGGAGACAACGGAAAATCAGCTTTCGACTGCTTTCGACAGCTACCTCCATGATGTTAAAGATGTCAAACTTGGTGCGATGATGCATTTTGCTGACTTTTTGGAGCAAGTATCGCCGTCTTTTCGAGAGAGCTACTTGCCCGTGCTGACCGAGCTCAACTCGCTCGACCAAGGCACCAAGTGGCGTTTTCGAGAAGTTCTCAGCTTACAGCTCGCGCAGTTGTGTCGCATCTTCACAATGGAAGCGACGTTTTCAGTGATTTACCCGTTGGTGATGAAGTTGGTTACTGATCCTGTTGCTGTTGTGCGACAATCAAGTTTCCATGTGAGTCCTTGCCTCTGTTATTTTGTTTGTTTTGGGAAAATGATTTGCGTGCAACCTTGCTAATGTGCTGATTACATGGGTTTGAACAGGCATGCCCGCTGCTGATTGCACGGCTTCGCGAAAATCCTGAGTGGTTAGAAGCTGTTGTGGCGAAATTTGTGAGCCTCGCGGTGACAAAGCACTTCACTGATAGACAAAGCTATTTGAAGATTTGCGATACATTCCTATCTCCGCCTCCTGCGGCGACGGACGGAGATCCAGCAGGCTCTTCGTCGCCGTCTTTGCTGGAGCAAAACCGTGTGTTCTTTTGTACACAGCTTGCTGCTGTATTTTTTACGTTAGCGTCGGATCCTGTCTCCAACGTGCGCCTGATTTTTGCCGAGACAGTATTGGCACATCAAGGTGAGAACAGAAGCGGTTTGTTTTGTTTGAATGGGGTAATTGCGTACTGATGAAACAAATGCGTGTTTTTTGTTTTTGGTTTTTTTTTCTATCTGTAGATTATTTAAAGGATTGCGATGTGTGTCCAGAAGACATCAAAGCACTTCTTTCAACTGAATACCATTCAGCTGACGAGCTGCTCGCTCTTTTACCAGCACGCGTTGAAGCACCAGCTCCAGAGCCAGTAGTGACGGAATCTACTTCAACCGAAGAAGTAAAAGTCTCAGCTACCACGAGCACGCCTGAAGCAGCCATTGAACAAAACACAGTTGTGTCTGCTGATGCACCTGAATCAGAAAGCGCGACAGTGGCTGTGGAGAATGCAACAACACCGGCAATATCTGAATCGGAAACCAACAAAACACCTGACACTCCAGCGGTCGATATCGTTGATGTCCAGGTGGACGTGTCGTCTTCGTCTGAACTCAGCGAAGCAGCAGCAAGTACAGCAAAAGACGTGGCGGACGTTTCCGTGGATCCTGTGGCGTGAAACTCGTGACTTTGTGGATAGATAAAATAAAACGACAAACGATAGATGAAGAAAGCAACGACTACGAAAGCCGAGCATCAGCAACAAGACCAGGGATTTTGTAGGATAAAAAACAGACGATGACGACGAAATGAAACAAATGAGCGGCGAAAGAAAGAAGCCTTGAGTAAGTGTGCGGTGTGGATGTGAAGTTGGGAAGAAATCAGCGAGTGAAGGACTTCCAGTGTTGAGGCGCCATGTCTTTGCGTGTATCAGTGGTGTCCAAAAGATCATTCACCAAATCTTACACATAAGAACGCACATCTGGCAAGACACAGCTTCAAAATGGAGACAACAACACACACGGGGCACGTATATTCATCGGAGAATACCTCATGGCCATATAAAATAACATCTTTCTGCTTCAATTCCTTGCGCCTTGTTCGCTTTTTTCTTGTTCATCTTCTTCGCCAGTGATGCGTTTGTGAGGGCCATTTTCAGTGGTGGAGAGTCGATAAAAGCAAAATAAAGCACACACGAGCCGTACGAACGCCATCATAAGCTCTACAGAGCCCACAATGCGTCCGTACCCTTCAAAATAACAACAGCCTAGTGCTTCTTCTCCGTTGCAGATACAGGGGACGATGCGCCGCATGCTGGCTCGCAGTACGCAGGCTCAAACGTGCCTTCAAAGATGTCGTTGCAGATGGTCTCGACGGCGTGGATGCCCTTGGCCGCAGTCTCGGCACCGCGGCTCACCGAGAAGCTCTCGAGTTTCTTCGACAGCATCGGCACGAACGCCGTCACCTTCGCTTCTGCCTGGTAGAGCGTCATGTCGTTGTTCTCCGGATGCACCGAGTACACGCACGTCTCCTCGACGGTGGCGACAGATCGGAACGACAGATTCGTGGACTTGAGCACCAGCGTCTTGGTCTTCGGGTCGCACACCGTTTCTTCAAACACGTAGGACGACGTGCCGAGCACGGACTTGGCCCAGGACGGCAGGTTGCCCTGCGTGCACTTGGCGAGCCGACTCGTGCGCAGGCGGCCATGCTCGTCCACGCGGCGCTCGAGCACGTCCATGCGCTCGACGTGGCTCAGCAGCGAGTTCGGGTACTTGTTCCAGAACGCGCGCGTGACGACGTCCCAGTGGAACGGGTACGTGTGCTTCGTCTCGTTCGTGAGCACCATCGGAAGCGTCGCTGGAAGAGGAAATGGGAACCAGATGAGAGCTGCTTTGTCCCTTTATCAGTCTGTGATCGGTGTGTGGTCGGGCTCTCTTTTTGGCGTGTTATTCGCAAGTGAGTCTGAAATGGTTGAGACCAGGACTGTCGTCCTAGAGTAAGGTGGTTGAGCCGGTGTTTGGCCTGTTTGGAGACGTGAACTAGGGACATGTGCGCACGACTGGACCTCGAATTTTCGATGTGGGACAAAGCCAAAATAGTATACGTATGATTGTGCTGGGTTATGAGAAAGTAGGCGTATAGTATACATAGGATGGTTTTATAGTTCAGTTAGACACATATGTGAGTGTACGGTGGACTGGCCACAAAAAGGGGTGAATTTGGGTGAGAAGGGGCAAAATCCGACTACAATCGAGCTGGAAACAGCCCGCGTAAACATCCACCACAGCTCCATGGGGTCGATTATGCGCGACGACAGTGTGAACTCAGCCTCCCAGTGCGAAATACTTGAGATTACTGACGCCGCGCTTCGAGAACGAACCCGATCATTTCATGCTCCACGACTGGTGCTGGCTGGTTGCAGTCTCAGATGACCCATTGTTGTTGTAGAGAAACGATGACGTGCGCTACCTTCAAGTTCCCTGCCCACTTGCCGTGAACTTGGTAGCTGAACTCGGTAGTCGTCTCATCTCGATAGGCTCTCACGTCGTAACAGTTCTTTACTTATGCAGTATCGAAATTCCGAGAGTCTGGTAGAAGTGTTTCGACTGCAGTTACCTGCATAGTGCAGCACCCGACACCATTTCGTCTGCAGGCGAAAACTAATGGCGGCGTCGATGTTTCCCATCGCTGGGTGTGTAGCGTTGCTTTTTTTCTCCCTCAAACAAGTGCGGCTACTGACTGCAACTTTTCCATAGTGGCATACTTTCAGTCGTGTTCAAGATGGGTAGCTCTACCGACTTGCTGTCGAGCAGAATGAGCACGTCACTTGTGTTTCGGATTTTCATTCGCGTTCCTGGTATACTCATTGCAAAAATGACTCCATCGCACAGTGTGACAGACTCATTTCATTCACACATGAAACATAAGATAAACTGGAATCTCTATTCAGAATCGCAATTATATGCATGAACGAAAAGGACGTTGACGACAGCTCGCAACAAGCACGAATTGCCACCACCGTCATACCCATCACGAGTCTATAAATCATCCATGTCCGACTCCTTTGGATGCGCAGGCGTGTACTTTTCGACCGTCTTGCCAGCGCCGAGCTCGGCTTCCTTCTGTGTGTACTGCTTCTGCGCAACGTCTTTCATTCGTCGCTTGTGCACCTTCGTCTTCAAGTGCACGTCGCGGGTCACCGCATCGATAAAGTGGCGCGCGCAAGGCGTGCAGTAGAACTGACCAAGACTACAAATAAAGCAAGCATCCACATGCGCGCAGCACACGTTAGCAAAGCAAACGAAAAGCAACATTCCACACACAAGGTCAGCATTATCGCCTGCGATGCAAAACGCAAACGCACCCTGGCAGATCTTCGTCCTTCTCAAACTCCATTGGTTTTCCCTTCAACTGCTCCAGCTTCAGATCATCCTGCGAAAAGAAGAAAATAGTCATTGGGAAGCACGTTAGTCAATGTCATCGTCAGTTCGTTCCGCTGTCTCGTGCAGAAAGCGCACCTGGATCTGGTCGATATCGCGCGCGCGGTTCTTGGTGGCGTGCGAGCGCTTGTAGCCCTTCTTCTTCGAGTGCAGGTTCTTCTTGCCCGTCGTGCGGCCACCCATCTTGCCTGCTTGTCTTGCTGCTTTAGTCTTCTGCTTGAGTTCTTCAGCCTTTGCGTCCTTTTGACATGCATTGGAGGCAAATGCAGAGCTCTGATTGGCTAAAATAGGAGTCGCACAGTTGTCCTCATCATTGGTTGGAGGAGAAACACCATTTCAAACTGTGAGGTTTGTATCGTTCAGTTATGTAGACTAGCATTCCAGTTGCATGCACATGTTAAGAACCTTTTCACTAAAAGCAAACTGCAGCCATTTTGGGGACCATGCACTCAGTACTCGAACGAGCGCTTGACAAGCTCTTTGCGGATCGTTTTCTTGAGCGCATTGAAGATCGTTGGGAACGCCATCACGTCGCGCGGGTTCGAGTCCACCCAGAGTTTGTTGAAGCGCGTGAAGATCGTGCTGTAGAGCTCGTGGAGCTCCTCGAGTCCGTCGTTCTCGTTGCTGCTGTCGAGTGTGGCATTCTGCAGATTCGCGAACTTGTACAACTTGAAATCCACCAATCGTTCGTTGACGAGCTCAATGACAAAACTGCACATGATTTAAGCAAACAGAGACGACGTACGATAGCGCTCGAAAAGTAGAATGTCAACCATATCAAGAATTCCAGCCATGGCTCGGACATACCTGGTGATGTTGATCCCAGTCACCGAGAATGGGTACCACCGAGTTGGATGATTCGACTCCGCCAACGCACTGCAATGCCATAACACGATAGTCGCATGGTTAGCTGTCTTCAGATGATTTTACTATTGCACATATCACCAAGCAGCAAAATTGGGACGTACGCTTGAGCTTCAACTGGATATTTGCCAGTAAAGTGGAGAAGCTGGTACAGCGAGAAGATGCCCATTCCGCGGAAATCCGACATTGGATCCGTTCCTAAAGTCGCAAGGAAGTCATGGAAAAGCAGCATTGTCAGCGCATGGGTTCGATTGGAATGCAAGTCAAAGGCAGTGCGCATGTTACCTTGGAAGCCGATTTCACCCCACTCTTTCGTGATTCTGCCGCCACTGCGACGAACATTTGGCTTCAAGTTGGACCACAATTGCTCGAGCATTTCCTGAAAAAGCAAACATAGACAACGCGAATCAGAGCTTTTTATAATAGCAATATGCGCTTGGAAAGGGAGAGAAGTTCTCCTGCACCTCGTGCTTTGCGTTTTTAGAATCGAAAGCTTCGTCGCGTAGAGCATGCACGCGATTGTACACGCGATTCACATAGTTGCAGCGACCCAAACAGCCGCGTACGTTGGAGATCAGTCTGTTGTGTGAGCAAACACAGCATTGTAATTTAGCTCAAGAACCGTCTCCTTTTCGCGAAGGCAATAACAAAAGTGGATACGTACGATGTGTTCTTTGCGTCCAGACTCAATCGCTTGATCATCTCGGTCAAAATGGTCTCCATCTATTCTCCCACAACCAAACAGCAAGCAGCACAAACCAAAGTCAGCTTATCCTGCTGAAATACAACCACAGATAGCGCCAACAGCAGCAACTGCAAGAACGTACCGGAAACGCTTCAAAGTCAAACACCGCATTGCAGATCTTCACCAGCGCATTCGAGAGCGCCAGACTCGTTCGGAAGCGCACGATGCGCGATTGCTCGTCCACCTGGTTCCCCATCGGCGTGCAGATCCGCTGCACCTCGCTTTGCCCGAAAAACATTTGCCCTGCATGATGATAAGCAAAGCAAAACAGCGTCAGCACCAGTTCGCACGTCAACTCAGCACAAAACATACACACAGGCGCGGGACACGCAAGGACGCACATATGGTGTTCTTGACCCAGCGCCAGACGCGGCGCACGAAGCCCTCGTTCTCCCTCGCGGCGCGGCGAACCACAGCGCTCGCCGTCATCCTGTTAACGTAATGCGCGCGCGGCAATCGGGAAATGAGATCCCCCCATCTGCATATTCAGCAGCAGCGTCATCAGAATCTGCTGAAAAGCATAACCTCTTAAGTTGCATATTCCCAAACTCATCTGTGTTGGCACTTCCCCATTGGTGCCACCTCACACACCACCAGCGAACCTATGTAATTGCATGTGTGAGTCCGGATGCTTCCGGATAATATTGACGCGCATAACAGTAGCCCCTGTATTTTATTCAAAAACCGCAACAGACCCTTGTTTTAGCGCGCAAGACAGAACGGCGGCGCGGAACGAACGACAAGAAGAAGAAGAAGGGAGCAAGGCGCGCTCATTAGGATGGCGCTGGACGAGATAGCAGCGCTGCTGCGGTCCTCAGGTGTGGCTCCATACAAAGATCAGTATAAGCGCACGCCATCGCACTCTCTAACACTGTTTTCCCGACTTCTATGGGCGTCTCTCTGACCGTTTTCTGCAGCGATCAAGAAACGGCTCGTGGGCGTGACGTCGCTCGTCGAGTTTTTAAGGAAAGCGCACCCGAACGACGTGTCTGCGGAGGAGCTGGCGGCGCTGGTTCCCGATGTGCTGCCGTGTCTACGCGACCACAACTCGAAAGTGGTGAGCTCGGCGCTCGAAATCCTCGAGATCGTGCTCGAGAGCGCGTTGGAGCAAACGGTGCGCGCGTATTTCAAGCTGCTCTGGCTCAACCTCGTGGAAAAACTCGGAGACAGCAAGGTAAGATGCAGAAACTGCATGTTGGTGCTTATGTGATCGTGAAGTGCTGTTTATTGATGAGTGGCTTGTGGTTGCGAATGACTTTTGGCAGCTCCCTGTGCGAGAGAAAGCCGTGGATGTCGTCGTGCAGCTCACCAACGTGCTCGATTTGGCGACCGTACTGGATAAACTGCTGGTACGTGTTGCTGTATATGAAAAGCGTATGCGTCGTGTGGAATTATGATGCTAACGTGCTTGCGATGCAAACGCTTTTGCTCGATGTGTAGCCATGTGCAGGACACAAGAATTGGCGCACCAGAGAACAGGTACGTACCAAGTGCATTAACTTTATCACGAGTAAATGCGCTGGAAAGGAGTTGTGGTTGCTTACCGTATGGTTATATTCAATTGTGTGTCGTATGGTTCATGCGCATCCTGTAGACTCTTCATTGCATTTGGCGCTGCCTGGAGAAGCACGATCAGTTCACCGCGATGAAAGACGAAGTGCTTGGCGATGTATGTTAAACAACCGTTCAGTGTGCTCAGTGACGAAATGGCTACTCACACGTATGCGCTTCTGGTGTAACTTTTGCTGTATTCCTAGATCATCAAACTGCTCGAAGACTCGGCGAAAGAAGTTCGCGATGCCGCGATCCAGACGCTCGAGAAATTCTACACCCACATCGGAAACTCGCTTCTGGTACCGTTTTCCCGTTATTTTTTCTCTGCTGTGCACGAATTTGACAGCAATTGCTAACCGAATCGAACCTTATCACTCGTGCTTGCATGCGTAGCGCGATCTGGAATCAAAGCACATTCGAAGTGCCCACATGAAGATGCTCACAGACAGGTTCCAAGGAATCCAGGGTCGCGACGACAGGGGAGCTGCTGCAACAACCTCAGCTACAGCGTATCCGTTATCTTCTTCGTCTTCGTTGACGTCGATTTTGTCGTCGTATGATCTCAAGCAACCTGCTTCTTCGTCGTCGATGGCGAGGTACCTCGAGTCGATCCGACAGCGCGAGTTGAGCAGTGCCGTGGCAGCAAAAGCCATCGTCGGTGGCGAGTTTTCGCCGTCACAATCGTCGACAACCAGTACAAAAAGCGACAAGAGCTTGTGCGGGGGTGCCGAGCAAGCAAACAGCCAAAGCGGTGTATCAGAGAAGGACATCCAGCGAGAAATCGCGACGATCTTTGAGCAGCTTCAGTTGGACAACGACTGGTCCAAACGCGTGGATGGATTGAAGAAATTGCAGGAACTAGCACACACTTGCGGCCAAACGCAGGATGCCGCGACCCTGATGGCGTTGTCCCAAGGTGTTCGAACAGTTCGCGAACGTCTATGTGAACAAGTGGCTGATCTTCGGTCCTCGGTGTCTCGAGAAGCGTGCCAGACGATCCAAGTGCTCGCCAACGTGTTGCGCGATGATTTCAACTTGCATGCCGAGTACGTGCTCGGCACATTGCTGAAAGCGACGTACGTCACGATTCAGATCATTTCGACGTCTGCTGACACCTGCATCCGCGGAGTTATTGAGAGCACGAAGAACGGATACGCAAGATTCATCTCCAAGTACGTGAGATTGGCTTGGTGCGTGTGGAAAGAAACGAGCAAGTGCTAACAATGTGTGTATCCTCCTTGCACTTGTGGTATAGACTCATGGAAGGCGCGAAATCAAGAAACCAGGTGCTGCGTCTTCACTGTGTGAAATACTTGACGCTCACGCTGCAACGCTGGAGCTCCAGCCACCTAAGCAAGTATGTGATCATGCTGTGCGAATATTGCTGTTACTTTACGCTGACTGTGTCATTACTGCGTTTTTGTTTCTGGATAGGCATTCCGAAATGTTCTTGTCGATTTTGCCGGTGATTCTCCACGACGCATTAGCAGAAGTTCGTGCACAGTCGAGAAAGTGCTTCTGGGCATTCCATCGCGTCTTCAAGGTACGTGTGTGTAAATTGAACAGGACCCTACCTAGGTGGTAATGTGACTTTTGTGCTCACCCGGCTACCCTGTATGGTCCTTTTCGCTTGTCACGCAATAGGCCGAAGCCGATAACCTGTTCAATCGTCTAGATGCATCGACTCAGAAGAATTTGCGCGACGATGCTGCTCGAACAAGTGAAAATGAGCGACTGAAGGCCAACGAATCCGATCGATCGTCTGTTTCCCGTAAGCTAAAACTTAGCAGCAAACCTCCAACGCGTGACTCTGCTCAGGCGTCAACTTCAACCACTCCAGCGATGACGTCTGTACAAAGAGTGTTGCAGCATTCTACGTCGATGGATGGGTCCAGTGGCTCGAAAGCATCGTCAACTTCATCTGTTAGTGGCCCGCGACGAGTTCTCGGAGCAAGCTCTGGTTCGTTTTTGGCCTCAGATAGTTATGGCGACGGCAGTGAAAGCGGCCGCTTTCCTTCCAGGGTTCTCTCGCAAGGTGCACTGCGTGTTGGTTTTGATTCGCGTCAGAAAGCAAGTTCGTCCAATGAAGAAGCAGGAAATGACTGGAAGAAGCAGCACACACCAGTTCGACCTCTTCGTGTTCTAAGCTCTTCGGAGGTGACGTTGCCACCGAAGACTGCAGCAGATAATTTGTTCTCAACACGGCCAGGTGGCTTTCAAACCAGTCCACTCTCGGGAAAGCCGAAACGAGTGCAGATTGCTTCCGCAGATGTGAGTGTGTCCAGTCAGTCTAGTGTACCGGACCAGCAAGAAAGCGGACCGAGCGAAAAAGCGAAGCCAGTGGTGTCTCAGGCGTCTTCTTCGCTTGCATCTAACGTGGAAAAGAGATTAGAACCTTCTGTTGCAGCAAGTCTGCAAGCCAAGCCAGCCAGTGAACCTCCATCAGCAAAGCAAACTGTGAAGCAGGTGCCGATGCTTCCGACGAACGAGAAACTCGAGGACGCCATCTCGAGTTTGGAAAGCAACTCATGGTCGATCCGCATGGATGCAGTGGAGTACATTGGGCGAGTGCTTGTGCAAAAGAAGCAGAGTCAGCAACCGAACGATGCAACAAGAGTGGATGACCGGGTTTTGGTTGCGTTCATAAAGCACATGGGAGATGCTCACTATCGCGTGGCTCAAGCTGTGCACAAGAATTTTCTGTCGTTGCTTCAATTGGCCAGTCCCCAGCAGCTCCAGCCGCATCTGAAGGCGATTCTTCCCAAATTGTTCCAGAAACAGGTCGACACGAAGGAATCCATTCGCGCGATCGCGAAAGAAAACCTCGACTACCTTCTCAAGACCATGGACGCGTCAGTCCTGACGACGAGTGTCCTCCCGCTACTCATTGATGGAGGCAACATGAAAGTGAAAGCGGCTGTGTGCCATTACCTTCGCGAGCTGCTTCCAGGTGCAGATGCGTACATGCGACAAAGCAACAACAACAACAACCACATGCGATCGTTTCTCAGTAAGATGGCACAGCTTTTGGAAGGCGAGATGCCGGTTTCGGTGACGGCTGCGGTCGGAGAGCTCGTTCAAGTGTCTGCAAAGCTCTACGCGGCGGAAATGGAAGCCGCTTTACCGTTGCTGGCTCCGACCAAGCGAACGAGTCTGACAAAACTGCTCAAGTCCAGAGGCATTGTATTCAGCTTAAATCCTGCTCCGAGTGGGATTGCGTCAATATCTACCGGTGCATTGTCGTCGTCAGGTTCGTCGCGTGGGAGCAGTCGTGAGCAACAGCAGCAAAACGTTGGCAACCAGGCACCAGAACCTGTGTTCCTCGAGCGCTCCAATCGAAAGCGTTCGGAGTCGCCGAATGCGAACTCGGCAAGCCCCCAGCGCACGATTCAGAAGCGTAAGAGTGCTAACGACATTGTGAAAGGAGACAACAAAGCCGTAGCCCCGGTACTCGACTTTAATAAGGCAACCAGTGCTGACCTCTTTTCAAGCGCCAGCAGCAGCATGTTCGACACTCCAGTTTATCCTAGTTCCAGCAGCAGCAGCAATGCACCAAAGCAAGCGATCCCATTTGAAGACTTAATCGACGTCGTTGCACAGAACAATGCGACGGAGCGCGAGCGTCGGACAGCTTTCCACAAGGTATGTTGTTTATGCTCTGATACGCTTTTCTCTGTTGGATGGCTGATTATTAGTTCGTCGTGTGGCTATCTCGTGTTACTGTGTAGATTCTTGGATATGTGAAGTCTGGCTCGCATGAGTTTTGGGATAAGCACTTCGGGCGTCTGCTGTTCCTCTTGCTGGATGCAGGTGCTGAAAAGGATGTGAGCGCGCTGAAGGTGCTGCAGGGACTCGTGGAAATGCATTCGGGCCGCACGCATGGGTATGCGCACCCGATTTTGGTGCGGCTACTGGAATGCCTGGGCGACAAAGCCAACGTGGTGAGTAGTGACATAAATGCAAAGTGTCATTGGAAGAGCTTGATTCGTTATATTTGACATTGTATGTTTTGATCCATAGGCAAGCCATCTCGCGGAGAACATCCTGTCTACTCTTGTGAGTACAACGAAACAACCAGAGCAGCTTCTGGACATGCTCGCGCCATACCTCTCGAGCGCCGAGCCGCCTTTGCTTCAAGTCGTGCTCCGGTTGATCAAGACTGGCCTCGAGGTTTGTGAGAAGAACGTGTCTCCAACGAGAGGGTTCCTTCGCGAAGAGCTCTGGATGGCGAAGCTCCTAGTTCCTGTTGCGCAGCACCTGACTCATCCCAGCTCCGATGTGCGCAAATGCAGCGTGGATGCGTTGGTCGCGTTCCATTTTGCGATTCTGGAAGACGGTGAGCTCATGTGGGGGTACCTCTCGAACATTGTGGACGCCACGAAGAAGAAACTGGTGCAGATCTTCATCGAACGTGCAAAGCTCGAACGCCGTCAAACAGCTGCTTCCTGATGACCAAAGTCACACGCTAGAGCGAAATAGGGGGGACGACGAGAGATAGCGAATAGGCGCGAGCCTTCCGTGTGGGCAGCCTTCATGGAGAGAAGGAAGGCGAAGTTTTGTGCGATTTAGTTGTGATGTGGAGACCTAACTTATTCGAAAGCACCTGAAGTTTATTTGTTGCTTTATCTTGTATCATGCATCCTACTCTCTCAAACCAAGGTTGACTTAGCGTTTGAATTGTTGTTGTTTGTCAGAACTGACACCTTCGATTGTAACATGTATCCTGCAAATGACTTTCCTTGCTGTCGACTTCGTTGCTTTTTCATGCAACTAACTTGACAGCAAGAAACATTTTCAACAAACGTGTATTTGTCAACTTAGTGAAATTTCAGTGGTTGACTTTGCACAATCTTCTGCACAAAAGCTCAAGCAAGCATGGTGTGCGACAAATGCGAGGAGAAGCTCTCGAAGCTCGTGGTGCCCGACAAGTGGACCGACGGCGCGCGCAATACGACGGGCGGCAAGGACGGCGGCCGCAAGATCGGCGGCAACCGCCTGCTCAAGAAGCGCGCGGAGCGGTACGTCGCCGCAAATTGTTTCTGCGAGGGACAGGAAGGAAGGGCATTTTTCAAAAGGAGATGAGTGCATTTGGTGCTATTCGCCGTAGATTCACGCCCATGGAGAGGAAATGCCGCATCTGTAAATGCAAGGCGGGGCAGCACTGCCACTACTGCAACCAGTGCGCATACAAGAAAGGTATGTGCATGTGTACACGTGTGCATCAACTGCATGGAGTGCAAGACAATGGACTGATGGTCGCTGTGCGCTTTTGTATGGGGATGATGCAGGAATTTGCGCCATGTGCGGTCGCAAAGTGCTCGACACGAAGGAGTTCAACATGTCGTCCTAAAGACTATTTATCAGGAAACAAAGCGCAAACTCAAACGCAAATGGAAATGGATGAGTTCGTAGCTGCATTCTCGATATAAAAGTGTGTTCTATTTTGTGCTAGTGACATTATGCTGTCTCGCCTACTTACTTCTTGCTCGGTTTCATCAGTTTGTACGATTCCAGACGCGACGAGGACAGCCCCGTGGCTTTGTACGCGTTCGCGGCGTCGCTGTCGCCCTTCTTCTTGCTGCGGCGCTGCTTCTTCTTCAAGTCATTGCTGCTTTTCTCCTTTGTTGCCTTCTTGTCCTCGCTCTCGTTCTCACTCTTTGGCTTTTTAGAGACTGGTGCGTCCTCCTCGTCTTCATTCTTCGTCTCAGTCTCCGCCGAAGCAGAAGCCTTGGACTTCTTGATGCGCTTTCGCTTCTTGCCTGCCGACTTGGCCACACCAGCTTCAGCAGCAGCCTCAATAGGTTCTTCAGCACCCTCGTTGCTGTCCTCGGTCTTCTTCTTGCGCTTCTCCATGCGCTCGCGCTTGGCTTCCTCGAGTGATTTCTTGAACTGCTTGACGCGCTTGCGGTCGACCTTGTACTCCTCCTCGAGGTACGGCGCCAGCTTCTTGAGCGACACCAGCGCCTTCAGCTCCTTGTCGTCCGCGGTCATGATCTCATCGACCGTGAGCCCAAAGTCGTTGGTCTTGACCTGACGGTACTTGAAGCGGCACTTGAGATCGCCGATCAGGTCCTCGTAGTCGAGACTGTAGAGCTCGTTCAGGTATTTCTGCGACGCGCGCTTCAGTTCCTGCTTGCTCATGTTCTTGTGGGTCACTTCAGCGTCCTCGTCTTCCTCGGCATCATCGCCTTCTATCGCTTCGTCATCGTCCTCTTCAGCCTCCTCGTCGTCGTCAGCCTCAATAATGTTGGACGCTTGTTCCTGCTCTTCCTCATCATCTTCCTGCTCTTCTTCGTCCTCAGGATCCACTGGCAGACCGGCAAAGAGCTCCTTGTCTTCCTCTTCGTCCCACGTCGGCTTCTCCATACCGTCGTCGTCTTCGTTGTAGTACTCTTCATCAAACACCTGCTGCATGCGCTTGTCGTACTCTTCGGGGTCGAATTCGCCTTCGAGGTCACTGGCCAACAGCTTCGCGTCGTCGCGGCCCATGAGCTTGGCGACCTTCTCCAACTTGCTTTGGATCTCGGCCTGCTTCAGGTTCTTCAGACGGCGCAGCTCTTCCTCCTTTTTCAGACGCTCGAGCGCCTTGCGCTCCTTGCGCTCGGTACGCTTGCGCTTGCGCGAATCGTCTTCGCGACGCATACTGTCTTCAATGTGACGCGCGTGGGTCTGGATCATGCCGCTGCCTTCTTCCTCAAATCGGAAGTTGTAGTTGTGCTCAAACTCTTCGGCTTTCTCTAGTTCTTCCGCGTCTTCGTCGTCATTCACGATCTCGTCGTAGTGCGGGATCACATCGGACTTGTCCTTCCAGCCTTCACTGCTCAGGTAGTGCTCCAGAAAAGCCTCAGGGTTCATCTCGTTCTCCTTCAGCTTCGTCCCGTACTTGTTCGTGAACGACGCGTACTCTTCGTCCTCCTGTTTCTTTTCGTCGTCGGTCTTCTTGCGGATCGTAAAGAGTCCACCATCGAGATCTTCCTCGTCGTCGTCCTTGTCGTTCTCGTCGTCATCAGACGCAGTCGCCTGCTTGAGCGTCGAGAGGAATTCCTGCTTAAGCTTCGCCTGCTCTTCCCCGTAGGTCATCACGCGGCCGTTGTCGCGCTCATCGTCGCTGCTGTCGACGTCACCCGCGATCACTTGTTGCCGCACGAGGTCCTTGTAGTACAGCGGCGCCGACTCGCTCTTCTTTTTTTTCTTCTTGTTTTTCTTCTTACTACCGTCCTCACCATCGCTACCGTCGCTGTTATCACCGTCATCATCGTCCTTCTTGAAAAACGCAATGGACTTGTCGTAAATCGCCGGGTCTTTCTTGCGGATCAGCTTGAGCGTCTTGCGGATGTCCGCGTCCAGCGCGCGCGTCAGCTGCTCGCCGTCTTCGTCCTCGGTCTCCGACTCGGAGTCGGATTCGTCGTCGTCGTCGCCATAGAGCTCGCGCTTCTTCTCGAGCCGCTGCAGCTCCTCCTTGCGCTTCTGCTCCAGGAACGTCTTGGCGAACTTCTCGTTCACCTTGAGCTCCACGGGCTCTTCCTCTTGCTCCTTCTCTTGCTGCTCCGCTTTCACTGTCTGCTTGCTGCCCTTGGGAGCGAAGAGCTCGTCGGCGGCGTCGTGCTCTTCTTTCGCAACGGGCGCCACGTTGACGCCGCCGCCGCTCTTCTTGCTGCGCTTCTTCTTGCCCGCCATTCCTGTCTGAAGAATGAGCCAAATGGCAATTGGAGCTCTTCGCTCAGCCATTGACCTTTTGCTTGTCTCTTTTTTGCATTGAGGGCGGACAGTATGCGTTCAAGTAAGTACGATATGGCATTTCATCATCTGAAAACGTACTTGAACGAAGTGCAATGGTCGCAGCGTATCAAATGGGGGTACTAATCGAAGAGCAGTGGGGTATTATATTATAGTCTACGGTACTGCTTGTCAACAATTTGGGTTGCTGGTTGTTGCGATTGATGGACAGGATGGAATGGATAGACAAACGAACGAATATCCCGGTTCTTGAGAACACGTTTTCTCTCCTATTGCAGTACGCTGCTGATTGGATGGCAGCAGTGCGTGTTTCGACAATCCATACTCGCAGAGTGAAATCAAACGCAGCCTACGGTATCGCCACAGGTGCGTGCGTCAGAAGAACATCAAACAGACAAGCAACATGAACTTAAAACGATAGGCAAAAATGTACTATGACAGACAAATGACAAATGCATGCAAGTGACAAATCAACCAGCCATCAACAAATTCTTGCAGATGTGACACATACCTACACTTTTTGGGTTGCTTGCTTGCAGCAATTTCCACAAGCAGCAAACAGCAATTGCAAGCAAGGGAGGTTCGTGCTTCAAGAGAAAGAGCAGCTGGCGTGCTTGCTCTTGCATGTTCTTTCCTTCCGGTTCGCACTCGAACATTCAACAACAGTAGTACAGTAAGTGGCCAATTGCAAGGATCCCCAGTGGGCAGGATGACTGGCTGCGCCAAGCGACCCAGTACCGTTTATGACCCATTTCGGGTCTCCCTTCACAACGATCACAGCGATCGCAAGTGGTTAGGGATTTTGCGATTGGCCATTTATAACAATCCTCACCACTCGCTTTAACGACTAAAACGGACCTTCGGAGCTTAAAAAGGTGTGAGAAGTGCAGCAAAGCATTGCGTAATCAAAAGGTGGGTGCAAGGAAGTGTGCGCTGCAGGTCTCTCCTGCAAGCTGAAAAAGACAGAAAGAAACGTTGGTGGCGGCACGTAATTCTTAGCATTCCCATCAAATTCACTCTATTTCGGAGACTTTGGAAGTGTGCATGTGTCCATTTGCGCGCAGTGTATGTAGAAAGAATTGCGCGTTTTCGTTCATACCACTTTTGTGTGTGTGCGTCAACCAATTGTGTGACGGGGCCAACAGTGTCTTTTTCTCTATACGTTCTCGAGTGCCGACCGCGAATTTGAGTGGCCAGGAAGCACTGCCCTCATGCCGATCTTTTCGTTTGCAGCTTTTCTTTTTTTCTCGAACCGACCGTTTTTTCCGGATGTATTGTGCTGGGTTTGTTTCTCTGCACAAACGATATGGGATAAAAACACACACCGGTGAACGCTAAAACCTACGAGCGAATAGGGGACCTTGTGTTGCCTTTGCAGCGTTTGCGTAGTGGGCTTCTCTTTGAGTCCACAAAGAAGCATGGCCTTCAATAATCTCTATATGTGGCATAAACCATTTCTATAATGCGTAAATACTCATTTGAGATCATAAGAATCGTTCACATAAACTCTCAATTACTGCATATTACTGTTTATTGTTGCTCGTACCTGCTATGAAGGGTTTTCTCAGCTTTTTTCCCCCCTTGTTTTTATCCTCAGCGGGTCTTTTTTGTGAGTGTGGGGCATTCTTCCCATACCAACGATCCCAGACGCCCACATTGACACCAAACGCTCAAGCCCCCGCCCGCTCCACACGCAGCCACGTCCACGCGCTTCCTTCTCTGCATCTCCATCTCTCTGTGAGAAGGACGGACTGCGAGTCTCCCTCCCTCTGTGCACATACGTCCGCAGCCGCCCTCCGCTGCCTTCTCTGCGCTGTCACAGCAGGTGACGCGTCCGTCTTCTTCCCCCATCCATCCATCCAATTGAACCGAGTGCAATTGGGAGAACCCCCCTTCTCTTCACAGACACGCACTGGCGAAAGCAGTGCGGCAATAAGAGAAGGAGAGAAGAGCGATCGCGTGGCTCAGCAGCAGCTACGGAAGTGCCGACTGCATTCTCGTGTTCCAAGAGCCCAGGTCGACGCCGCATTGGTTGCTCAAGTTGCCGATTATTGCCGCTATTGTCGCTGCAGGATTGAAGAGAAGCATCCTGTTTGACTCCTAGCGAGCTGCTATATCACACGTTGCGCTTCCTGTCAGCGTGATCCTCGCGTCCGTGTTCAAAGTAGCGCGACGTGAGTTCCTTACCAAGTCGAGTATTTTGAGCGCGCCGGTGAGGTTATCCGCATTGTGGCGGAGTGCAAGCAGACTAGGAACCGTACATTATAATGATCGACACGAAGGAGAATGAAGAGCGCGGGCGCATGATCGCGCATACGCTGGCAGCCGTCGTGGACGATATCGTGCGCGAGAGCGGGTACGAGACGATGTCGTACGGGCAGCAGCAGCAGCCGTCCAAGTTCGAAGCGTTCCGCGCGCCCGGCATCTCGATCCGCGACTACCTCATGCGCATCCACAAGTACGCATCGTGCAGCCCCGAGTGTTTTGTGCTCGCGCTCGTGTACATTGACCGGCTGCA
This sequence comes from Globisporangium splendens, assembly GCA_006386115.1. NCBI lineage: Eukaryota > Oomycota > Peronosporomycetes > Pythiales > Pythiaceae > Globisporangium > Globisporangium splendens. The sequence continues at coordinate 491,721 of VFIW01000032.1, forward strand.
GCGCATGCAGGGCTTTGTGCTCACGCACCTGAACGTGCACCGCGTGGTGATTACGAGCGTCGTGCTCGCGGCCAAGTTCTTTGACGACCACTACTTCAACAACGCGTACTACGCCAAGGTCGGCGGCGTGCTGTGCAAGGAGATGAACGAGCTCGAGATCGAATACCTGCTGCTGATCAACTTCAGTCTCCACGTGAGCACGGACACGTACGCGCGGTTCTACAACGAGCTCGTGGGCCACTACAACCGCACGAGCAGCGGCGGCCGCCACAACCCGTACATGTCGCCGTCGCCGTACTACGACGTGGAGCACTTCGTGGCCGAGGACCCGGAGAACGAGGGCCAGCTCATGTACGTGACCAACTACAATCAGCGCGTGCCGCCAGTGATCGACAACTCGCGCCACAGCTACCACCACCGGGGGAGCAGCCACCACCACCACTACAGCAACCACAGCCACCATCCGCAGCAGCAGTACGGCTACCAGCAGCAGCAACAGCCCTACCAGCAGCAGCATATGTATCAGAGCGAGCCGCAGCCGCAGTATGCGCCGCAGTATCAGCATCACTACCCTCCGCAGCAGCAGCAAGTCTACCACCACCAGCAACAGCAGCCACAGCACTACCGTCGCCGTACAATAGAAGAAAATGACAAGTCCTACGCTGCGTCTGGCCACTCCACAAGCGCCAACGCCGCATCCACAGCATCAGCAACGACAACAGCGACGGCAACGCGCGCGTCGGGGCAAAAGCGACGGAGTGCTGTCGCGCTCGGCGTCAATGCGTAAACTGTTGAGAGAAGCCTGGCAGGGACCCAAGGATATAAGAAAACAATATTCAGATAGTAGGCAGCATGCGCAATGCGATGGAGCAAACGTGTGGCCTGGAGGCAAGGCGTTAGGTCAACAAAATCAACATAGTAGTCTTTCAATAGTGGATAGTCTTTTTTTTTTTCTCTTGTTGCTATTGATTTTTGTGGGGAAAAAATACTCAAAAACAAAGCCTCAACACCTCATGCGCTTGTTGAATAATTTGCCATTTTCTATTTGCGCTGCCAGAAGGTGCCGTCCGAGACACCCCACTGGTACTTGCGCGCGTGCTCGCGGATCATGAACGGGTAGTCCTGGCGTTTGACGAGCGTGAAGTCCTTGCTCAGATGCTTCTCAATGACGCTAAAGCTGTCGACGGGTTTGCCCGTGGTTTCGTCCATGCGAGCGCCGATCCACTTGTCCTTGGCCGTGTACTCCTCGAGCCACGAGTACGGACTGATGAGCGCCAGCACGCCGCCCTGGTTCACGAAGCCGCCCACTTCGGTCAGGAACTTCTCCGGATCTGGCAGCCGACACAGCAGATTGGACGCGAACACGACGTCGAATTTGCCCAGCGACGGCGACAGATTGCACGCGTCGCCCTGCTGGAAGCTCACGTTCGCAGGCTTGACGCCCTCAGGCAGCTTGGCTTTGCGGAGCTCGCGGATCTCGCCCTGGATGTGCGCCTCGTACTCGAGTTCACCCTGCGCCTTCATCTTGTTGGCCGTGTCGGCAAAGTGGTGCGAAAAGTCGATGCCCACGGCCTCGTCAAAGTGCTTGCTGAGCTCAAATGTGGCGCGACCGACGGCGCAACCGATGTCGAGTGCGCGGCGGCGGTGCGTCGCTGGCACGTGCTTGACGCACTCCTCCACCGTCAGCGGCAGAAACGCGAGCGCATCCTTCGGCGCAAAGCTGTACGGTACGACTTCAGACGGATCACCTGCATAAAGAAGCAAATGATGGCGCCACGTGGCATTTAGCACACACTTTTACGTAGCTCTTGGGAACGCAGATTGATTCGTCCATTGTAGAGAAACGTACCAAAGTGGAACTGCAGGTACTCGTGCACGGCGCGCTCGGACTCGTAGACGACGGAGCCGCTGGCCGTGGTGCTGCGGACGACGGCGGCTTGCATGGCTTTCGTGGACGCGCGCATTCTACGAGGAGAGCGAATTGATCAATGCTGCTCCATGAGGATTGGCCATTTCAGATTGGGTAATCGTCGGATCCTGTTGCAACCCCCCCCACCCCCCCCCTCCACCGCCCCCCCCCGCTTCTGGCAACATGTTTTTCTTGTTTCTTGTCACTTGAAAAGACTAATAATATTACTTGATGTTGCGGTATCAAACGCTAGTAAAGAAAAGACACAACAAAGAGATTTTCTGCACAAACGTAAACAATTGACGCACTTTTCTCGCGCCCCTCGGACCGGGGAGAGAAAGGGGGGGGGGAAAAAAAGGGGGGGGGAGGGAGGGGGTGGACCAAGGGGGGGAAGGGGGGCAGAGGGGCGGGGACCGATGGTTCCAGTCCCCTGCACCGCGCGCTGCATCGCCAGCATGGTGGCGCGCAGGATGTTCAGGCTGTCGATTTCCGCGACCGTGGCGCTGGCGATGCACCAGGCAAGCGCCTGTTCCTTGATCTGCAGCGCCAATTCCTCGCGGCGCACGGCGGTGAGGACCTTGGAGTCGGCCAGGCCGTCAATGAAGCGTGATGGGTCCAGAATGACCGCCGCCGCGTAGACTTCGCCAGCTAGCGGGCCGCGGCCCGCCTCGTCGACGCCGGCGGTCAGCAGCGCGGGCTGCTCCGGCGCCACGAAAAGCTCAGGCTGCTCCATCGGCCACCTCCAGGATCGCCTGCGCGGCCAGCGCCGGCGTATCGCGTAACAGGTCTTGGTGCATGGCGGTAAAACGGGCCTCCACGCGGGCAATCAGGGCGTCGTCGGTCAACGCCTGCCAGGTCGCTTCGGCCAGTTTATCGGGCGTCGCGTCATCCTGCAAAAGCTCGGGAACGACGAAGTCGCGAAGCAGCACGTTGGGCAGGCCCACCCAGGGCAGGTACGGGCGCTGCTGACCAGACTTCCACGCCATGATCCGCCGCATCCAGGGCGACAGGACGTATGAGATGACCATGGGCCGTTTGAACAGCGCCGTCTCCAGCGTGGCGGTGCCGCTTGCGACCAGGACGGCCGTGGCGGCTTCCATGACGGACCAGGCCACCGGCGCCTTGCGGTCCCCGCCCTCGCCGTGCAGATCGTGCGCGGTGACGCAGCGCAGACCGGGCACGGGGTACTGGGCCAGGATTTCCAGGAACTCGGCCCGCCGCTGGTCATTGACCATGGGCACGATGCACTGCAGAGCCGGATCCTTCTTCAGCAGTTGCTGGGCCGCCTGCAGAAAGCGCGGCGCGAGCAGACGGATCTCCGAGGACCGGCTGCCGGGCAGGATCGCCAGCACACGGGCGTCTTGATCGATGCCCAGGCGCGCGCGGGCCGCCGCGCGGTCCGGCTGCATCGGCACGGCGCCGGCCAGCGGATGGCCCACGTACGTCACCGGTATGCGTTCCTTGCGGTAGATCTCTTCCTCGAACGGAAACAGCACCAGCATGTGCGAGACCGATTCGCGGATCTTGTGAATGCGCTCGTAGCGCCAGGCCCAGATCGAGGGGCCGACGAAATGCACCGTCGGCGTGCCCGCCTGGCGCAGCTGGTGCTCCAGCCGCAGATTGAAGTCGGGTGCGTCGATGCCCACGAAGACGGACGGCGGCTCGGCGAGCCAGCGGCGCTTGACGTCGCGGTAGGTGGCCAGCAGGCTCGGCAGGCGCTTGAGCGCGTCCACGTAGCCAAACACGGTCAGCGCGTGCATCGGATGCCAGGCGTCGAAGTCTCGCGCCTGCATCTGCGGTCCGCCGATGCCCTCGCAGCGCACGCCGCTGTCGCGCGCTTGCAGACCGGCAATGATGCGTCCGGCCAGCAGGTCGCCCGAAGGCTCGCCGGCCACCATGCCGATCCGAGTGCTCATGGGCGGATGATGCCGCGGGAGGCGACGTCCAGGAAGTCCAGCAGCATCTGCAGATGTTCCGCGGCTTCAGGGGTGGATTGCTGGCGCTCGCGCAGTTCGGCGCGCGCCGCGTCCAGGGGCAGGCCCCGGCGGTAGATGATCTTGTAGGCTTCGCGAAGAGCCGAAATCGAGGCCGCGGAAAAACCGCGGCGTTTCAGGCCTTCGACGTTGATGCCCACCGGACGGCACGGGTTGCCGGCCGCCAGCACAAAAGGCGGGGTGTCCTGCATGAGGGAGCTGTTGCCGCCCGTCATGGTGTGCGCACCCACGCGCGAGAACTGGTGCACCCCGGTCAGGCCGCCGATGATCGCCCAGTCGCCCACGTGCACGTGGCCGCCAAGCTGCACTGAATTGGCCAGGATCGTGTTGCTGCCGATGTGGCAGTCATGGGCCACGTGAACGTAGGCCATGATCCAGTTGTCGTTGCCCAGCGTTGTTTCACCGCCATCCTGCGTCGTGCCGGTATTCAGCGTGACGAATTCGCGCACCGTGTTGCGGTCGCCGATCGTCAGGCGCGTGGGCTCGCCCGCGTACTTCTTGTCCTGCGGCATGCCGCCAATGGAGCAATAACGATAGAAGCGGTTGTCGCGACCGATGGTGGTCACACCGTCGATCATGCAGTACGGGCCGATTTCGGTGCCCGCACCGATGGTCACATCAGGCCCCACCACTGCGAACGGGCCGATGACCACGGTCGGGTCGATTTTTGCCGCCGGATCGACAACAGCGGTGGGATGGATGTTTCCTGCCATTTACTCTTCCAGGCTGCGAATCGCGCACATCAGCTTGGCGGAAGCCACTTCCTGGCCGTCGACCGTCGCGCGTGCTTGATACTTACAGATGCTGCGGCTCAGGCGTTCCGCTTCGACCTCGATGCGCAGCTGGTCACCCGGGACGACGGGGCGGCGAAAGCGCGCGCCGTCGATGCCGACCAGGTAATAGGCGGTCTTGGCGCCTTCACACTTGAGGCCGCCGTTCTCGTCCGTGAACGAGAACAGCGCCGAGGCCTGGGCCATGGCTTCGACGATGAGCACGCCCGGCATCACCGGATGGTGAGGAAAGTGACCGTTGAAAAACGGCTCGTTGATCGAGACGTTCTTGATGGCGACGATGGACTTGCCAGGCACCATTTCCACGACACGGTCAATCAGCAGCATCGGGTAGCGATGCGGCAGCCTCTCCATGATCCCCTTGATGTCGAGTTCCATTTTTCTATGCGTTCCTGCGAAATTAAATAATGTGGCGGCGCGGGCGCGCCAGGGCGGCGAACGCGCCCTAGTCCTTTTCCAGCGTGCGCACGCGGCGGCGCAATTGCGCCAACTGTTGTATCACGGCGGCGTTGCGCTGCCATTCGCCATGCTCCGCGTACGGGAAGACCCCGGTGTAGCGGCCAGGCTTGGAAATATTGGACGTCACTGCCGTGCCGCCCGAGATATGCACGTCGTCACCCAGCACCAGATGCCCCGAGAGCATCGCGGCGCCGCCGATGGTGCAGCGCTCGCCGATGGTGGTCGAGCCCGCCACACCCACGCAGGCCGCCATCGCGGTATGTGCGCCGATGCGGCAGTTGTGGCCGATCATGATCTGGTTGTCGAGCTTCACGCCGTCCGCGAGGACGGTGTCTTCAAGGGCGCCGCGGTCGACGGTGGTGTTGGCGCCGATTTCGACGTCATCGCCCAGCGAAACGCCGCCGAACTGCGGGATCTTGCCCCAGGCGCCCTTGCCCAGCGAAGGATCCGGCGCGAAGCCGAAACCATCGGCCCCCAGCACCGAACCGCTGTGCAGGATGACTCGGGCGCCGATCTTGACGCCTTCGTACAGCGTGACGTTGGCATGCAGCCGGCCATCGGGCCCGATGGACGATCCGGCGCCGATGACGCAACCCGGACCCAGCACCGTGCCCCGTCCGATACGCACGCCGGCTTCGACGACGCAGTTCGGGCCGATACGCACGCCTTCTTCGATGATCGCGTCGGGCGCAACCACGGCGGAGGGATGGGTTTCAGCGGGCAAGGCGGGTCTGCGGCAGTGTCCGACCCACTGCGCGACGCGCGGTAGAGCAGTATAGGATTCTTGCAGATACATCGCAAATGGCGCGGTCGCTGGGGCCGCCCTGGCTTCGAGCGCCCTGCGACGTCGTGGAGACGATGACGCGCCCCCGCTCCGGTTGCGCCAAGCTGGCTTTGGTAACGGGGATTGGACAGGAAAGTGATTTCCTGGGGGCCGGCCGAAGACAGGGTCCCGATGCCGCAGACCCGCATGGGGTCTGCGCCGGGAACCGCACTGATACGCCAGTCCATACCCTGGGTATTGGCGGCGCTCAACAATGCTTCAAGTGTCGGCGCGCGGGCAAGATCCAGTAAAACCGGCATGACTAGACGGGTATCGCTTTACTTGCCCAGGCTCTGGATCACCTTGTCGGTGATGTCGATGCGCGGGTTGACCGTCACCGCGTCCTGGATGATCAGGTCGTAGTTTTCCTGTTCGGCAATGCGCTTGATGGCGTCATTGGCCTTGGACACGATGCCCGAGAATTCTTCGTTGCGGCGGCGGTTGAAGTCTTCCTGGAACTCGCGGCGCTTGCGCTGCAGGTCGGTGTCCAGGTTGGCCAGTTCGCGCTGGCGCTTGACGCGGTCGGATTCCGACAGGACGGGGGCGTCCTTGTCGAACTTCTCGGCTTGCGAGCGCAGGCTGTTGTTCAGGCGCTGGAGTTCGTCGTCGCGCTTCTTGAATTCGGCTTCGATCTTGCTTTGGGCAGTCTTGGCCGGACCCGATTCGCGCAGGATGCGTTCGGTATTGACGAAACCGATCTTGGTGCCTTGCGCTTGCGCGGGGATCGCGGCAGCCGAACCGAGAATGAGCGCACCCACCAGGGCAATGGAGCCGCCCAGCTTGCCACGGCGCTTGGCGCCCAGCGTCTTCGATGATTTAAGTGCGAAATCAGACATCATGAAAATCTCACCTTCCAGTAAGGCAAAGCCAAAGTGTGTATTGTGCCACTAAACAGCAAGGACGCTGGACCAGGGGGCCGCGCCCTTGTTTTCAAGAGTAACGCCTCGCTTAGAATCCCGTTCCGATCTGGAACTGGAAGCTTTGCTTGTCGTCGCCCGGCTTGGAATTAAGCGGTCGCGCATACGACAGCTGCAGCGGGCCCATCGGCGATTGCCAAGACAGGCCGATACCGGCCGAGAAACGCCAGCCGCACGGATCCTCGACCTCGGTGTTGTCGCGGCCACGGGTGCAGGACAGGCCGCTGCCCGCCGACACCTGACCGGCGTCGCTGAAGATGAACCAGCGCAGGGTGCGATCCTTCGAGGCGCCCGGGAATGGCAGGTACAGCTGGGCGTTGGCCACGATGCGGCGCGTGCCGCCCAGGTAATCGCCCGTCTTGACGTCGCGCGGACCCAGCGACGAGCCTTCGTAGCCGCGGACGGTGCCGATACCGCCGGCATAGACGTTCTTGATGACCGGGTAATCCTTGCTGCCGTAGCTCTGGCCCCAATCGACCATGCCGTTCAGCGCCAGGGTGTACGAGCCGCCCAGCGGCACGTAATACTGCTGTTGCGCCGTCAGCATCGTGTATTGCAGATCGATGGTCGACACGTCGGCCTTCAGGCGCGTGTACGAACCCTTGGTCGGCGCCAGCGCGCTGTCACGCGTGTCCTTGGACCAGCCGGCGCTCAGGATCACCGAGTTCGTCGCATCGCCATACTGGTCAACGAAACTTTCGTAGGCCGCCGGCGAGTTGTTGTACAGGTCGATCTGGTTGCGTTCGAAGTTGCCGCCCAGGAAGATGCGGTCGTACTCCGAGATCGGGATACCGAAGTTCATGCCCAGGCCCAAGGCCTTGACGCGGTAGTCACCGTCGTTGTTGTTCCAGGGCTCGGTCACGCGGTAGTACGCCGACGTGGTGCGGCTGATGCCGTCCTTGGTCCAGTACGGATCGGTATGCGACAGCACCACGGCGCGGTTCGTCTTGCTGGTGTTCAGTTGCAGCGTCAGGTTGGTGCCGCTGCCGAAGACGTTGTCTTCGCTGATACCGGCCGACAGAATGGCCTTTTCGGACGAGCCGTAGCCCACGCCCAGGTTGATCATGCCGGTGGGCTTTTCCTTCACGTCGACGTTGACGTCGACCTGGTCAGGGGAGCCCGGGACCGGCTCGGTCTTGACGTTGACGTCGCTGAAGTAACCCAGACGGTCGACGCGATCGCGCGAGGTCTTGATGTCGCCGGCGTCGTACCAGGCAGCTTCCTGCTGGCGCATTTCGCGGCGCACGACTTCGTCGCGGGTACGGGTGTTGCCGCCGATCTGGATGCGGCGCACGTAGACGCGGCGGCTCGGGTCGACGTAGAACGTCAGGTCGGCTTCGTGCTTGGCGCGGTCCAGTTGCGGGTTCGGGTTGACGTTGGCGAACGCGTAGCCCAGCTCACCCAGGTAGTCGGTGATCGCCTTGGCGGAATCATTAGTCTTGGCGGCCGAGAAGGTCTCGCCTGCCTTGATCTGCACCAGGTCGTTGATTTCCTTGTCCAGGCCCAGCAGGTTGCCGGCCAGCTTGACGCTGCGCACCTTGTAGGGCTCGCCTTCGTGGACGGTGATCGTGATGCGGATGTCCTGGCGATCCGGCGAAATGGTGACCTGCGGCGGCTCGACCGAGAACTCCAGGTAACCCTTGTCCAGGTAGAACGAGCGCAGGCGTTCGAGGTCGCCCTCGAGCTTTTCGCGCGAGTATTTATCGGTATCGGTGTACCAGGTCAGCCAGCCGGGGGTGGTCAGCTTGAATTCGTCCAGCAGGTCGCTTTCGGAAAAGGCCTTGTTGCCGACGAAACGGATTTCCTGGATGCGCGCAACCGAGCCTTCGAACACGTCGAAGCTGACGCCGACGCGGTTACGCGGCAGCGGCGTGACGGTGGAAGTGACTTCGACGCCGTATTTGCCCTTGGACAGATACTGCTGCTTCAATTCGTATTCGGCGCGCTCGAGCATGGAGCGGTCGAAAATGCGGCCTTCCGCAAAACCGACCTGCGCCAGCGAGGTGGTGATGGCCTTGGAATCGAATTCGCGCATGCCGTTGAAGTTAACGGACGCGATGGTGGGACGTTCTTGAACGACCACGACGACGACATTATTGTCCGTCTGGATCTGAACGTCGGTGAAAAAGCCCGTGCCATACAAACGGCGGATGGCTTCGGTGGCTTCTTCTTCGGTGAATTTCTCGCCGACCTTGACAGGCAGATAACCAAAGACGGTGCCGGCGTCGGTTCGTTGAATACCCTCCACGCGGATATCCCGCACGACAAAGGGTTCGAAGGCGTGGGCCAAGGCCGGCAACATCAGCGCGGCTACGAGACCCGGCAGTACACCCTTTTTGTGTTGAAACATCCGGCGAAAAGACATCCTTGAGTATCCTCGGTCGTGCAAATGGCGGGGGATTTTATGCTAAATGGCGTTCAAGTGAACAAACGCGTGAAATCGTTGAACAGCGCAAGCCCCATCAGGCTTGCCAATATGCCTATGCCGGCGCGTTGTCCGATGTCGATCCATCTTGCGGGCGGGGGGCTACCCCGCACAATTTCGACGAGATAGTACAGCAGATGGCCACCATCCAGCATAGGAATGGGGAGCAAATTTAAAACGCCCAGGCTGATACTGATCAATGCGATATAGGCGATATACGCAACAATTCCGATCCGGGCGGTCTGGCCGGCGTAGTCCGCAATGGTGACCGGACCGCTTACATTGCGCCACGACACGTCGCCCGTCACCATGCGGCCCATCATGCGCAGCGAAAACCAGGCGGTGTCCCAGGTGCGGACGGCGCCGCGCCAGAGGCTGTCGAAGACGCCATAGCGCACGGTCACCATCGGCACGTTGCCGCCCAGTTGCACGCCCAATCGGCCGATTTCCTGGCCGTTGACGACTTCAGGGCGAGGCGTGACATTCAGGGTGACGTTGGCACCATCCCGGACCACGGTCAGGGCGAGCGGCTTGCCGGCGCTTTCCTGGATCTGCTTGACGAGCGCGCCGGTGTCGGGCGCCGGCTGGCCATTGACGGCCACGACCAGGTCACCCGCGCGCAGGCCGGCGGCCTGCCCTTCTCCGCCGTCGATCACCGCGCGCACGGCGGGCTTGGGCTGGGCCAGACGCACGCCGGCCGCGGCAAGCGGGTCGCCCTCGGCCGGGTCCATCGTGTTGGGGGGAAGATCGAGTTCGCGCCGCTGGACGGCGCCGGACGGCGTGCTGACCTCGATGCTGGCGCGCCCGCCGGTGGACATGACGTCCATCAGACGCCAGCGGGCGTCGGACCACGAGGCGACCTCCTGGCCATCGATGGCCAGGATGCGGTCGCCGGCCAACAGGCCAGCCCGCGCTGCGGGGGTCTCGGCCGCGGGCGGCGCGATGATGGCGACGGGCTCCTCGGTGCCGGCCATGTTCAGGCACGCATACAGGAACACCGCGAGGATCAGATTGAAGATGGGGCCAGCGGCCACGATGGCGATGCGCTGGCCCACAGGCTTGGTGTTGAAGGCGGAAGCCGCCACGGCCGGCGAGGCCCCAGGCGGCGCATCGTCCAGCATCTTGACGTAGCCGCCCAGCGGCAGCGCGGATACCGCCCATTCGGTGCCGTGCCGGTCGGTGCGGCGCAGGATGACCTTGCCAAAGCCCACCGAGAAACGCAGGACCTTCACACCGCAAAGGCGGGCAACCCAATAGTGCCCGAGCTCATGGAAAATGATCAGTGAGCCGAGCGCTACCGCAAAGGCCAGCAAGGTGAAAAGCATGGGGTCGGAATCTAGGAAATCAGAGGCAAACGCAGAGGCAATCGCGGCCCGCCATCAGGCCAGTCCGAGGTTGCCCGCAAAGGCGCGCGCCTCGGCGTCAAGCGCAAGTACGTCGTCAAGACTGCTGAGCGTAACAGATGCTTGCCGCGCCTGCCACTCGAGCGCAGCCTCGATGACCCGCGGAATCCAGGTGTAGGCCAGCCGCCCGTCCAAAAATGCGTCAACCGCCACCTCGTTGGCCGCATTGAGCACCACGCAGGCGCCCTGCCCCGCCCGCATCGCGGCAAAGGAATGCGCCAGGCACGGAAAGCGGGTCAGATCCGGCTTTTCGAAGTCCAAGCGGCCATGCCGGGTCAAATCCAGCGGGCTTACGCCGCTCTCGATGCGGTCGGGAAAGCCAAGGCCGTACGCGATGGGCGTGCGCATGTCGGGCTGGCCCAGCTGCGCGAGCACCGAACCGTCGTCGTACTCGACCATCGAATGCACGACGCTCTGCGGGTGCACGACCACGTCGATCCGATCGGCCGGCATCGCGAACAACCAGTGCGCTTCGATGACCTCAAGCCCCTTGTTCAGCATCGTGGCCGAATCGACAGAGATCTTGCGGCCCATGCTCCAGTTGGGGTGGGCGCAGGCCTGTTCGGGGGTGATGTCGTGCAGGTCTTCCAGGTCGCGGCCGCGGAAAGGCCCACCCGACGCGGTCAGCAGCAAACGGCGCACGCCCTTGGCCGGCTGCTGCGGCGCATCGGCACGGCCTTGGTGCGGCAGACATTGGAAGATGGCGTTGTGTTCGCTGTCGATGGGCAGCAATTCGGCGCCGTTGTCGCGGATGGCCTGCATGAAAAGCGTGCCGGCGGCGACCAGCGCCTCTTTGTTGGCGAGCAGCACGCGCTTGCCAGCACGCGCGGCGGCAAGCGCCGAAGGCAGGCCTGCGGCGCCCACGATGGCGGCCATCACGGTGTCGCACTGCGAATCCGCGGCGGTGTCGGCCAGCGCCTGTGCGCCCACGCGGATTTCGGGCATGGCTTGCCCGCCCGTCCAGGCATCGATGAATTTCTGGCGGGCGGCGGCGTCGGGCACCACGACGACCGCGGCCCGGCTGGCCAGCGCCTGCTCGGCCAGCCGTTGCATCCGGCTGTGGGCCGAAAGCGCGTAAACCGCCATCCGCTGCGGGTGGCGGGCAATCACGTCCAGCGTGCTTTCACCAATCGAACCGGTCGATCCCAGCACGACGACACGTTGAAAAGCCGTCAAAACAAGACTCCAGACAAAAGTAGCGCGAACGGCGCGACGGGAAGAATCGCATCGATCCGGTCATAGACGCCGCCATGGCCAGGCAAGAGTGTGCTGGAATCCTTGCGGCCCGCGCGGCGCTTGAGCAGCGACTCGAACAGGTCTCCCACAATGGACAGCACGCCCAGCACCGCGGCGATCGGCAGGGCGAGCCAGAAAGCCCAGCGTTCCACCAGGGCGTGACCGAAGGTGCCGTCCCACAGGCTGGACAGCCCGATCCACACCACCGCGCCCAGGACGCCAGCGATGGCGCCTTCGATGGTCTTGCCCGGACTCACTCGCGGAGCCAGTTTACGCTTGCCGAAGGCCCGGCCGGCAAAGTAAGCGGCAATATCGGCCACCCAGACGAGGGCCAGCAGCGACACGACGAACACGGCGCCGCGCGCCACGTACATCTGCGCCAGCACCGCCCAGGCGGCAAACGCGGCCGGGACGGAGAAGACCGACCACGCCAGACTGGCCGGCGGCGCGTCGGCGCGCCCGCGCACCACGGCGGCCACGCCGGCAAACAGCCAGACGGCGGACACGGCCGGCACCAGGTAGCGCAGCACCCAGCCGGGATCGCCCGCGCCGGTCCGGTCACCCGCCAGCCACGCGGACGTCAGCACCAGCATGCCAGCGAACAGCAGGACGGCGACACCGATGGAGATGAGGGGGGAAGGCGGTTGCGGCAGCGTCAGGCGCAACCACTCCCAGTTGGCGCACGCGGCCGCAAGGGCCAGCAGCGCGACGAACCACCAGGGATTGGCGCTCGCCATGGCGGCGGCCAGAATGGCCAACAAAACGACGGCGGTAACGATACGCTGGCCCAGCATGTGACGGTCTCCTCTTGTGCAGCCTGGAAAGACGCGCGCGTCGCGTTCAGCTTACTTTGCAGCCGCTTCGCTGACTTGTGCGCTGGTGCGGCCGAAGCGGCGCTCGCGCGTGCGGTACCAATCAAAGGCGGCCATGAGTTCATTGGCGCCGAAATCCGGCCAGTAGCGATCCGTGAAGTAGAACTCCGCGTACGCCATCTGCCAGATCAGGAAATTGGAAATGCGCTGCTCACCGCCGGTGCGGATGAACAGGTCGGGCTCGGGGGCCCATGCCATGGAAAGGTGCCGGGAAAGACGCTCCTCGTCCACCCGTTCTGGGTGCGCGGCCAGGTCGGGCTCGGCCGCCAGCATGGCGCGGGTGGCTTGCAGGATGTCCCAACGGCCGCCGTAGTTGGCGGCGACGGTCAGGTGCAGCCGGTCGTTATGCGCGGTGCGCTCTTGCGCAGCGGCGATCAGCTCGCGCAGGCGCGGCTCGAAGGCGCTCAGGTCGCCGATGACGTGCAGGCGCACGCCCTGCTCTTGCAGCTTGCCGACCTCGCGCTCGAGCGCCTGCACGAACAGGCGCATCAGGAGCGAGACTTCCTCGGCCGGACGGCGCCAGTTCTCGGAACTGAACGCAAACAGCGTCAGGTAGCGCACACCCGCGCGACCGCACGCCTCGACCACGCGGCGGACGGCCTGCACGCCTTTGGCGTGCCCGGCCGTGCGAGGCAGCAGACGCCGCGTCGCCCAGCGGCCGTTGCCATCCATGATGATAGCGACGTGCTCGGGGATGTCGCGGATATCGGGAACCGCCTGAGTCGAACTTGTTGCCATTAGTTTGGGGGCTGCGCGCGGCGGACCGGCGAAAGACACGAATACGGGAAAAAACCTGCGCCGTCGTTTCCATCGCTACGAGGAAGTACCGCGAGGCAATGGACAGGACGGCGCATGTGCAACGAAATCCTGACGCCACGCGGGCCGACAAAGCGGCGCCGCGTGGCGTGTTGGGATTATACGGTCATGATTTCGGCTTCTTTCTGGACGACCATCTTGTCGATGTCGGCGACGGCGCGATCCGTCAGCTTCTGGACGTCGTCCTGCGAACGGCGTTCGTCGTCCTCGGAGATTTCCTTGTCCTTGACCAGCTTCTTGAGCGCTTCGTTGGCCTCACGGCGCAGGTTACGCACCGCGATCTTGGCGTCTTCGCCTTCGCTGCGCACGACCTTGGTCAGGTCGCGGCGGCGTTCTTCGGTCAGCGCGGGCATCGGAACGCGGATCGTGTCGCCCATCGAGATGGGGTTCAGGCCCAGGTCCGACTCACGGATGGCCTTTTCGATCGGGCCGGCCATGTGCTTTTCGTACGGCTGCAGGCTGATGGTGCGGGCATCGACCAGGTTCACGTTGGCGACCTGGCCGACCGGCACGGGCGAGCCGTAGTATTCGACCTGCACGTGGTCCAGGATGCCGGTGTGGGCGCGGCCCGTGCGGATCTTGGCCAGGTTGGTCTTGAGCGTATCAAGCGACTTGGCCATCCTGGCTTCGGCGGATTTGCGGATTTCTGCTGCGCTCATGGAATTTCCTTTTCTTTAAACGTGTACCAACGTGCCTTCGTCCTCGCCGCTCACGACTCGCTTGAGCGCGCCGGACTTATTGATCGAAAACACCTTGATCGGCAATTTCTGGTCGCGGCACAACGCGAAAGCGGTGGCGTCCATGACTTCAAGGCGGCGAACGATCGCCTCGTCGAAGCTGATGCGCGCGTAACGCGTCGCGGTGGGATCCTTGTTGGGATCCGCACTGTAGATGCCGTCCACCTTGGTGGCCTTCAGCACGATCTCCGCGCCGATCTCGGCGCCGCGCAGTGCCGCAGCCGTGTCGGTGGTGAAGAAGGGATTGCCGGTACCCGCGGCGAAGATCACGACCTTGCCCTCTTCGAGGTAACGCAAGGCCTTCGGCCGGATGTAGGGCTCGACGACCTGATCGATATTCAGCGCGGATTGTACCCGGGTGTCGATACCCTTGTGCTTGAGCGCGTCTTGCAGCGCAAGCGCGTTCATGATGGTGGCCATCATGCCCATGTAGTCGGCGGTGGCGCGGTCCATGCCCTGCGCACCCGGGGCGACGCCACGGAAGATGTTGCCTCCGCCGATGACGATGGCCAATTCGACGCCTGCGGCGGCGACTTCAGCGATCTCATCGGTCATACGGACGATGGTGGAGCGATTGATGCCAAATGCATCGTCGCCCATCAGCGCCTCGCCGGAAAGTTTGAGAAGAACCCGTTTGTATGCCCTGCTGCTCATAGGTGATATCCCGAAGAACAATCCGACGAAAGTGTAAGACAAGAATGGGGTTGACCCCCAGCACCGCGCCCGCCTGGCGGGTTGGCTGCCCCATCGGCGTCTGCCTTTGGGGGCCCATGCGGCGAAAAAGGCCGGACTAGAATTTAATCTAGCGCCGGCCTTTAAGCACTACCTAGAGGTCAGGCGGCGCCAGCGGCGGCGGCGGCAACCTCAGCGGCAAAGTCGCTGGTCTTCTTCTCGATACCTTCGCCGACGACGAACAGCACGAACTTGCTGATCGATGCGCCCTTTTCCTTCAGGTGCTGTTCGACCGTGTGCTTGTCGCTCTTGACGAACGGCTGCGACAGCAGCGTCACTTCCTTCAGGAACTTCACGACCGAGCCTTCGACCATCTTGGCGACGATGTCGGCCGGCTTGCCGGATTCGGCGGCCTTCTGCTCGGCAACCGAGCGCTCGGCGGCGATGTCGGCAGGGTTCACGCCGTCGGCGTTCAGGGCCTTGGGCTTGGTGGCGGCGATGTGCATCGCCAGGTCCTTGCCCACTTCCTCGGCGCCGGTGTATTCGACCAGCACGCCGATCTTGCCGCCGTGCACGTAGCTGGCCAGCGAGTTGGCGGTCTCGATGCGCTCGAAGCGGCGGATCGAGATGTTTTCGCCGATCTTGCCGATCAGGGCGGTGCGGGTGGTTTCGACGGTGCCTTCACCGAAGGGCAGCGCCGACAGCGCGGCCACGTCGGCCGGGTTCTGCGTGGCGACCAGCTCAGCCAGCTTGTTCACGAAGCCGACGAAGTCGTCGTTCTTGGCGACGAAGTCGGTTTCGCAGTTGATTTCGATGACGGCGCCCTTCTTGGCGTCGGCGGAGATGAACAGACCGATCAGGCCTTCGGCGGTGACGCGGGCGGCGGCCTTGCTGGCCTTGTTGCCCAGCTTGACGCGCAGGATTTCTTCAGCGCGGGCCAGGTCGCCTTCAGCTTCCGTCAGGGCCTTCTTGCATTCCATCATGGGCGCGTCAGTCTTTTCGCGCAGTTCCTTGACCAGGGCAGCGGTAATTTCAGCCATGTTTGCTCCAAATTTTGCTAAGACACGCCCCGGCGGGCCGGGGCTGTGATTTGATTCGATGAGACGCCCGCACGTGGCGGGCCTGGAAGATGGGAGCCCAGCTTCGCAGCGCCGGCGGGGCGAAAGCGGACCAGATGCGGCGCCGCTTCCAGACCTTACCCGCCGGACATGACAACAGGCTTAGGCCTGGTTGTCTTGCACTTCGACGAACTCTTCCTGACCTTCGCCCAGCTCTTCGACCAGACCGTTCAGGTTTTGCTCGCGGCCTTCCAGGACGGCGTCGGCGATGCCCTTGGCGTACAGCGCGATGGCCTTGGCCGAGTCGTCGTTGCCGGGGATCACGTAGTCGATGCCTTCGGGCGAGTGGTTGGTGTCAACCACGGCGACCACGGGGATGCCCAGGGTCTTGGCTTCGGCGATGGCGATCTTGTGGTAGCCGACGTCGATCACGAACATGGCATCGGGCAGACCGTTCATGTCCTTGATGCCGCCGATCGACTTGTTCAGCTTGTCCAGTTCGCGTTGGAACAGCAGGCCTTCCTTCTTGATCATGCGCTCGGCGCCGCCTTCGGCGACCACGGCTTCCATGTCCTTCAGGCGCTTGACCGAGGTCTTGACCGTCTTGAAGTTGGTCAGCATGCCGCCGAGCCAGCGGGCGTCGACGTAGGGCATGCCGCAACGGGCGGCTTCAGCAGCGACCAGCTCGCGAGCGGCGCGCTTCGTGCCGACGAACAGGATGTTGCCGCCGCGAGCAGCCAACTGCTTCACGAACTTGGTGGCTTCCTGGTACTTATCAACCGTCTTTTCGAGGTTGATGATGTGAATCTTGTTGCGGTGACCGAAGATGTACTGAGCCATCTTGGGGTTCCAGTAACGGGTTTGGTGACCAAAGTGGACACCCGCTTCCAGCATTTCGCGCATCAAAGACATTTAATTCTCCAAGGGTTGGTTTCTTGCGCCGCACCTGCATCAGCATCTTGCTGACACCCTGGGTGGTGTTGCGCGCGATTTCCCGCAAAACGCGGGATGACAAAGATTTTAACCGGGCCGGCCGATCACTGCCGCAATAACTACGACGCTCCAGGCGCGTTGCCTGTAGCGGCTCGCCTTTAACGACTTCTACTACGCTGCCGCGATAAACCCAGACGGCCGCCACCACAAGATTCTTGCATTGCGTCTTTCCGACACTCCAGGAGACTCCTGGAAGTTTCTTCGAGACGCACCCGGAATTGTTTTGTTGGCGGCGAAATCCAGTTCTTCGCAAACCTGGCCGCTAGGCCAGCCCGCGCATCAGGCCGCTGTGGCAGTTCTTCAGGATCCTTTTCAGGAATGCCCTTTTCAGGGTGCGCTTTTCAGCGCATTTCCAAGAACTTAATCCAGCGCCCATACCGAACCTGCATCGCCGCTCGAAAACACTTCCGGGCTTGCAAGCACACCGCGCCCAGCTGGCGGCGGCATTCATGCCCCGAACGCATCCGGCTGGATCCCGATCGACGCCCGACTGCTTCCCAACACCCTGCGGCTTGCCCGAATTCGCTCCACAACCTTCGCTTGCGGTGAAACTTCAGGGCCTGCCGCGTGATCTTATGAAGAACCGCGCATGACCGAATAATCCTGCCGGGTGTGCCCTGAACCCAAAGGCCAGCACCCGCCGGGTTTGGCTGGGGGTCAGACTGCCTGAGCGTTGGCTTTTGCCGAAGCTCTTGCCATGGCACTGGCGGTGCAGACCCTTCTTGCCGGTAACCCGATTGCTCCCCAAATTTTTAGGGAAGCCTATAATTCTACTATTCTTTCAAGCAGACATTCAAGCGACATATCGCAAGCTTTCCATGGGCACAATCACTGATCCGGCCGACCTGGCCAAGATGCGCGCCGCCTGCCAGGACGCCGCCAAAGTTCTCGATTTCATCACGCCGCACGTCAAACCGGGCGTTACCACCGGCGAACTCGACCGCCTCTGCCTGGAGTACCTGACCGACGAACTGAAGGTGAAGTCCGCCACGGTCGGCTACGCGCCCCCCGGCTACCCGCCCTTCCCCGGCGCCATCTGTACCTCCGTGAATCACCAGGTGTGCCATGGCATCCCTGGCGACAAGGTGCTGAAAAATGGGGACTCATTGAACATCGACGTCACCATCATCAAGGATGGCTGGTTCGGCGACACGAGCCGGATGTACACGGTGGGCGAACAGTCCATTTTGTCCCGGCGCCTGTCCGACATCACGTTCGAGTGCATGTGGAAGGGCATCCAGCAGGTCAGGAACGGCGCCACCCTGGGCGACATCGGCAACGCCATCCAGAAGCACGCCGAGTCCAACGGATTTTCGGTGGTGCGCGAATTCTGCGGCCACGGCATCGGGCAGCGCTTTCACGAAGATCCCCAGGTCCTGCACTACGGCAAGCCCGGCACGGGCGTCAAGCTGGTGACCGGCATGCTGTTCACGATCGAGCCGATGATCAACGCCGGGCGCCGCGAGATCCGCCAACTGGCCGACGGCTGGACCGTGGTCACGCGCGACCACAGCCTGTCCGCGCAATGGGAACACGCCGTCTGCGTGACGGAGACCGGCTACGAGGTCCTGACCCTGTCGCCCGGCATGCCCCAGCCGCCCGCGTTCATCACCGAACCCATCGTCATCCCCGCCGTCTGAAGCACCGCAGCCATCCATGACCGCCGAAATCCTTACCCAGCTGCGCGAACGCATTCAGGAATCCCGGCGGGCCGCGGTGGCCCAGTTCCGGGAACACGAACGCCCCGATATCCTGCTGACCGAGCTGCGGCGCATCGTGGATGCCGCCCTGCGGGATCTGGTCAAGCATTGCCCGCTGCCGGTCGGCGCCACGCTGGCGGCCGTGGGCGGCTATGGCCGCGGCGAGCTCTACCCCCACTCCGACGTCGATCTGCTGATCCTGCTGCCGCATGCGCCGACGCCCGACGAGGAAAGCGCGATCGAAAAGCTGGTGGCGTCGCTGTGGGATCTGGGACTGGAGCCGGGCCACAGCGTGCGCACCATCGAGGACTGCGAACGCGAGGCGGACGCCGACATCACCGTGGAAACCGCCCTGCTGGAATCCCGCTGGCTGGCCGGCAGCCGCGTGCTGATGCGCAAGTTCGACGCGGCCACCAAGTCGCGGCTCGATCCGCAAGCTTTCTTTCTGGCCAAGCGCGTCGAAATGCAGCAGCGCCACGGGCGCTACCACGACACGCCCTACGCGCTGGAACCCAATTGCAAGGAATCGCCCGGCGGGCTGCGCGATCTGCAGGTCATCCTGTGGATGGCCCGGGCCGCCGGGTTTGGCAACAACTGGCGGTCGGTGGCGCAGGCGGGTCTGCTGACCTCGTCCGAGGCGCGCGACCTGCGCAAGGCCGAGCAAGCCTTCAAGCGCCTGCGCATCGAACTGCACCTGCTGGCCAACCGGCGCGAAGACCGGGTGCTGTTCGACCTGCAGCCCGCGCTGGCCGAGGTCTACGGCATCCATGCGACTGCCACGCGGCGCGGCAGCGAACTGCTGATGCAGCGCTACTACTGGGCGGCACGGCTGGTGACGCAGCTGAACGGCATCCTGGTGCAGAACATCGAGGAGCGGCTGTTTCCCCGCCCCGACAGCGACGCGCGCGACATCGACGACGATTTCCGCAACCTGCGCGACCGCCTGGACATCATTCGGGACGACGGCTTCGAGCGCAATCCCACCCTGCTCCTGCGCGCCTTTTTGGTGATGCAGCAGCACCCCGAGCTGACGGGCATGTCTGCCCGCACGCTGCGCGCCATCTGGCATTCGCGACACCGCATCGACGCGCAGTTCCGCCGCAATCCGGTCAACCGCAAGCTGTTCCTGCAGATCCTGCAGCAGCCGCGCGGCATCGTCCACGAATTGCGGCGCATGACCATGCTGAACATCCTGCCGCGTTACCTGCCGGTGTTCCGCCGCATCGTGGGCCAGATGCAGCACGATCTTTTCCATGCCTATACGGTGGACCAGCACACGCTTGCGGTGGTGCGCAACCTGCGCCGTTTCACCATGCCCGAGCACGCGCAGGAATATCCGTTGGCCAGCCAGCTGATCGCAGGCCTGGACCGTCACTGGCTGCTGTACGTGGCCGCGCTGTTTCACGACATCGCCAAGGGCCGCGGCGGCGACCATTCTGAATTGGGCGCGCGCGAGGTGCGCAAGTTTGCCGCCGACCACGGCATGGATCCCGAAGACGCCAAGCTGGTGGAGTTCCTGGTGCGCCAGCATCTGCTGATGTCGGCGGTGGCGCAAAAGCGTGATCTGTCCGACCCAGACGTGGTGAAGGAGTTTGCCGCGACGGTCAAGGACGAACGCCATCTGACCGCGCTGTATCTGCTGACGGTGGCCGACATCCGCGGAACCAGCCCCAAGGTCTGGAACGCCTGGAAGGGCAAGCTGCTGGAAGACCTGTACAAGCTGACGCTGGCCGCGCTGGGCGGCGCCCACGCCGACGCCCATACGGTGCTGGCCGAACGCAAGGAAGAAGCGGCGCGGCTGACGCGCCTGGCCGGTCTGCGCGACGACGCGCGCGAAGCCTTCTGGAATCAGCTGGACGTGGCGTACTTCCTGCGGCACGACGCCTCGGACATCGCCTGGCACACGCGCCATCTGTACCACCAGGTCGAGCCCGCACGGGCCGTGGTCAAGGCGCGCCCCACCGAGCAGGGCGAAGGCCTGCAGATCATGGTCTACACGCGCGATGCCCCCGACCTGTTCGTGGCGATCTGCGGCTATTTCGACGCCAAGTCCCTGTCCATTCAGGACGCCCGCATCCACACGACCCGTCATGGCTGGGCGCTGGACAGCTTTATCGTGCTGCTGCCGGAAGGCGCCAGCGACCTGCGGGCGCAGGCCACGCTGGTCGAGCACGAACTGGCCGAGCGGCTGAAGGACCCGCAAGCAGCCGCGCAGGCCCAGCCCGGGCGCGGCGGATGGTACGGACGCGGCCGGCAGTCGCGCGTGTCTCGCGTGTTTCCGGTCATGCCGCAAGCCGAACTGCAGCCGGACGAGCGCAGCACATCGTGGCGCCTGTCCGTCACGGCGACCGACCGGCCGGGGCTGCTGCATGCCCTGGCGCGCGTCTTTGCCCGCCACGAGGTCAACCTGCTCATGGCCAAGATCATGACGCTGGGCGACCGCGTCGAGGACGTGTTCATCGTGGACGGGTCCGCCCTGGCGCGCCCCCGCAGCCAGATGCAGTTCGAACGCGACATCCTGGACGCGCTTTCCGGCGGCGAGGCCCAGCAGCGCGCCGCCTGAGCCCGCATCGCCAGACCCCGCCCGGACCGCATACAATCCGGGTTTTCGGCCAGGCGATGCTTGCTCCCATGCAGCTCAATGACTATCTGCGCGTTTTCGGTGGCAGCTTTTTCTTTGCGCTGGCCACCCTGCTGCCGTTTCTGAACCCACCCGCGATCGCCCCCATCTTCCTCTCGCTGACCGAGGGCGCTTCGTCCGCCACGCGGGTGGTGCTGGCCAAGCGGGTCGCCACCAACGTGTGCCTGATGCTGATCGTGGCCATGGTGGCGGGCAACGTGCTTCTCAGCTTCTTTGGCATCTCGCTGTCGATCGTGCGCGTGGGCGGGGGCATGCTGGTGATCGCCCAGCGCCTGGCGGCTGGTGAACTCGCCAGATGCCGACACCGAACGCGTCGCCCGCATGGCCGAATCGTTCACGCCCGAAATGGCCAAGGCCCGCGCGTTCTATCCGCTAACCTTTCCCATCAGTTGCGGTCCCGGCTCCATCGCGGCCGCCATCACGGTGGGGGTCTCGCTACGAGACCAGAATCACGCATTGAGCCTGGTACGCCTGGCCGGCTCCATTCCTGGCATCATCGTCGTTTCGCTCACGCTGTATGTCTGCCTGCGCTTTGCGGCCCAGATGCTGCACCGCCTGGGCGACAATGGCACCGCTGTCTTCATGCGGTTGTCGGCCTTCATCATGCTGTGCCTGGGGGTGCAGATCTTCTGGGAGGGCGCCCGGGAACTCCTTTTGGGCGTGCTGACCCAGGTGATGCAACCAATTCCCGTCCCGAAGGCCTAAGCATGGCCGGCCGCCACGCCGGCCTCGTTTAACCCATTCCAACGCAACAATGACCTCTCGCTCAGAACGCCTGCTCCGCCTGATCGCCCTCTTCTCCTTCGGCGCCGTGGGCATCGCCCTCGTTTCCCAGCACGTCTTCGACATGCCGCCCTGCGCCTGGTGCGTGTTGCAGCGCCTGATTTACCTGGTGATCGGCGTCGTCGCCCTGGTGGGCGGCTTTGGCGGCGGACGCGCCCTGACGCGGATCTGCGGCTTTCTGGCCGCCCTGCTGTCGCTGTCGGGCATCGTGGCCGCCTGGTACCAGTACACCGTGGCCGCCAACATGCTCTCGTGCGACCAGACCTTTGCCGATCGTTTCATGACCGGCATCGGCCTGGAAAGCGCCATCCCGTCGCTGTTCGGCATCTACGCCACCTGCATGGACGCCAAGGTGCCGGTGCTGGGCATTGAATATGCCCTGTGGAGCCTGGCGCTCTTTGTGATTCTGTTCTTCATGGCGCTGCCGGTGGCGTTCAGGCGCGGCCGCGCGTGAACGCGGCGTGCACATGCAGACACTGAAATACCTGGCCGGCTATCCGGAACCGCTGCTGGCGCAGGCCCAGAAACTGCTCGACCAGGACAAGCTGGGCGCGGCCCTCCTGGCGCGCTATCCGGAAGGCGCGCACGACGTGCGCACCGACAAGGCGCTGTACCAGTACGTGACCGAGCTGAAGAACGCCCACATGCGCAATGGCGACCAGATCAACAAGGTTGTGTTCGACAGCAAGATCCATGTGATTCAGCACGCGCTGGGCCAGCACACCTACATTTCGCGGGTGCAAGGCGGCAAGCTGAAGGCCAAGCACGAGATCCGCGTGGCGACGTTGTTCAAGAACGTGCCCGCGCCATTCCTGAAGATGATCACTGTGCACGAGCTGGCGCACCTGAAGGAGAAGGACCATAACAAAGCCTTCTACAACATGTGCCTGCGCATGGAGCCGCACTACCACCAGTACGAATTCGACCTGCGCCTATACCTGACGCACCTGGAGGCCACGCGCACGCCGCTGTGGGAAGCGAAAGGCTAGATCGCATCTTCAACGGGTAAAAAAATGCCGTCCCGAGGGACGGCATTTTGTTCTGCGCCAAACGCCGGCGGCGATCAGGCGTCGTCGGAGGTGTGCCCCATGTTGAAGCGCAGGCCGCCCGCATCTTCGTCCTTGCCGGGCTCGGAGCGCGATTGCCCCAGGCGGGCCAGGTACTCGGGCGTGATGTCGCCGGTGATGTACTGGCCGTCGAAGCACGAGGCCTCGAAGCGCGTCAGCTTGGGATTGATGTCGCGCACGGCCTGCTGCATGTCGTGCAGGTCCTGGTAGACCAGGCTGTCGGCGCCGATGGCGCGGGCGATTTCCTCGTCGGTGCGGCCGGTGGCGATGAGCTCGCTCTGCGTGGGCATGTCGATGCCGTACACGTTGGGGAAGCGCACCGGAGGCGCGGCCGAGGCGAAGTACACCTTGTTGGCGCCGGCGGCGCGGGCCATGTCGACGATCTCGCGGCTGGTCGTGCCGCGCACGATGGAGTCGTCGACCAGCAGCACGTTCTTGCCCTTGAATTCCATGCCGATGGCATTGAGCTTCTGGCGCACCGACTTCCGGCGCACGGCCTGGCCCGGCATGATGAACGTACGGCCCACGTAGCGGTTCTTGATGAGCCCTTCGCGATAGTCCAGGTTCAGGCGTGCGGCAAGCTGCATGGCGGCCGGGCGCGAGGAATCGGGAATCGGCATGACGACGTCGATGTCGCCCAGGCGCATGTTGCGCGCGACCTTGTCGGCCAGGTACTCACCCATGCGCAGGCGCGCGTCGTACACCGACACGCCGTCGATCATCGAATCGGGGCGGGCGAAGTAGACGTATTCGAAAATGCACGGAACCAGCTGGGGGTTGTCGGCGCACTGGCGGGCCACCATGCGGCCGTCCAGGTCGATGAAGACGGCTTCGCCGGGCTCCACGTCGCGCACGAACGTGAATCCGCTGCCTTCAAGCGCCACGGATTCCGAGGCAACCATCCATTCCACACCCTCTTCGGTTTCCTGGCGGCCGATACACAGCGGGCGGATGCCGTTGGGATCGCGGAAGGCCAGCAGGCCGTAGCCGGAAATCTGGGCCACGACGGCATAGGCGCCGCGCACGCGCTTGTGCAGGGCGGACACGGCGCGGAACATGGCGTCCTCGTCGAGCGACACGCCGTTGGCGGCCGATTGCAGCTCGTGCGCCAGCACGTTCAGCAAGACTTCGGAATCGGAGTTCGTGTTGATGTGGCGGCGGTCGACGCGATAGAGCGACTCGCGCAGCTCACGCCAGTTGGTCAGGTTGCCGTTGTGGGACAACATGATGCCGAACGGGGCATTGACGTAGAACGGCTGGGCCTCTTCCTCGCTGGCGCTGGAGCCGGCGGTGGGATAGCGGACCTGGCCGACGCCCGACGTGCCGGGCAGCGCGCGCATGTTGCGCGTGCGGAAGACGTCGCGCACCAGGCCGTGCGCCTTGTACATATTGAACTGGTTGCCTTGCGACGTCGCAATGCCCGCGGCGTCCTGCCCGCGATGCTGCAACAGCAGCAAGCTGTCATAGAGCAGCTGGTTGACCGGCCCGCGCCCGATGACCCCTACGATTCCACACATGGTGAGATTTCCTGGTTGATTTGAAGCTAATCAGTACGGCAGCCACGTCGCCAGGGTTGGCGGCAGCCACGTCTTGATATGTTTGATGGCCTCGATGGCCGAATGCGAAAACATGGCGTCCTGCCACCACGGCTCTTGCGGCAGCGGCGTATACCCTGCGGCGGCGACCAGCGCCAGCACGATCAATAGACCACGGGCCAGCCCGAACATTCCGCCCAGGCCGTGATCGGCGGGGCTGAGTCCGGTGCTGCGGATCAGGGCGGCAAGCGTCATATTGACCAACCCCACGCCGAGCAACACGATGATGAACACCGCCGCGTAGGAGACTCCCATGCGCAGCAGCGTCGTTTCAATATAGGGCTCCAGCCAGGTGTACACCGTGGGGCCCCACCATATCGCGGCCACGAAGGCCAGCAGATAGGCGACCAGCGACAGCACCTCTTTGAGCAGGCCGCGCACCAGGCCCAGCACACCCGATACCACCAGGATGGCCAGCACGACGAAGTCGAAGCCGGTCACTATTGGGCGGCAATGAAACCATTGTCATAGCCCAGCGTGCGCAACCGCGCCTGGGCCGCCTGGGCCGCCTCGCGCGACGGGAACGGCCCCACGCGCAGACGGTACTGCTGCTTGCCATTGATCGTGGCCTGCTCGACGAAGGCGTTGGTGACGCCGGCCTGATGCAATTTGCCGCGGCGCGACTGGGCGTCTTCGGAAGTCGTGTAGGCAGCGATCTGCAGCACGAAATTGCCCTTCGCGGCGGCGGGTTTGGACGCTTCCGGCTTGGGCGCCGATGCCGGCGCACTGCGGCCCTCGAGCAGCGCCAGGGCGCGAGCGCCGTCGTCGGAACGCGTTTCAGGCTTGGCCGGCGTGGTCGACTTGGCGGGCTCGGGCTTGGGCTTGGTTTCGGGCTTGGGCGGCGTGGCCGGCGGGACGGCAGGCGTCGCGGGCGGGGTGGCCGGCTGCGTGGTGTGGGGCGTCGTGGGCGTGCCGGACGCGGCGGCCACGGGCGGCACGGAATTCACGGCGGGAGGCGTAGGCACCGCGGCCGGGTCGGTGGCCCCGGACGCCGAGGGGTCGGTGGGCGCGGCAACCTGGGGTTCGGAGACCTGAGGCTGGAACGGCGTCGTGCGTTCCGGCACCTTGATGGGGATGTTGTCGTCGACCGGGGCGGGCTGAGAGTCCAGCACCATGGGCAGGATGATGACTGCGGCCAGCACCAGCGCCACTGCGCCTGCAAGCCTGCGCCGCGCGCGGCCGCGCAACTCGGCCGCCTGGACCTCGCTGGGCACGGCAGCCCGTTTGGAGGCCTGCGCCTGCTCGGCAGGATCTTTGCGTTTGAAAAAACCCATGGAAGAGAATTCCTTGCGGCGCCTTGCGGCATTGCGGCGGCACGGCCGCCATGACGCGAATGGCCCGATTTGCCTATGCCTTGCGACCCAGAGCCTGCAAAACGGAGGCTACGGTGAGAAACGATCCGAATACCACGATTCTATCATTCTCCCCTGCCCGTTCGCGCGCTGCCGCAAAGGCTTGGGCAGGATCGGCGTAGGCCTGGATGCCGGGGCTTTCGCTGCCGGCGGGCAGCGGCGGGAGCGCCGCGCCGACCTGGTCCGCGAGCGCCTGGCCCGGGGTGCCGCGCGGTCCGGGCAGGCCCGCGCAATACCAGTAGTCGATGCGGGAACCGAGCTTGGCCACCACGCCGGCGAGGTCCTTGTCGTTCAGCATGCCGAACACCGCGTGGGTGTACGGATGAAAGCCCATGTTGTCCAGGTTCTGCGCCAGCACGGCGGCGGCGTGCGGGTTGTGCGCGACGTCCAGAATAACGGTGGGCTGGCCCGGCAGGATCTGGAAGCGGCCCGGCAGCGAAGCTTGCAGCAGCCC